>JAVJIF010002885.1:0-403550 GCA_038442645.1 Agave tequilana
CATCCCAAAAATACCCTCTACCATTCCCTAAAATTACCCCCCTATATTTACACCCAATACCCCTCTCTTTTTAAATCCTAATTCTTTTCTAAAAACACCATATTTTCTCTCTCTTTCTTTCTCTCTCTTCTTCCGACAACTTTCTCTCTCCTCTCTCTCTCCTCCCTCATTTTCTCTCTAATATTTATATAAATTTTATAATTATATATTTTAATATATAACTACGGGCTAACGGATTTCTCGTGCGGATCACCGATTTTTCGGATTTTAACCGGTATTTCACCCCGGTTTCAGGCGAGTGCTTATTACTAATTAAAAATAATTACCCCTGTATTTATAATATGATAATTACACGTGGATATTTTAGTATGCCTGATACTTGCTATGGTAATTTTTAGTACATGACTCCATGCTATATTTAATACCGGTATTTTCCATGCTATATTTAATACCGATAATTGCCATGCTATATTTAATACCGTTAATTGCCATGCTATATTTAATACTGTTAATTGCCATGCTATATTTGACACCGATAATTGCCATGCTATATTTGACACCGATATTTGCCATGCTACACTTGACCCGTGATTTCTGACACCGGCACTCAGTATTTACACCGTTACTCGGTATTTACACCGGTACTCAGTATTTACACCGGTACTTGACATGTTACACTTGATATATGATTTATGACACCGGCACTCGGTATTTACACCGGTACTCAGTATTTACACCGGCACTTGGCATGTTACACTTGATACATGATATATGACACCGGTACTCGGTATTTACACACGGCACTCTGTACTTACACCAACCCTTGCCATGCTATATTTGACACCGGTACTTTCCATGTTATATTTGACATATGATACCTAACATCGATACTTGCCATGCTATATTTGACACTTGATATATGACACCGGTATTTGGCATGCTATATTTACCACCTGATATATATAACACCTGATACTTGACACCTGACACCTGGAACGTGTATTACCTGGCATATTCATGATTATTATGTGACCAGACATCTGGCACTCCTGTATCTCCTGTACCTCATGTACTCCTGTATCTCCTGAACTCCTGTACTCCTGAACCCCTGTACTTCTGAACCCTGGAAAGGTCCTGATATTACACTCCTGATATTATACTCCTGTTAAATCCCATAGTTGGAAGATCATGGTTATACTGTATACACTTGTGACATTATCTTTGTGCAATATATTATTTAAAAATACTCAACTTACACTGGGTGGGGGAAACTGATGGAAACCGGTTGATGTCATATTTATAATGGTGATATTTCTGAAGTGTCGTATGGGGCGCGTAATGATAAGTCCCCGGAAGCAGTAGCCTGAATCTGAAGTGTCGTGTGGGGCGCGTAATGATAAGTCCCCGGAAGTAGTAGCCTGTACTCCTGAGCCAGTCCCGGGCAGAGACGGGACCCACTATAAATATGAGCCATCAGATTTATCAGTTTCCAATAATAACTCGTCTTATTCATAAGTGGATGTATGTGCGCCGGTAGCACATACAAAATCATATGAATCGGATGAATAACATAAAACAACCAAACAGTAATAATGTTAAGAACGTGTGATATTTGGTCTCTCCTTTGTTCGGGTCCTGGTACTCACATATCAGACCCGGGTAAGTCCTACAGAGTGCGAACTCTAGTACGGACTATCGGTGGTGTGAGACGCTAGTAGGGAGGCGATTGAAATATCAAACGGTACTGACTATTATTATTGGATTAATTAAAATGCAATACCTTTATATTCTCCAGTTATAGTATTATGTTCTGAGTTGACACCTTGCCTTATGACATGTGATTTATGTGGCATATGATGTTACTTCAGACACACTCTAGTTCTGTTACCCTGAGGGCAACTCAAGTTGTATAAATTCAGATGATGGTGACATCGGATATGTGGTATATAGATGAGGGTTTCCTTGTTTGGATTATCCCCTCGACGTATCAACCCCATTAATCCAAAATCTGAGCTTATACAACTAGTTTTTGTCCATACTTATATTTATCGCGTGTTTATGTGTATTTATCACATGTTTAATGTTTTTTTGTCGCATGATTATGTGTACCTATGCTCTCTATACCGTATTTCATGCATGTTTTCCGATACAGATTTACTGATATACATGTATTTACTTGATCTCAGATTTACTGTCATTTTTCTTATATTACTTGTCATTTCCTGTACCTGCATGCCTGAATCACATCACTTGATCATGTACACGTGTGCTTGTTATGCATGCCATTTGGCTTTATAATATGTACTCGCTGGGGTTGCTAACAACCCTGGATTCTCATGTCCAGATTCTGGAGTATAGACCGTGTTGATCTTGTTGTAGCTGATTAGAGTGCACAGCGGATCCTCCATGGTGATTGGAGTGCAGCAGTAGCTCGGACACCGCAGTAGTTCTTCTTCCTTCCAGATTTTCCCTATTTGGCTTCCGAGGTCCCTCTTGCCATATCGTGAGCATCTCTCAGTTTTATTATGTATGCCCCTTCATGTATTGTACTCTTGTATTTTCTAGTGATGTAATATTCCTGTAATATTGTATCACTTTCTGTGATAACCATGTACTTGTATTATTCTGTTGGAATGTATATTGCCATTATGCTTCCGCCTCTAATTCTTGCTTGTACTGAAGCTTAGCGTATATACGTGAGGGTATTTCCGACCTGTGTATATACGTCGCAGTGGCATCTCCGTACCCGCCAGATCGGGGCGTCATAACGTCACTGTAATCTGAGTTTATATAACCTGATTTTACCTTCACAATATAATAATGAAACAGTATGATAAGTAGTCCTACAAGATAGCATATGTCTAAGTGGCGAACAGTATAAACCAATGTTGACACTTAAAAAAGACAAGATTCTTATTGGTCCGAACAATGTCTAAACTTGTTGACATTTACAAAAGACAAGTGACAGACGAGCTGAAGACCAGTTTTCACCCATCTCCGAGGGACAAGGAAGCAACTTGGACTCCACTGATCCAGCAAGCAGACAGTGAACCCAGATTGTTTCTAAACAGACCTCAGCAGGTCTAAAATGCTAGCACTTAGCATTACTTGAGCCCAAAGGGATAGCCTCGCTTGAGAAGCTAATATCACTCGACTTCGCCTCGAAGCCATCCAAAGCCTCGCCAGGAAGCTAACTCGCAACTTTGCCACGGAGGACTTCCAGCTCCGCCAAAGGGTTTCTTTCGGACTTCGCCAGAAGCTGCCTCTAGCTCCGCTGTGAGTTCAAAGCGGGCATCGCCGCCATTGGTCTGCTATGGTCAACCTTTGACCAATCAAATCTCCGGATGAGATCGGATCTAATCAGAACAAATCCAATTAAGATCAAATCAGAGATCAAATTTGGCAGTTGGTTGCCACAATCTCTTGACTCTCCTAAAAATGAGTAAGAAGATCAGGGGAAATCCTCAACGATATGGAAAGGATCAAGAAGATCAACCGACCTGCCATTTCTAGCTTCGCAGAAGCTGATCTTAGCCTCGCAGCAAGGCTACTTTCCAGATTTAAACAGATCTGATTCAATCTGTTTCCATATTTTCAAGGGACGATTATACCCTTGCTCTCCTTATAAATAGCCCATCAGGGGTACAAGGAGGGAAGACCAGAAAAAAGAGGCGCATGAGGACTCCACAAGTAGAGACTTCTTCATAACGCACTGTGCGTTCTCGAATTCAGAGACCTTTTAGAGAATTGCTTTCTCTATTCAGGATGTTGATACCCTAACATCGTCCTTCTTCTCAGGAATCTCTAGAACCAGGCGAGAAGGAATTCCTAATTGAAGGCGATTTTGAGAAGTAGCAAGAGGGTTCTACCAACCTTCTATTCTCTGATTCCCGGAACCAGGCGAGAAGGGAATCTCATCGCTCGCATCGTCAAAGGGACAAAGTGGTCACGCGCTGAGCAGACTCCTATCGCACACTTCTCCAGAATCTCTGAGGAGATCTACTTGTAATCTTTTTGAGAATACTTGTAATTTAGCTCCTCAAACTCTTTTTTGTAAGTTTTCCCCCTTTGCAAACATAATGGAAAACAAGATGGCGACTCCGTTGGGGATGAAATTCTCCGCTGCCGAGAATCAAGTGTCGCAATGCGACGAACAGACCTTCGGGTCTAACTCTGAATTCAGAAAAACGGTGCAGCCAGAGCCCCTCTGGCTAAATCTTCAAGGAAAGTCTCTGCGGAAATAGAAAAGGTTCTCTGCGAACCTACTGCGGTTATTTGGCGCAACAAGGAAGCACGTCCGCAGTCTCATTCCTTTACTTGTGAGAACTTGGTGGTTCAGTTTGATCAAGGAAGATTCGAAGAAGTCCTCTCTGGGGGTGGCCCAATGCTTCGAGCACGAAAGCATAGGAAAATTTCCACGACCAAGGTTTCAAAGCAGAAACCGGAGGCAGAATTCTGCCAACACCCCTCAGCCTCGCGTGTGGTTAATCAGGTTCCTTGCGAACCTAAGTCTCCTCTGCCAAGGCGGGTATGGAAGCCTAAACAGAAGTCTCCAACCGAAGCTTCAGGCGTAGCTACGCCTAAACCGCGCCTCTCTCGCGAAGAAAAAGGCAAGATGCCTGTCTGCTCCAATTATAAAGTCAAGACGGCAATCATACCGTCGCCCAATTCAAGAGCAGCAACGCCTTGCGTCAGCCTCGTTCTCATGAGCGAAGCTACTGTACCACAGCGTACTTACCGGGTTCGTCCCCTTCGCAGCAGTATAGCGGGTAAAGCACCACAGCGTGCTCCGCTTTCCAGTGCGTCAAGCACTAAGCTCACGCCTGATGGCGAAGTTAGAACCAAAGCACTATTCAGTGCTAATCCCATCTGCAGGGATAAAAGAAGCAGGACATCGTCCTATGTGCGATCCAAAAGAGCCTTTGCGCTCGATTACAGAGACCCAACCGGGTCTGATTTGAGGAAATCGTTGATGGATAGACAAACCTCTTCCCCCTATTGTCAACAAGTGGGATGTCAGCTGGTGACACTCCACTCGGTCCATTACCGGCTGGGACCAATCCCCGCCACGCCTCCAAGACGACGGTCAATTTTTGATCGGCTATCGGTACAGGCCCCGAGGAAACACCGCAAAAGGAGCACCTCACGAGATCCAGCCTCCGTATCCGTCAACATGACCGGAAGAGGACGAGGGTCCCCAGATCCAGATTATAGCCTAGGCTTAGGTGAAGTCTTGGTGCATGAAGAAGGTGTTTTCCGAAACACCAGATCCAGGGTGGCGATACCCTACACTTATGAACAGCCTTCTTCCTCGACGGCCCTAGCCTCGCCAGAGCCCAGGAGATCACTCCAATCATCGGACGAAGAAGATGAAGATAGTGGATACGCCTCCTCGGCGACAGTTAGCTCGGTGCGAACGGGCAGAGCATCAGTCAATATGGCTGATAATGTTAACGACGACCTTCGCCGGCTCCTGGAAGCTCAAGAGCAAACTTCCAAAACCCAGCAAGAAGCCTTGGACAATATTCAACAGATGCTTGCTCAACTTGTAAGATCCCCAGCTAGTAATACAGTTTTTTCATTTTTCTAAAGTATTTATTTTGATTTACTGATTATTTTTAATTACTCAAGTTAATTTATTTCTCTCGTGATTATTATTGTTGAATATGCAAATTATTTTCAGATAGTAAATGGCAAATTATTCTTCCATTATTATTTATTATTATTATTTCTATTAGTGTTATCTTTATTTTATTGTCGGTGCTTATTAATTAATATTAGTGTTCTATTATTTTGTATTACGAGTTGTTATTGGTATTATTAATACTATTATTTTGATTAGGTAATGTTGCTACTAATGTTGGATTATTTTGTAGTGGTATATTTCCCTTACCCTTGATTCCTATTCATGCTATATTCCCTTATATCCTTGTGCCTACCCGTTATCCTCTTTTAGATCCAACACCCATTGGTGAACCTATACCCATTCATCTATTGGACTCAACCCTCAACCCAATAGCATACCCTTTATCCTATTGCCCATTTACCTATTTAGATACAACCTGATTCCCAATACCCATTTACCCATTCTATATAATCCTAATCCTTAACCTAATCTAACCTAAGCCCTAATCCCCATCTACCATGCTGCTGCCGCACCTCCTTTCCCCCTCTCTCCATCTGCGGCAGACCCCAGCAACCCAGGCACGCATCATCCCCCAGATCGCCCCTCCTCTGCAGATCTGTGCGCCCAGCCCCCCTCCTTGGCCGCTGCTCCCTGCCGCACAGCAGTAGCCACGGCAGCGCAACGGCAGCCCAGGCCGTGCACAGCCCAGCAGGCCAATTCCAGCAGGCCGCCCCCATCACCAGCAGCCCTCCTCGGCCTCTGGTGGCGCACCCAGCCAACAGCAGCCTAACATCCATCTCTGCGTGCACCCCCATCCCCAATCTGCGCTGCCGCATACCTCAGAGCTGACCAGAACAGCCCTGGCGAGTCCCTCCCCTTGCTGCCCTGCTCCATGGCGCAGCGACAGATCCAACAGACCAGCCACCAGCAGCCGTGGCCGAGTTCCCCAGGCCGGAACCAGATCCAGACCAGCAGCGCAGACAGCGAGCGAGCGGCAGTTCCGGGCCCTTCAGGCGAGCGCGAGACCTCCAGATTGCAGCCAGGTCTTCCCCAGGACCTTGGCTACCGCCCTATGCAGTTCGACAGCGAAGAGCGGCGCCACGGCGACCGTAACGGCGACTCGCCCGGTAACGTGCAGATTCCCCAAGGTGAGTGTACTCTCCTTCCTCTTTCGATTCCTCATTTTATGCGTATTTAATTGAGTTGTAATTCTATGAGTATATAGAGTTAGTGTAGAACCTGTATACATTGATGTGTGCAAGAGAGGAGCTTGAGTGCATTTAATTGTATGTGGGAATAGGTGTTGGTGTACCTCAGATTAGTGCACTGGCAGAGGTTGATTAGTCGACTTACCCACTGGATTAGTCGACTAATACCTCTGTTAGTCGACTTTCCAAGCCCCCCTAGTCGACTTGATTACCTCCCAGGAAAGTTGTGACTCTCTGTTTGTCGACTGTAAGCCAGATTAGTCAACTTGTCATGTCCTGTTAGTCGACTAGTAGTCTGTTCTGGAAGTTGTGTACTCTGTTGCTGGTCATTATATATGTTAGTCGACTTATCCTATTTATTAGTCGACTAACCCCTCCCTAGTCGACTTGCACTTAACCCCTAGTCGACTAATTATTGGCTGACTGCTGTGTTTAGCTTCCTTATGGATTGTGGACTTTACCTTTGGATTATGTGATGAATATAGATGGATGTATGTGACTTCGAGAGATGGATATTAGTGGTAATGACTTGATCTAATAGAACTTAGATACATGTACATGTTATGGTACCTAGTATCGAGATATCATGATAGAACTTATATGCATGAATATGTCGTGATACCGAGTATTGGGAACTGATGATTGATCTTAATAGAAATGTGAACTCGTGAGGACTTGGGAATCAGAGTAGATTGATAGAGTGAGAGGGCTGAGCACAGGTTATTGATATATGTTGGAACAGCAGTTTATTGTATCAGATTACTCGATGTGAATTGATACTTAATGATCATGTAACTATTGAAATATGAATTGGTTGTAATGACTTTGGATTGATCTGGGACTTATGATATTTACATTGGATGATGACCAGTTATTGAATATGACTTTATTAGTTAAGTTGTGCTAGAGATTGATGATGAGTTAGAATTATCCAGAATATATATTCCGTTTATTGGAGCTTGACTTGCTTTGAGATGAGATTGACGTTGTTGGCATCTGGGATCTGTTAGATGACATGTTGTTAATGATGGGTACCAAGACGTAGATATTCTAGATTACATGTTGTTGAGGATGTTGACTAATTAAATATGATTCAGTATGTGTTGACTTGATATCCTTTTATTGGTGATGATTCATTCAGATATTGTTGTTGACTTGTTACGATGTTCTTAGATGATGTTCCCTATATAGATATGATTGTGGTGTGTGTTGACATATTGTTCTCGAAGATATACCTTATGATTCATTTGAGTATTGATGTGGACCTGTTAAGATGTTAGAGACTGGATCACTTCAGTTAGTAGAGATTGAGTAATTGGGATAGTGATGTAGTTGATATTATTGATCTTGTACTTCAGAGTACCAGATACTAATTATCAGTTGTTACTTAATAGTGAGATACTTGTTGGTGATTATAAGATGTCCATGTTCAGAGTTTATATGAGTTGTCAGTGATACATTGTGGTAGGGATCAGTGATCATGTATTTCATTGCTGATATGAGTTGGCAGAGATCTGTACCAGTTATAGTTGTTAGTGACACTATTGTGTTAGTGGCACTATTGTGTTAGTGGCTATATCTCCAGTATTCTATTCAGATGTCAGATATTAGTTGTCAGAAATCACAGTTGTCAGATATCAGTTATCAGTTTACCAGTTGTCAAATTATCAGCTAGTGTTGACATCAGCAGTTGTTAGAGATATTGGTTACTATTACAAATAACTCATTGATTGTTTATTAATAAAAGACACAATAACCCGGGGAACAAGGGGTAATTGCCTGATGATGCATGTCGTGTATTTTGGAAGGATTCTTATGGTACCGAGTTGTGGGTTCCAACCATGGGGAACCAGGGTAGTACTGGCTATCCATTCAGTTGTAAGTTGTCAGGGCTATGCCCGGATTACGGCGCCACACTAGTTGTCTTTTCGTGTGGGGCTATGGTCTTCAGTTGTCAGAGCCTTGCGGCTTGTCCTGGTTCAGTGCCAGGGGTGTTAGACCGTGGTACCGGGCATGCACGGTACTCTTTCAAAACATATGCACTACATTGGCAGGCAGTTACAACAACGATAACATTATTTGATATGTGGGAAAACGGCTGTGGTATGGGACACAGCTAAGTACTACATTAGTTAGGTTAATAATAACCAACAAGATTAGTGACATATGATAGGTTGCACATCTTGACATCAGCTATTAGTCTACATTTGTTATAGATGACTTTGATATCAGTTGTTAGTTTGCAGATGAGCTAGCTGTTATATCTTTGTTTATGCTGTTATCAGTTATGCTTCAGTTCAGATGTTTATCATGTCATGATATTTACTTATCTTATATCTGCAGTTGTTTATCTGTTATTCAGTTATATGATACATGCAGTTGTTCTTATTATTTATGCACATTGTTCTTACGCACGAGCTGTTCCCTTTTACATACACACTCACCATGGTCGCATTCTGACGACCCTGGATTTGCACGTCCAGATATTGGACGGTTGGTTTCCATTGTGCAGGTGTTCGTTGAGGCTGTATGCTTCGCGAATAGCTATAGCTTCTTCCTATTCTCTTCTGGTACTCTTATCTTTCTAGCCTTCGTATTATTTCCTGATTATTGTCCTTCAGTTCAGTTGTTATTCCTGTCTTCATTTATATGATATCATGCGTGGTTGCTTATATGCGATATTGCAATATTCATGTTTTATTTCAGTTGGGATTTATTATAGCTTGTTTCAGGTTACTTAAGGCTTAGCGTGTATACGTGAGGGATTTTCCTTGCGTATATGCGTCGCCGACTCGTGTCACGTCTCCGCTCCAGCGTATTTTGGGAAGCGGGGCGTGACAGGGTTTTCTTGGTATCAGAGCCTAGGTTTTCGACTTGTGATGTGAAATTTTGACTTTTGTTTCGCAAGAGAGACCTAGCTCTTACCGGTAACTTGAAAATAAGCTATTGTTATACTGCAATATACATATACTATCCATTATGATATTCAGTCCATTTGGAATTGGCCATCCTTTGGAAATTCTCATCTTTGATCTTTCGATATCCTTGATCTCTACTCTTCTTTTGAGTGATTTGGATTTTCATCTTGATTTCATCCTTCCTTTCTATTCTATTTCTTTCCATTCTATCTCTTGGGAGTGGTTACTTCATGTTGAAGCTGGTAGCAGAATCAGAGTAGCGCAGCGGAAGCGTGGTGGATTTATGATGTGTCGAGAAGTGATGTGAAGTTTGTTTGTTTTCTCCTTTGATTTTGGGATTATTTTTGCCATTTCCTACTTTATTTGAATTTCGGGGACGAAATTTTTAATAAGGTGGGTAGAGTGTAAGATCCCCAGCTAGTAATACAGTATTTTCATTTTTCTAAAGTATTTATTTTGATTTACTGATTATTTTTAATTACTCAAGTTAATTTATTTCTCTTGTGATTATTATTGTTGAATATGCAAATTATTTTCAGATAGTAAATGGCAAATTATTCTTCCATTATTATTTATTATTATTTCTATTAGTGTTATCTTTATTTTATTGTCGGTGCTTATTAATTAATATTAGTATTCTATTATTTTTGTATTACGAGTTGTTATTGGTATCATTAATACTATTATTTTGATTAGGTAATGTTGCTACTAATGTTGGATTATTTTGTAGTGATATATTTCCCTTACCCTTGATTCCTATTCATGCCATATTCCCTTATATCCTTGTGCCTACCAGTTATCCTCTTTTAGATCCAATACCCATTGGTGAACCTATACCCATTCATCTATTAGACTCAACCCTCAACCCAATAGCATACCCTTTATCCTATTGCCCATTTACCTATTTAGATCCAACCTGATACCCAATACCCATTTACCCATTCTATATAATCCTAATCCTTAACCTAATCTAACCTAAGCCCTAATCCCCATCTACCATGCTGCTGCCGCACCTCCTTTCCCCCTCTCTCCATCTGCGGCAGACCCCAGCAACCCAGGCACGCATCATCCCCCAGATCGCCCCTCCTCTGCAGATCCGTGCGCCCAGCCCCCCCTCCTTGGCCGCTGCTCCCTGCCGCACAGCAGCAGCCACGGCAGCGCAACGGCAGCCCAGGCCGTGCACAGCCCAGCAGGCCAATTCCAGCAGGCCGCCCCCATCACCAGCAGCCCTCCTCGGCCTCTGGTGGCGCGCCCAGCCAACAGCAGCCCAACATCCATCTCTGCGTGCACCCCCATCCCTAATCTGCGCTGCCGCACACCTCAGAGCTGACCAGAACAGCCCTGGCGAGTCCCTCCCCTTGCTGCCCTGCTCCATGGCGCAGCAACAGATCCAACAGACCGGCCACCAGCAGCCGTGGCCGAGTTCCCCAGGCCGGAACCAGATCCAGACCAGCAGCGCAGACAGCGAGCGAGCGGCAGTTCCGGGCCCTTCCGGCAAGCGCGAGACCTCCAGATTGCAGCCAGGTCTTCCCCAGGACCCTGGCTACCGGCCTATACAGTCCGACAGCGAAGAGCGGCGCCATGGCGACCGTAACGGCGACTCGCCCGGTAACGTGCAGATTCCCCAAGGTGAGTGTACTGTCCTTCCTCTTTCGATTCCTCATTTTATGCGTATTTAATTGAGTTGTAATTCTATGAGTATATAGAGTTAGTGTAGAACCTGTATACATTGATGTGTGCAAGAGAGGAGCTTGAGTGCATTTAATTGTATGTGGGAATAGGTGTTGGTGTACCTCAGATTAGTGCACTGGCAGAGGCTGATTAGTCGACTTACCCACTGGATTAGTAGACTAATACCTCTGTTAGTCGACTTGCCAAGCCCCCTAGTCGACTTGATTACCTCCCAGGAAAGTTGTGACTCTCTGTTTGTCGACTGTAAGCCAGATTAGTCGACTTGTCATGTCCTGTTAGTCGACTAGTAGTCTGTTCTGGAAGTTGTGTACTCTGTTGCTGGTCATTATATATGTTAGTCGACTTATCCTATTTATTAGTCGACTAACCCCTCCCTAGTCGACTTGCACTTAACCCCTAGTCGACTAATTATTGGCTGACTGCTGTGTTTAGCTTCCTTATGGATTGTGGACTTTACCTTTGGATTATGTGATGAATATAGATGGATGTATGTGACTTCGAGAGATGGATATTGGTGGTAATGACTTGATCTAATAGAACTTAGATACATGTACATGTTATGGTACCTATTATCGAGATATCATGATAGTACTTATATGCATGAATATGTCGTGATACCGAGTATTGGGAACTGATGATTGATCTTAATAGAAATGTGAACTCGTGAGGACTTGGGAATCAGAGTAGATTGATAGAGTGAGAGGGCTGAGCACAGGTTATTGATATATGTTGGAACAGCAGTTTATTGTATCAGATTACTCGATGTGAATTGATACTTAATGATCATGTAACTATTGAAATATGAATTGGTTGTAATGACTTTGGATTGATCTGGGACTTATGATATTTACATTGGATGATGACCAGTTACTGAATATGACTTTATTAGTTAAGTTGTGCTAGAGATTGATGATGAGTTAGAATTATCCAGAATATATATTCCGTTTATTGGAGCTTGACTTACTTTGAGATGAGATTGACGTTGTTGGCATTTGGGATCTGTTAGATGACATGTTGTTAATGATGGGTACCAAGACGTAGATATTCTAGATTACATGTTGTTGAGGATGTTGGCTAATTAAATATGATTCAGTATGTGTTGACTTGATATCCTTTTATTGGTGATGATTCATTCAGATATTGTTGTTGACTTGTTACGATGTTCTTAGAGGATGTTCCCTATATAGATATGATTGTGGTGTTTTGACATATTGTTCTCGAAGATATACCTTATGATTCATTTGAGTATTGATGTGGACCTGTTAAGACGTTAGAGACTGGATCACTTCAGTTAGTAGAGATTGAGTAATTGGGATAGTGATGTAGTTGATATTATTGATCTTGTACTTCAGAGTACCAGATACTAATTATCAGTTGTTACTTAATAGTGAGATACTTGTTGGTGATTATAAGATGTCCATGTTCAGAGTTTATATGAGTTGTCAGTGATACATTGTGATAGGGATCAGTGATCATGTATTTCATTGCTGATATGAGTTGGCAGAGATCTGTACCAGTTATAGTTGTTAGTGACACTAGTTGTCTGTGACACTATTGTGTTAGTGGCACTATTGTGTTAGTGGCTATATCTCCAGTATTCTATTCAGATGTCAGATATTAGTTGTCAGATATCACAGTTGTCAGATATCAGTTATCAGTTACCAGTTGTCAGATTATCAGCTAGTGTTGACATCAGCAGTTGTTAGAGATATTGGTTACTATTACAAATAACTCATTGATTGTTTATTAATAAAAGACACCATAACCCGGGGAACAAGGGGTAATTGCCTGATGATGCATGTCGTGTATTTTGGAAGGATTCTTATGGTACCGAGTTGTGGGTTCCAACCATGGGGAACCAGGGTAGTACTGGCTACCCATTCAGTTGTAAGTTGTCAGGGCTATGCCCGGATTACGGCGCCACACTAGTTGTCTTTTCGTGTGGGGCTGTGGTCTTCAGTTGTCAGAGTCTTACGGCTTGTCCTGGTTCAGTGCTAGGGGTGTTAGACCGTGGTACCGGGCATGCACCGTACTCTTCCAAAACATATGCACTACATTGGCAGGCAGTTACAACAACGATAACATTGTTTGATATGTGGGAAAACGGCTGTGGTATGGGACACAGCTAAGTACTACATTAGTTAGGTTAATAATAACCAACAAGATTAGTGACATATGATAGGTTGCACATCTTGACATCAGCTATTAGTCTACATTTGTTATAGATGACTTTTATATCAGTTGTTAGTTTGCAGATGAGCTAGCTGTTATATCTTTGTTTATGCTGTTATCAGTTATGCTTCAGTTCAGATGTTTATCATGTCATGATATTTACTTATCTTATATCTGCAGTTGTTTATCTGTTATTCAGTTATATGATACATGCAGTTGTTCTTATTATTTATGCACATTGTTCTTATGCACGAGCTGTTCCCTTTTACACACACACTCACCATGGTCGCGTTCTGACGACCCTGGATTTGCACGTCCAGATATTGGACGGTTGGTTTCCATTGTGCAGGTGTTCGTTGAGGCTGTATGCTTCGCGAATAGCTATAGCTTCTTCCTATTCTCTTCTGGTACTCTTATCTTTCTAGCCTTCGTATTATTTCCTGATTATTGTCCTTCAGTTCAGTTGTTATTCCAGTCTTCATTTATATGATATCATGCGTGGTTGCTTATATGCGATATTGCAATATTCATGTTTTATTTCAGTTGAGATTTATTATAGCTTGTTTCAGGTTACTTAAGGCTTAGCGTGTATACGTGAGGGATTTTCCTTGCGTATATGCGTCGCCGACTCGTGTCACGTCTCCGCTCCAGCGTATTTTGGGAAGCGGGGCGTGACACAACTCCTCAGTAACTGGAATAACAATGATGCCGGGAGCAATCACGATGAGGAGGAACACTTCAGCAATGAGCAACCCAAGCCGGAGAAATCCAAGGAGGGTTTTTCCTTAGACGCCAAAGTCCTTAAGGGCCTCCAAGCTCAAATCGCATCCCTAGCTCAGAGGGATGAATTAAAGAAGGTAGGGGCAGTCCGTCCTTATCCGCCGGAGTGGGATTCGGTGCCATATCCACTGAAGTTCAAACCACCAACGTTGCATACCTATGATGGGAAGAGCTCGCCAAATCAGCACATCTACTATTTCCGGTCTCAGACTGGTAATGTTATAAGCAATGACGCCGTCATGGCCAGGCTATTCATTGGCACCTTAAAGGGGGTGGCATTTGACTGGTTCCGAAGTCTCCCTCCGGGCTCTATCAATTCCTGGATCGACCTGGAAACCCGGTTCCTCTCTCGTTTCTATGAGAACGATACCGAAGTGACCATGGACAAGCTTCTCTCCACCATATAGAAGAAGGGCGAATCTGTCCATGACTACATTGAACGGTTCAGAAACTTATCCTTGATGTGCCCAGCAGGGATGCCACTACCCATGCTCTTACAAACATGCAGACACAACTTCTTAGACCAAGTGGAAGTTCGCATGGGGGCTGTCAAAGCCCACACCTGGAAGGAATTGGTCGAACAAGCAGAGATAGCCGAGAAGTTGGCTAAAAAGTTCGAACCATCCGCCCCTAGAGGCAAGTGGGGGATGAACAACAAAGGGCGTAGCGACCTACCGTAATCTTCTCAAGCTAAAGGCAAAGAGACTATGTCTGTGGAGTTATCCGGAGATGTGCAGTCGAAGGCCAAAAAGAGCGGCTTCAACAATCAGGAGCCTAAGTTCCCTCCAAAGCAGTACTCCTTCAAAGATGATCAAGTGGTCACGATATTCCATCTGCTCCACAAAGGGAACAAAATGAAACTGCCAGATGCTCGGTGCCCCAATGAGATAGGGCACACAAACGATCCCAAATACTGCCTCTACCACAGGATGTTCCACCATCCTACTGACAAGTGTTATGTCCTCAAGGACAGAATACAAGCCCTGATCGATGCCGGGGTTCTGACATTAAAGACGAAGCAGAAGAAAGTCACTGCCAATATGGTGACCCTCGAGTTCGGCAAAACTCCAAAGGTCACAGTTCCTGACGGAACTTATCCAGTCCCCGCTCCACGGTTGGACGTCAAGCATCCTCTAGCTACAACTCAAAACAATAAGGGTCTTGTTCCCTTAACATTGCAGACAGGAGAAGTCATGTGGATACACCCAGACCTCGTCCAAGACGTGCAGTGGGATTCAAAGAAGCCCAACTCAAAGGGCAAGTCTTGCAATGTCATCTCCATCCTGCCAGACGACGACAATCTTACATCGGCTTCCCTCAGTGATTCAGAAGAGGAAAAGCTTGCTTGCACGGCGCAAGCCGATACGCCTTAACAGACGGGGCACCCGATCCGGAAAATCATACTTGAGGCAGTATGAAAAATCTACTGACGAGACACAACAGCAAACGACGTCAGTACAAGTACCAGCATCCACTCCAATCTCAACCAAGGGAAAAGAGAGACCTAGGGAGGTACGATTCGACCACGTGTTGAAGAAACCACCAGGCCAAGGGTTTGATACGCCCTTTCGTTTTGACATATTGGCCCAGCTGGCTAATATCCTAGCTCGTATCACAATACATGAGCTCGTTCATCTCTCAAAAGAGACAAGAGAAGCACTCAGGGATGCGCTAGCCAATTCAGAATCCTTTCTGACATGCATGCCTGAGATCCCTAACAACGACGTTCAGTCTCCTTGCCCAGAATGTCACCATACACAATCTAAGGTGCTTGCTATTACATTCACGGCGGAAGATATGCTTCTCAAAGACAACAAACACGATCGACCTCTGTACTACACCGGATATATCGGTTCAACGTGCATTGAAAGAATACAAGTCGATCCAGGGTCCGCACTCAGCATCATCCCCAAAAGGCTTCTTTACTTCCTCGGCATACCACTGTACAGGTTGTCCGCAACCACTACTACAATATACGGTTTCAACGCCGGGAGCAGTCATCCACTAGGGAAAATTCGGCTCCGTTGCAGAATCGGGAGCCTGAAGTCAGAAGTGACATGCTATGTCATTGATGCTGACACGTCATATAACCTGCTGCTGGGACGGCCATGGATCCATGCCAACTGGATCGTTCCCTCTACTCTGCACTAATGCTTCAAATATGTTGAAGATGACACGACAGTACGAACTGTCTTTGCTGAAAAGCAACCATTCAAAGGGGTGAAAAACTACTTCACTGACGCTCTCCTGTATCAAGAGGCCGGTGGAGCACTCAAAGAACCGTTGCCGGACGATGATGAGAGTGGCAACGAGGCGGATTCAGAATCCGAAGTAGGCATGCCAGCCATTCTGATTGGTGAACCAATTATAGCATGTCTCAATAATCCCCTATGTAATACTCCTTCAGAGGATGAAGGTGAATGGGTAATTAATGATAATATTTCTTTTGATTATCCTGCGACTGTTGGGCTATTTGAATCCATTACGGATAGCTCCCTACACATGCCTTTACATAAGCAAAGTGCATCCAGTACACCCATGGAATCCGCAGAAGGAGCCGTCTTGGTAATCCCGCCATCCAAAGAAGGTCAGTTACCGATAATCTTCGGTAGAACCCAACCACGGGGACCCACGATCGCAGATTCAAGCTAAGACTCAGACACTCCACAATTCTTTCATTACGCGCAGTCAGCGCGCCATATTATGAAGAAAATGGGATACGACTTGCAGCATGGAGCAGGCCTGAATTTCGGAAAAGGAAGGCGCGGTTTGATGCGGAACTTTGTACCTAAAGGGAAGCCTGCAAATTACTATGATAGTACACGCAGGGGGTTAGGGTATGTTACACCTACATCGTCAGCAACGGTTCAAGCCAAGGACGATGAACCAATTCCATCACATTCAGCCTCATCCTCCGAGTGGGATTCAGATGTCAGTATAGGAGGAATGTTCGAAAACCTCACTGCTAATATGACCTCAAGCAGTCAATTGGAGCCCGCAGAAGCCACTGACGAAGAACCATGGGCCCAGCAATTAGACCTTCAATGGGAAAAGCGATTCGAATCGCGCGAACCACCTACTGAAGACAAGGTGATGCAGGTCAACTTGGAAAGTCAAGATCATCCCAAGCCCATCTTTATAAGTGAAAGCCTATCACTTACAGAAAGGGAAGAATTGATAATGCTTATAAAAGAGTATATAGATGTCTTCGCATGGAGCTACGAAGATATGCTCGGACTTGATCCACAGGTCGCTATGCACCGTCTAAACATCAAGCCTGACGTCAAGCCAGTCAAGCAGCAACAACGTCGGTTTCGCCCGAACATTATGGAAGCTATTGAAGCTGAAGTTCACAAGCTCATTGCATGTGGCTTCATCCAGGAGGAACAACATCCAGATTGGGTAGCTAACATCGTCCCCGTCCTCAAGAAGAACGGGAAAATACGGATCTGCATCGACTACCGTGATCTCAATACGGCTTGTCCCAAAGACGAATTCCCATTGCCCATCACCGACGTCATGATCGACAACACATGCGGGTTCGAAAGAATGTCTTTCATGGACGGCTTTTCAGGATACAACCAGATTAAGATGTATCCCGACGACGAGAAGCATACTTCGTTCCGAACACCATTGGGGGTATACTGCTATACTGTAATGCCCTTCGGACTGAAGAACGCCAGAGCAACCTACCAGCGGGCAATGAGTATAATCTTCCGCGATCATCTCCGAAAAACGGTGGAGTGCTATGTCGACGACATTGCCGTCAAAAGCCGCAACAAGAATGAACATCTTCGCGACCTGAGAACGATGTTCGACATAATACGGGCTCATCAACTGAAAATAAACCCGACAAAATCCTTCTTGGGAGTTTCAAGCGGTAAATTCCTTGAGTTTATTGTCACATCAAAAGGGATTCATCTTGACCCAGACAAAGTCAAAGCCATCCAGAGCATGCATCCACCGAGGAATCTCAAAGAGCTCAGAGGCTTGCAAGGTAGACTGGCTTATATTAGAAGATTCATCGCAAATCTCTCAGGCCGCTGTCAACCGTTCACCCGACTCATGAAAAAGGGTGCTTCTTTCGTATGGGATCAAGCTTGTCAGGAAGCATATGAAGACATCAAGAGGTACCTCACAAAACCTCCAGTCTTAGTGGTCCCTACATCAGGGAAACCATTCTTGCTTTATGTAAAAGCTCTGGACTACTCCCTTGGTGCCCTCCTCGCTCAAAAGGACGACAATGGCCACGAGCAGGCCATTTATTATCTGAGCAGAACTCTCATAGGAGCGGAATCTCGCTACAACCCTATCAAGAAAGAGTGTTTAGCTCTCATCTTCGCTGTTCAGAAGATACGACATTATCTGGTCGGCCAGACCATACAAGTCATCTCCAGAGTAAACCCATTGCGTCTTCTTATTACGAAGCCAGGATCATTGAATTCAAGATTGGCTAAGTGAGCACTTTTATTGTCTCAATACGATATGATCTTCACGCCTCAGAAGGCGGTTAAAGGCCAAGCCCTTGCAGAGTTCTTGGCTGCTTATCCAGTTCCGGAGCATTCAAAACTTCACAAAGATATCCCTGATGAAGTCTTTGAGTCTTATGCAACCTCAGAAGAGGAAGTGTGGCAGATGTTCTTTGATGGAGCATCGCGAATGGGCCCTAAAGGCAAGATTATTGCCGGAGTGGGGGTTGTGTTTATCTCCCCACAGAATCATGTTCTTCCCAGAGCATTTTCTCTAACAGAATCATGCTCCAACAATGTAGCAGAATATAATGCCCTGCTCATTGGTCTTCAACTCGCCCATGTAATGGGGGTACGTTACCTTGAAGCTTATGGCGATTCAAAACTGATCATCAATCAGGTTAAAGGCGAATACGAAGTTCACCATGAGGACTTGGTACCTTATTACCACACGGCCGTCTAATTGGCCAACCTATTTGAAGGCTTCTATATCGGGCATGTGTCTCGATCTCAAAACACCAAGGCGGATGCTCTTGCTGCGTTAGCAACAACACTAGCCTTGCCAGCCGACATCGAGTATCTCCTCACAGTCGCAACTCGACATCTTGTATGCTCCAAGCACATGCTAAGAACTCGAGAAGTCTATAATGTCTCCACGGATCTTGAGCCGAGAGATTGGCGCTTTCCTCTCATTGACTATGCTTTGCACGGTCTGCTCCCAGACGATCCTAAAGAAGCGGCGTCCGCCAGACGAATGTCTCTCCGTTTCTACTACGATCCAACTTTGAAGACACTTTACCGTCGTTCATATGACGGTGTTCTCCTCCGTTGCCTTTCTCATTCAGAGGCACAGGAAGCGCTCCGAGAAGCGCACGACGGCATTTGCGGCGCTCATCAGCCAGGTCCAAAACTTAAGGACAGGTTGCACAGACTTGGATACTATTGGCCAACAATGATAGCCGATGCCATCCAATATGCACGAAGGTGTAAAGCATGTCAGATTCATGCGGATTTCATACACCAGCCTTCGGAGTTGCTCCACCCAACTGTTGCTTCGTGGCCATTTGAAGCATGGGGAATCGATGTCGTAGGGCCAATCAGCCCTTCTTCGACAAAAGGACACCAGTTTATCCTGGCAATAACTGACTACTTTTCAAAGTGGGTGGAAGCTACACCACTGGTTGAAGTCAAAACCTCTAATGTGGTTAATTTCATCAAACACCATGTCATCTATCGATTTGGTGTCCCTAGGCGGATCATCCACGACAACGGTCCCCAATCATAAGCCAAGTATACTATCGGTTCTGCGATAAATACCGAATTCAGAATGTGGCTTCAACCGCCTATAATCCTGCCGCCAATGGTTTAGCGGAAGCATTCAACAAAACGATCATCAAGCTACTCAAGAAGTTTGTCTCCTCGAATAAGCGGGATTGGGACGAAAAGCTTGGCGAATGTCTTTGGGCCTACCGAACCACGGTTCGAACACCGACAGGTAATACGCCTTTTTCCCTGGTATATGGGTGCGAAGCAGTCATCCCATTGGAAATCCAGATGCCATCATTGCGAGTCGCTCTGACCACTAAGATCACATTAGAGGACAATGATTGATTACGTCTTCAAGAGCTCGAAGCCCTAGATGAGAAGCAGCTACAAGCTCAGCAGCATATCGAGCTATATCAAGCTCGAATCTCAAAATCCTTCAATAAGAAGGTCAGAGAAAGAGTCTTCCAGAAGGGAGACCTGGTTTTAGCCGTCAGACGACCGATGATTATGACGCACAAGACCAGAGGTAAATTTCAGCCTAAATGGGAAGGACTGTTTGTCATAGAAACAGTCTATTCAAACGGAGCATACTGCCTCATGACCTCAGATGGCGACCTACTCATGATGCTGATCAATGGCAAATTCTTAAAGAAGTATTATCCTTAATCAAGGATCCTTCTCATGATCAAGTTAACATTACACCTCTGATCAAGATCTTCGTGTCCAAAGTACACACAAAGAGAGCCTTTCTCTTCCTCCAAGCGAGATAATACAACTGTAAACCAGTGGGAACCTGGTCACGTACTGGCTGTCCCGAAGGAGAATCAAGGTTATGCATATATTAACCAGACAATCCAATATCCTTAACGATTAAGGACAGAGGAAAATGTTGGCTTTTAAGCCCAACATAAGTCCTCGACAACTCATCATGCTGAGGGGAATAGCATGGCTAGCCCAATTCAAACGGTAGTTGGTAAAGACATATCAAACCCGTTGACAGCTGGGGGTTTGCTAAAAATCCTAAGGGACCCGTTCCCATTTGATTCCCTCTCCAAAATCACTTACCAATTCTCATCCATAGAATGGTAAGGCCACATATACATTTCACTGTTACGTTAACATTAAACCTATGACAGTGATTCCCTCGTTTCTCCCTGTGAAAACGAGACCTCCAAAATCACTTACCAATTCTCATCCATAGAATGGTAAGGCCACATATACATTTCACTGTTACGTTAACATTAAACCTATGACAGTGATTCCCGCGTTTCTCCCTGTGAGAACGAGATCTCCAAAATCAACTTACCAATTCTCATCCATAGAATGGTAAGACCACATATACATTTCGCTGTTACGTTAACACTAAACCTATGACAGTGATTTTCTCGTTTCTCCCCGTGAAAACGAGACTTTTTCCCAAACTCCATTATAATTTTTGAGCTTGGTGGCGTCTCAATCGGTTATGTCATTGCGACCTCTGAACCAGCAGACAGCCAAGTCTCAATTTTGAGCTTGTTGACATTTATAAAAGACAAGTCTCAACCTTGAGCCCTGTTGACATTTACAAAAGACAGGTCTCGATACTTGTTGACATTTACAAAAGACAAGTATCACCAATCTTGAGCTTGGTGGCGTCTCAAACGGTTATGTCATTGCGACCTCTGAACCAGCAGACAGCCGAGTCTCAATTCTGAGCCATGTTGACATTTACAAAAGACAGGTCTCGATACTCGTTGACATTTACAAAAGACGGGTATCACCACCCTTGAAGCTTGGTGGCGTCTCAATCGGTTATGTCATTGCGACCTCTGAACTAGCAGACAGCTAAGTTTCAACCCCGAGCCCTGTTGACATTTACAAAAGACAGGTCTCGATACTCGTTGACATTTACAAAAGACGAGTATCACCAAATTTTGAAGCTTGGTGGCGTCTCAATCGGTTATGTCACTGCGACCTCTGAACCAGCAGACAGCCAAGTCTCAATTTTGAGCTTGTTGACATTTACAAAAGTGTCACGCCCCGCTTCTCAAAATCCGCAAAAACGGAGTCGCGACGAAGGTCGGCGACGTATATACGCAAGGAAAATACCCCACGTATACGCGCTAAGCCTAAATGTAACCTGATCAAGCTATAAATAATCAATGGTCACTGCAATAATACATTTAAGACTACACAATGATAGCAGATGAATAATGACAAGAAGATGGCAGCTGAAAGCGATAAAGGTAGAATCAAAGATGGCAGAAATATAAAAGAGATGAGGATACCAGAAACGGAAGAATGAGCGTCCAGTTCCTCGCAATCCGTACAGTCTCGTCGAACACCTGCACATTAGAACAATCGTCCAATATCTGGACGTGCAAATCCAGGGTCGTCAGAACGCGACCATGGTGAGTGTGTGTGTGTAAAGGGGAAGAGCTCGTGCAGAAGAAACAATGTGCATAAATAATAATAAGAACAACTGCAAATATAAGAGACTAAATAACAAGATGAATAACTGAACAATAATATACATGGAAGCAACACGAATAAAGATAGCAAGAATAAGAGTACATGTACAAGACAAGTAAAGCAACTGTAGCAAACAACAGATGTCTAGATGTGTAACCTATCACATGTCACTAGGTTGGTATCCAAGTCTGGTTATAAGTCTGGTCCTGGTTACAATCATGGGTCTATCATAATGATATATAGATATTCAACCAGGTGATTATAGTCAGTCACAAAGCATCAACAGTTTATTATTAATTATGTCAGCGAACACCAATTGTCACACGTAATAGACGCATCCCATACTACGCCTACCACACATGCCAATCGATGTCCTAAATTATTGAAATTAATAGAAGAGACTTTGTCCATGCTTTAGGTGGGTCCCGTACATACCCGGGACCACGGCCCAGATGCCTGGCGCTGAACCAGGCCCTACCGCCAGTAGTCAGTAACAGTAACAGTACTCACAGTATCACTGTGGAACAGTAAACTCATAGTAACACTGTGGAACAGTAAACAGATGGGATGTCAGTCATGTAAAATCACCTAGAGGGGGGGTGAATAGGTGATGGCTAATCTAATGGTCACTTATGAACAAATAATGCGGAATTAAAACTAAGTTGACCAAATTAAACTTCTTTTAATTTAACACTTATGTATAACACAAGAGTGTTGCCGAATTCCCCTTGCGAGGCTCTGGACAAACTCCTCTAGATTCCCTTTGAATGGGTTGAGGTGCCGCGTTGGCTCTCTTGGTTGAATACTAGTGTTAATAACAATCCCAAGCAAGTATAGAAATTATGAGCACAAAGGTATATCATGCATATAAGAGATAAAGACTATAAAGTAATGCAAGATATAAGTGAGACAAAAAGAGTGAGAGAGCAAGAGTGAGCAATCGCAAACACAAAGGGTTTGTTTCGAGGTTCGAGCACACTTGCTCTACATCCCCGCCTTCGACACACGAAGGATTTCCACTATGCACGATCCAACCGGATCTCTCCTTGGTGCCGCAATACCTACAAGCCCTCGGACTCCCAAAGTCCCTTACACACCACAAGCCCACCGGCTCGTCGTGGCCGCACCTCAAGCTACAAGAGTTCGCACCCGAACCCTAAACAACCACGAGCACACTTGCCCGTCTCCTCAAAGTACAAGATGAAATCTTGGTGATCTAAACACTTGATCACCTACAAAAGCTCTCACTACAACACCTATAGGATGAATAGCTCAATGGATGCTCAAGTGTTTGTGTGAGAAAGCAAGGAAAGAATCTTTGGTGAAAATCTCAAGAAATCACTTTTACACTCTTATAAAATCTTCCCTTTTGATTGGAAGTATTAGCTCACTATTTTTGTGGAGAAAAACCTCTGAAATGAATATGAGAAAACAGGCTCTAAGGTCTCCAAAAATCTTGGCTCAAAATAATGACAAAACCACCCCCTTTTATAGAGGCCAGAAAAATCTGTCCGTTGGGCTCTGTCAGAGCTTCCGGTTGACCGGTCCGGTCGACCGGCAACGGTCAAAAATCCGACCGTTGCAGCCTCCGGTCGACCGACCTGGTCGACCGAGCAACTGGAGGAGAGAGTAAACTCTCCGTCGGTCGACCGAGATTTCCTGAGAGCAAAGCTCTCTGAAGCGGTCGACCGGCACGGTTGACCGTTCTCCAGTGCACACAGGCGTGCACGTCTGTGCACGTCCGGTCGACCGACCCGGTCGACCGGCCACTGTCAATTCTGAAAAATCAGAACTGCCAGAACCTGAAAATTTTGGGATTAAAGATTTGTCTTTTTGGCTTAATAAAAATAATAAAAAAAATCCCATAAATACTTAGAAATTCTACAAAAAATAGTTTTATGATATAGAAAACATGCTTGCACAAAATCAAGGCATGTTATTAAAGATTTGACTATTTTTTGTAACTTGGAAATATTGGCTCATAATAAAAACTGTTTTTCTAAAACATGTTTTTCCAAATTTTCATCAAATACAAAAACAAGATATACTTTAAGGCATAGTGTGTATGGATATGATCCACTACACAATCAAGATGAAATATCTAGTTTTTGATATAAAGCACTAAACTTGGTTTTGGTTGAAAGATGTAAACATGAATATCAAAAACCAAGACATATATTTTGTCATAAGTAAAAATCTTTTACCAAAATGAAAGAGTCTTTTCTAACTAAAAAATTCTTTTATGAAAAGACAATTAAATCAAGAGTGTGTGTGTGATATGACTTGAGCAATCCACCAATCTATTCTATCCTTTACATTTTTATCTAAAACAAATAAAAATCTTATACCTAGACACAAGTCTTCAACTTCTTGAAGTCTTCCCTGAAGTCTTCTCATCTTCTTGACTTGGTCCAAATGCAATCCACCGAGCTCATCTCTAGATGTGTTCTTGATGCATAGGCTCGTGAATCGACCGGTGCTAGCTTCCAACTTGACATTTTATCCTTTGTTGAAGCTCCACACCTACTAAGATCTTGATAATGAATCTGTCACTAATTAAGCACAAGATCATTAGTAATCATAACTTCATGAGTTGATCATCATCAAAACTAGAGTGATAGGCCTTTGGGCCAACAATCTCCCCCTTTTTGATGATGACAAAACTCATGAAGTTATATATGCATGGATTAAAGTAAAGCTTCAAAGAAGCTCCCCCTTAACTCATGCATATCAAATAAATGATAAAGATATGACAATGAAGCACATGACATGTATGCAAATGAATGGAGATAACACAAAAACAAATCTTTTTCTCCTATTATTTGCAAACCAAAATATATATGCATAAATACAAATCTTATATTATTGCTATGCATGAGTAAAAGCACAAGTATAAAAACTCAAAATCATCTCAAAATCTTTCTCTCCCTTAAGTAAGGAACAAATACTTCTCCCCCTTAAGAAAATCATGCATATAACTCAAATACTTCTCCCCCTTTTTGTCAATCATCAACAAAGGGTTCAAAGTTCAAATCATCAAACAAATTTTCTCCCCTTTTTGTCAAAAATAACGAAATCAAGGAGGGTAAAATCAAATCAATCAATAAGATTTATATGCGATATACATTCATGAAGAGGAAGACGCTAAGTTAACTTCCCTACACATATGCATTACATGAAGAAGGGATGACAAGCCCTAACTCACATAACACATATTATGTAATGCATAAGAGGAGATGTGAAGCTCCCCTACACACGTGTACCATATAAAGAAGAGATGTTAAGCTCCTCAATACACAATACACTCAACATGAATCTATATGTAAGAGAGATGTTAAGCTCTCCTTGCATATAGGCAATACGAAACACAAGTTCATATCAAATATTTTTTTTTTTTTAAAACCAAAATCTTGATAAGCAAACATATAGTATATAATATACGTGTGTAAATCAAGCACAAAAGATCACATATATGTATGAAAAGATAATATCAATTGAAGTAGATGCATACATACATGAAAGAACAAAATATGAGTATATACAACATGAATCAAATTGATACCAATTGAAAATTAAGCTTAAGTGTATATATCATATAATCTACCACATGAAGAATTCGAACTAGTTAAATGAAGGTGTTTAACAACTAGTACGGAATCCTTCAATAAAGGAATAAAGCAAAAATTTTTCATGAATTATCAATGAAACACAAGGCACTAAAAAGCACTCTATCCATAAAGTCCATATCAAAAAGAAGTGAGTGTGCTAGTGTTATGTGGAACATGGTATCATGAAAAATAGCAATAAAACTCAATATTCCTTAAAATTTTGAAATCATGAAATCCATCACAAAAATTTTATTGAAAAATTACAAAATTTTTATTAAAAACAAGAATTTATATTTCAAGATATATGTATGTTTTGACAAGACATTAAGTATACATACATATCCTTAAAACACAATTGAGTCCATTTATAGATTTGCATGAAAGGCAAATGACTCAAGAGGTATCCATGTATATCTTAATGTTTTGGCAAGACAAACATATACATGAAATGAAAGCACATGATCATAGCATAAATCCAAATGGGAATACAAGTTTAAAATGTAATAATCATCAAAACTTAGGCTATACTAACACACCTAATAGGCACAAATAAGCATTCAAACCCAATCATATATAGATTTATTTGTGATCCATAATGTGTGTAAGTATAAATCCAAGTGTTGACAAATGCTAACATTTAAACTAATATTCAAATCATGAAGCATCAAATAAATTTTGAAAATACAAAAGAATTTATCCATATGATTACAAATAGGATCATGTGAATCAATTTGAAGAATAAATAACTAGTTTAAATGGATTTTTGACAAACTAGTTAAAGATTCTTCAAAAATACAAAGTCAAATGTTTTCCATGAATAATACTAAGTATATAAAAGTTCAAGCACTCATAGTCCATAAAGCTCAAAAATTATCTTTTATCATAAAAGATGAGTGTTCAAAGGTTATGTAAATGGTATTTTCATGAAAATAGAGAGTGAAGCATGAATCTCATGAAAATCTTATTTTTCATCTTAAAACAAATCATATATTTTTCATAAAGTATTTTGTATTTAGCAATGCTTTATGAAAATAGTCATTCAAGCTCAAAAAGATCATAAATCACATTTTGTTGTACAAATCAAAAACATGAAAAATCATTTTTTTTATTATTATTATTTATTTAAAATACTAATCTTCATGGTATATGTATGATTTATCCAATTCTAACAATATGCATACATATCCCAAATATGAAAAGAGTCCAATATATATTGCATGAAGGCAAATGACTCAAGGGGTATACATGTACATTTATTAGATTTGAATTAAACACACATATACATGAAGTAAGATCAAGGATAGGCATAACAAGTATAAATGACCGAATCATCAAAACTAGCCTATACATATGCATATAGTGGATACAAATGAGCATGAAGTTCAAATATGTATGAGTCAATTGTAGTTCACTATTCATATATGTATAGATGCAAGTTTTGACACATTCTACATTTAAGCATGTAAATGCCACATGAAGTACCAAAAAAAAATATGAACATGCTACATGAAATTAAAAAACATGTGCATAAATGAAATAGGAGTTTAGAAATCGTTACCAACTCCAAAGCTCCTAGCATGGTGGTTGACCCACCAAAATTCCTTGATAGCGGTGCTCCAAGTATGTGTCATTTTAGTTCAAATGCACCCACCATCAAGGCACCAAATCTCTCACGTTTTGAGAGATTCCTCACCTACATCAAATATACAAGGTGGGAATTTTGGTACCCATATTTTCTTGGGTCCTATGGGGTTAGTCTTGTAAGGAACCCAAGCATTTTTATTTTTATCAAAAATAAGAACATTTAACCTTTCATAACAAAATTTTCTTAGATGGCCTTTGCGGCCACAATGTGTACATGTGTACACCTTAGCATACTTATGAGTGGGAGTGTGAGCATGATGTGCATCATAAGCATGGTCATGATGATGATGTGTATGAGTATGAGGAACTTGTTTCTTTTGAAACAAGGATTCCAATCTAGTATGATTGAATGCACATGAGCTCAAATTAGAGCTCAAATTATCAATTTTATTTTTCAAATTTTTAATCTCATTTTGATCAATGTGAGCATGAGAAGTATGATGAGATATAGAATCACTTTTCTTTTTCTTTTGTGAAACAAAATCTTTTTCTTTTTCACAAATTTTTCTTTTCAAAGATTTATTTTCTTGAAAAACATCTTCCTTTTGTTTTTCCACCAAATCAATCTTATTTTTTAAAATCATATTTCCTTCACATAAAACATTCAATTTAGACATTAAGGAAATATTCTCATTTTTCAAATCTTCATTTTCCTTTTCTAAGCATGCCATTTTATTTTCTAAAGAATCTTTATCATTAAGCATGGCATCAAAATTCTTTTTCAAAATTTTATTATCTTTTTCTAAACATGCAATGTTACTTCTAAAAGAGTCATGTTCTACATGCATGCAATCAAGTTCCTTTTTCAAATTTTTATTTTTCTTTTTAATCATGTCATATTTTTCAAGCACAAGATGACAAAAGGTAGCAAGCTCATCATATGACATGTCTACATCCTCATCATCGGATTCGGTGTTTACCTCAAGGGGGTTATCCCCTTGGACCATATAGCATACGTTGGAGATGTCGCTTCCAACGTCCGAATCGCTCCCCGCATAGTATAGGTCCTTTTCGCCAAGGGAGGTGATGATGTTCCAAGCTACAAAAGCCGATTCAACATTAGAAACCCTAGATAAATAATCATCATTTAGGGTTGACTTAATAGCATGAAGGGCTTTTGCATTAGCCTCAATGTTCTTACCATTTAAGCAATATTCTTTATTAGTTGTGGCAAGATATACACTAAGGCCAAGTCCTTTGAGGAACAAAGACATCTTAACCTTCCAAATTTGGATGTTAAGAATGTCAAAGGTGGGTGGTGACATGAAGTCCATTGTGTGTGTACAAATCTTGTGATTAGCCTAAAAGAGGATCTTTAACTCTTAGGTTTAGACCCAATATCAAGAGCACTAGCTCTGATACCAATTGTAAGATCACCTAGAGGGGGGGGTGAATAGGTGATGGCTAATCTAATGGTCACTTATGAACAAATAATGCGGAATTAAAACTAAGTTGACCAAATTAAACTTCTTTTAATTTAACACTTATGTATAACACAAGAGTGTTGCCGAATTTCCCTTGCGAGGCTCTGGACAAACTCCTCTAAATTCTCCTTGAATGGGTTGAGGTGCCGCGTTGGCTCTCTTGGTTGAATACTAGTGTTAATAACAATCCCAAGCAAGTATAGCAATTATGAGCACAAAGGTATATCATGCATATAAGAGATAAAGACTATAAAGTAATGCAAGATATAAGTGAGACAAAAAGAGTGAGAGAGCAAGAGTGAGCAATCGCAAACACAAAGGGTTTGTTTCGAGGTTCGAGCACACTTGCTCTACATCCCCGCCTTCGACACACGAAGGATTTCCACTATGCACGATCCAACCGGATCTCTCCTTGGTGCCGCAACACCTACAAGCCCTCGGACTCCCAAAGTCCCTTACACACCACAAGCCCACCGGCTCGTCGAGGCCGCACCTCAAGCTACAAGAGTTCGCACCCGAACCCTAAACAACCACGAGCACACTTGCCCGTCTCCTCAAAGTACAAGATGAAATCTTGGTGATCTAAACACTTGATCACCTACAAAAGCTCTCACTACAACACCTATAGGATGAATAGCTCAATGGATGCTCAAGTGTTTGTGTGAGAAAGCAAGGAAAGAATCTTTGGTGAAAATCTCAAGAAATCACTTTTACACTCTTATAAAATCTTCCCTTTTGATTGGAAGTATTAGCTCACTATTTTTGTGGAGAAAAACCTCTGAAATGAATATGAGAAAACAGGCTCTAAGGTCTCCAAAAATCTTGGCTCAAAACAATGACAAAACCCCCTTTTATAGAGGCCAGAAAAATCTGTCCGTTGGGCTCTGTCAGAGCTTCCGGTCGACCGGTCCGGTCGACTGGCAACGGTCAAAAATCCGACCGTTGCAGCCTCCGGTCGACCGAGCAACTGGAGGAGAGAGTAAACTCTCCGTCGGTCGACCGGCCCGGTCGACCGAGATTTTCTGAGAGCAAAGCTCTCTGAAGCGGTCGACCGGCACGGTCGACCGTTCTCCAGTGCACACAGGCGTGCACGTCTGTGCACGTCCGGTCGACCGACCGGTCGACCGGCCACTGTCAATTCTGAAAAATCAGAACTGCCAGAACCTGAAAATTTTGGGATTAAAGATTTGTCTTTTTGGCTTAATAAAAATAATAAAAAAAATCCCATAAATACTTAGAAATTCTACAAAAAATAGTTTTATGATATAGAAAACATGCTTGCACAAAATCAAGGCATGTTATTAAAGATTTGACTATTTTTTGTAACTTGGAAATATTGGCTCATAATAAAAACTGTTTTTCTAAAACATGTTTTTCCAAATTTTCATCAAATACAAAAACAAGATATACTTTAAGGCATTGTGTGTATGGATATGATCCACTACACAATCAAGATGAAATATCTAGTTTTTGACATAAAGCACTAAACTTGGTTTTGGTTGAAAGATGTAAACATGAATATCAAAAACCAAGACATATATTTTGTCATAAGTAAAAATCTTTTACCAAAATGAAAGAGTCTTTTCTAACTAAAAAATTCTTTTATGAAAAGACAATTAAATCAAGAGTGTGTGTGTGATATGACTTGAGCAATCCACCAATCTATTCTATCCTTTACATTTTTATCTAAAACAAATAAAAATCTTATACCTAGACACAAGTCTTCAACTTCTTGAAGTCTTCCCTTGAAGTCTTCTCATCTTCTTGACTTGGTCCAAATGCAATCCACCGAGCTCATCTCTAGATGTGTTCTTGATGCATTGGCTCGTGAATCGACCGGTGCTAGCTTCCAACTTGATATTTTATCCTTTGTTGAAGCTCCACACCTACTAAGAACTTGATAATGAATCTGTCACTAATTAAACACAAGATCATTAGTAATCATAACTTCATGAGTTGATCATCATCAAAACTAGAGTGATAGGCCTTTGGGCCAACAAGTCATCCCCCGGAACCATGCAGTGGAACCGTAAGTCGGCTGCGCAACCTGTATCTTAGGTCTACCCAAAATACAAACGCTGTCTCCTCCATCATTTCCCCAATCCCGATGTAAGTTGTCCATTTACATTATTATTCATTCAATTCAGTTAAACCAGTCCATGTCCATATTATCTAGAACACTGGGACAATATGGTGACAGTAATAATAACAGTACAGTAACAGTCAATCAGTAATCGTATACACGGTGAACAATATCAGTAACAGTGAACAGTAACGGTAACCGTGTATACGATGAACAATAGAACTGTACCGGGATTACGGTCAAACAATAATTTCCCAGTAACTTCAATAACATAGATTTATACAATAGCTATTCCAAATACTGTTCAATAGACAGTCTAATGTAGAACCAGTCAATATCTCGTATGCCTGCACTGCATATAACAATAGCTGATAAAAATATCTACCAACTCATATAAACTCTGAACACAGAATATGATCACCAACAAATAGTCTCACCAATAACTGATAAACTGATAATCGCTATCTGATAGCTCTGAAGTACAAGATCACTAACATCGAATAGATCACCATCATAATAACTCAATCTCTATTAACTGATGTAATCAATATCTATACATGAAGTACATGGCATGTCCTCGAGATCAACAAGTCAATGGATATCGAAATTATATCTAAGGACGAAACATCCTCAAAGAACCGCAATCTAAGTAAGTCCACTCATGAGTCAATACTAACAGCTCATCCTTACTCAAATGATATAATCAGTTGAAACATCTAGGAGCCCTTACTTCTAATAATCCAAAACCAATATGATATCACATATCGAAGTCCAAGGTAAGATATCCACCCATCTGGTCACAATCTAACAAAATCATTCACATCTAAATCTGATCAATATCCAATGTAAATAACATAAATCCAAGTTCGACTCGAACTCCAACTAACTCCATATTCTGATCCAAACATCAAGTGATCCAATTTCTCAGTAAAGTAACTTCATATCAAATCCATCATCAATATCCGAATGAATCATCACCTAAGTTATTTCCAATGAAAGAATAACAAGTCTGGAAAGTACTCTATATGAAATATATAATCTGTCCTCAAATATCTGAATAAATTCTTAACTAAATTATCACCAAGTAAGGAATATTAAGTCTGATAATTGTTCAGATAAATTGTAGATAGTAAACCTCAATATTGAACCAATCCAACATAAGCTCAATCTAGTATACAGTCTAAGTTTCTTTACAATTAGTCCCAATCTGAAACAGTAATCATCTATTCATGAAATGATATAACTCTAATATCTCAATGTCCAAATACAAGATCCACATATGTCTGATGCTCAACTATATACTTAATCTATCCAATCAATAGGTCGAGTCAAGTCACAGTCTAAAGGTATATCAAACTAAGCCCAAACCAACAGGGACAAACTACCAACACATGAAATAACGCTAATACAAGCAAATAACAACTACATGAATAAAGTGGACAATCGTAGATGTTTAATGAAGCGGTACAAGTAATCAAACTGACAAAATATAACGGAAAGTCACATGAAATGATAAGATCAACATGTAAGGCATACCGACAACGGTAAATACACAAAAACGAACACTCACATAAAATGATGAGGTTTCGGAACCGAATCGCCGTCTGGTCTTCACTGCACGAACCGGCACTGATCTAGGGATCATCCTATGCATCGGTCTTCGAATCTCCTGTGTATCGGGTCCACAACGACACGAATCCGAATCGTGTCCGGGTCTCCTGCAACAGGTCTGGATCTCACCAAACGGATCCGAAATGCTGTAACACGCAACCAATATATACAAATAAATATAGATGCAAGCTAAATACCCACACGTGCATACGGATACATATGCGTATACCCCTACACGTACATATACAAGCATACACATACATACATACATGCACACTTAAATAAATACCAACACATATTATTATAAGTACATACACTTAATTAAATGACATACCCATCTACACAAATAAATAAAAACCCATGCATATAAATCATGCATACATATCCAATTTAATAAATACCTATACATTAATCACTAAACTATACACATAAATGCTTAAGGAATAAATTCATGCAAATATATGTACCATGCATAAATACATGCATATACATGCAAGCACCAACATCCCACTCACGCACAAACCAACACATATAAATGAACTTTCAAATATTTACAATATTGCCATCATACAATAAAATGTAAAGATAACCTCGAGCCGATTTGCGGCGCACCGACGGAGGCTCCGACGGAGGCGTACGGGGTCGCGGAGGGTGTCGTTGGATAGAGCAACTCGCTGTGAAGGGCGTGGGGTGCGTTCGCGCTCGCCGACGGCGATCAACGGCATCCCGCGGGGAGCCCGAAAATGGTTCGGAGTAAGGATTTTCCCGCACATGCAATAAAACAAACATATAACTATCACCAAAATATATATATATGCATACATTAAAGACTCAACCACTAGGTGAATAATTAATCCTAATATTTAACTACACACACCACTTAAGTATATTATTACACATACAAATTTATAATATATGTACATATAATTTAGGTACACACATGTAATTATACAATGGAGAGAAAGAGATGTGAAGGGGCTCACGTTGGCTTGACCAATGGGGATTTGGGACTCGGGTAGGTGTGTTGCTGGAGAGCTTGCGGCCAGATCAAAGAGGGGGGATCCGGCCTGGAAATTGCTGGAGATGCGGCAATGAGTAGGGCGCGCAGGTGCTGGTGGCTGGTTGGGGTGCGGCCAACAGGTGGAGGTGTGCGGCAACAAGGGGTGACTCGGCCTCCAGGGGGCTCTCGGCTGGGCCATGTTGTGGTGGCCTGTTACCCTAGCTGGGGAGCTATAAAGGTTAGAATCTTGGTGTTGTTGCGTGTGTGTATTTGGCGGCGATCGCACGGGAAACCTGGAGGGCGGCAGCAAAGGCTGGAGATGGGGATGCTGTGCATCTGGCGCTGGACTGGGCTGCCAAGGAAGAGGAGGAGCCCGAGTGGCTCGTGGAGCTACCGGAGGGCCTCGCGGAGATCGCCGGAGATGGATGATAAAGGGGAGAACATGGCCAGGTGCACAGGCTTGGGGAGAGATCGGCTATGGTGATGTTGGCGGCTGGATGTGGGAGGAGAAAAAGATAGAGATTAGGTTAGGGTTGGGATTAGATAGGTTTAGAATTAGATGCTAGATTATATATAAGGGTATTGGGTTTGCGGGTAGCGGGTTAGGATCCAAATAGGTTTGGATTTAGAAAATAGAAACGGGTAATGGGTAGGATCAAGGTGTTGGCCCAAGGTTACAATCACCCATGATTAGTGTATTTTGATGATTACAAAACATATTAGTTATTTGTACTAATAACATTTGTTGTTTAAGTGTGTTTCAGATTTCTATTCATTCTAGAAATCTTCTCTCACAAATACAAGGATTTGGACTCAAGTCAACTCCAATTGGGCTCAAGGAACAAGTGTTGAAGATCATATGAAGAAGCCTATTGAAGATCTTGAAGTCTTAGAATCATTGTAAGAAATAGAATGTTAAAGTTTGAGTATATGAAATTTGGCTCTAGGATTTGCACACACATTTGTTTCATATATTTCCTATGTTTTAAAAATGGTTATTTCTAAGTTTTATGCCTTAGTTTATATATACATGTACCAAAAGCTTTATATCTTGAAAATCTTGTATAAAACATGTGTATAAACTATTTTTTGCATAATACTTAGCTATATGTATTTTTAAAACATTTCTCAAAATTTTTCTAACTCAAAAACCAGCCCAATTTTTTAGTTTCAGGCAACTCCGGCCGACCGGCCCGGTCGACCGGCGATGTGTCTGGACATGCACTGTTCGTGCATGTCTGTCGGTCGACCGGACCAGTCGACCGACGGAGAGCAATTTGCTCACAGTTTGTTTCGGTCGACCGGACCGGTCGACCGGAAGAAGGAAACTGTGTTTCCTCTTTTGGGACGGTCGACCGGACCGGTCGACCGAGAGCCAACGGCTCTTTGCAGCTGGGCTGGCGGTCGACCGGACCGGTCGACCGCCAGGCCTGCAAAAACCCAACGGCTCTTTCCTCTTTTGTGCAATTCTGAAATCTGTTTTTATCTGATTTCTTGGCAGACTTTTTCAGTGTTTTTCAGGTCTTTTTCAGAGAAAATAAGACCAAAAGAAATTGTTTTTAACCTATTTTCAACCCTATAAATAGAGGAGAAGTCTCTCTTGCATATCACTAAGAAAAATCCTCAAGTTTGTGTTGTTTTCAAAAGAGAAAAGAAAAGAGTTTAAAGCTTTCATTCCAATTCTTTTTGAGCCTGTTTTTCAGTTGTGTTTGATTACTAATATCACTCTACAACTGAAGTTTTTCTCACCACACTTCATAGAGCCAAAAATCCTATACTCATTCTATAGTGAAGTTGTAATTGAAGTGAGAGTGTTTGTAAAAGAGTTTGAGAAATAGTGTAGTGATCTTGTTGTGATCACTTTGTTCTTGTATTCCTTTCCTTGTGGAGCAACCTCTTCGGTAGAGGTCCTTTGTACTCGGTGGAGCTCGGTGCTCGGTCTTCGGTAGACCAAATTGTAAAGGCGTCCTCGGTGAATAGTGGAAACCCTTCACGGAGGTGAAGGCGGGGAGTAGAGCGGTGGCTCGAACCTCGAAACAAATCACTTTGTTTGCGATTGCCTTTGCGTCTAATTCTTGCTTTACTTTTCAATAGCTCCTTATTGCTTTCTATTACTTGTGATATTGTTTAATTTTCTTGTGCTACTATTTGCTTGCTTGTAATTCTTGCCATATATCATTGTGTTTGCATCATTCTTCATATCATCCATTTCATACTTGTGTGTGCCAATCCCGTACTCATCCAACAAGAGCTTCACATAGCGCCTCAACCCATATCAAGGGAATCAAGAGGAGTTTAGTCCAGAGCCTCGCAAGAGGAATTCGGCTACACTTGTTGAATTGTACTAAGTTGAGCCTCACTTGTTTTAGGTTCCGCATTTAGAGAGTTAAAATTTTTAAGATTAGCAATCACACCTATTCACCCCCCCTCTAGTGTTTTTCACAAGGATACAAGGAAAGGAGATAATGCATCTACTAAAAATATAAATACAAAATAATAATAATAATGGTAAATATAAAAATAATAGTAACAAGTAACTAAAATATTTATAAGAAATAATGGCAATAAATACATAGAGCTAAATTGTCATTTACTATCTCAAAAATAATTTGCATATTTAATAATAATATTCTCAAAAAATAATAAATTAACTTGATTAAATAAAAATAATCAGTAATTCAAAATAAATACTTGAAGAAAATAAAAATACAGTAGTTTAGATTAGGGATATTAAATTCTACCCACCTTAATAAAAATTTTGTCCTCGAAATTTCAATAAAGTAGGGAATGATAAAAATAAAGTTAGGAAGAAGATGAAGCTTCCACACCACTTCTCACTGCATCAAGACTTCACCACGCTTCCGCTGCGCGCTCTGATTTCTGGTACCGGCTTCAACAAGAGTAACCAATCTCAAGAGATAGAATTAGGAGAAATGAATAGGAAAGAAGTATGAAATCAAGATGGACATCCAAATCACTCTAAATGAAGTGTTGGAATCATGGATATCAACAATCAAGAATGGAATACCAAAGGGAGGACGATCAATTCCAAATGGAGTCAATATTATCATGTGAATAGTATATGTATATTACAGTATAACTATAGCTTGTTTTCAAGTTTCCGGTAAGAACTAGGTCTCTCTTGCGAAACAAGAGTCAAAATTCAAGATCGCAAGTCGAAAACCTAGGCTCTGATACGAAGAAAAACCCTGTCACGCCCCGCTTCCCAAAATCCGCGAAAACGGAGTCGCGACGAAGGTCGGCGACGTATATACGCAAGGAAAATACCCCACGTATACGCGCTAAGCCTAAATGTAACCTGATCAAGCTATAAATAATCAATGGTCACTGCAATAATACATTTAAGACTACACAATGATAGCAGATGAATAATGACAAGAAGATGGCAGCTGAAAGCGATAAAGGTAGAATCAAAGATGGCAGAAATATAAAAGAGATGAGGATGCCAGAAACGGAAGAATGAGCGTCCAGTTCCTCGCAATCCGTACAGTCTCGTCGAACACCTGCACATTAGAACAATCGTCCAATATCTGGATGTGCAAATCCAGGGTCGTCAGAACGCGACCATGGTGAGTGTGTGTGTGTAAAGGGGAAAGAGCTCGTGCAGAAGAAACAATGTGCATAAATAATAATAAGAACAACTGCAAATATAAGAGACTAAATAACAAGATGAATAACTGAACAATAATATACATGGAAGCAACACGAATAAAGATAGCAAGAATAAGAGTACATGTACAAGACAAGTAAAGCAACTGTAGCAAACAACAGATGTCTAGATGTGTAACCTATCACATGTCACTAGGTTGGTATCCAAGTCTGGTCATAAGTCTGGTCCTGGTTACAATCATGGGTCTATCATAATGATATATAGATATTCAACCAGGTGATTACAGTCAGTCACAAAGCATCAACAGTTTATTATTAATTATGTCAGCGAACACCAATTGTCACACGTAATAGACGCATCCCATACTACGCCTACCACACATGCCAATCGATGTCCTAAATTATTGAAATTAATAGAAGAGACTTTGTCCATGCTTTAGGTGGGTCCCGTACATACCCGGGACCACGGCCCAGATGCCTGGCACTGAACCAGGCCCTACCGCCAGTAGTCAGTAACAGTAACAGTACTCACAGTATCACTGTGGAACAGTAAACTCACAGTAACACTGTGGAACAGTAAACAGATGGGATGTCAGTCATCCCCCGGAACCCTGCAGTGGAACCGTAAGTCGGCTGCGCAACCTGTATCCTAGGTCCACCCAAAATACAGACGCTGTCTCCTCCATCAATTTCCCCAATCCCGATGTAAGTTGTCCATTTACATTATTATTCATTCAATTCAGTTAAACCAGTCCATGTCCATATTATCTAGAACACTGGGACAATATGGTGACAGTACAATAACAGTACAGTAACAGTCAATCAGTAATCATATACACGGTGAACAATATCAGTAACAGTGAACAGTAATGGTAACCGTGTATACGATGAACAATAGGACTGTACCGGGGTTACGGTCAAACAATAATTTCCCATAACTTCAATTACATAGATTTATACAATAGCTATTCCAAATACTGTTCAATAGACAGTCTAATGTAGAACCAGACAATATCTCGTAAGCCTGCACTGCATATAACAATAGCTGATACAAATATCTACCAACTCATATAAACTCTGAACACAGAATATGATCACCAATAAATAGTCTCACCAATAACTGATAAACTGATAATCGCTATCTGATAGCTCTGAAGTACAAGATTACTAACATCGAATAGATCACCATCATAATAACTCAATCTCTATTAACTAATGTAATCAATATCTATACATGAAGTACATGGCATGTCCTCGAGATCAACAAGTCAATGGATACCGAAATCATATCTAAAGACGAAACATCCTCAAATAACCGCAATCTAAAATAAGTCCACTAATGAGTCAATACTAACAGCTCATCCTTACTCAAATGATATAATCAGTTGAAACATCTAGCAGCCCTTACTTCTAATAATCCAAAACCAATATGATATCACATATCGAAGTCCAAGGTAAGATATCCACCCATCTGGTCACAATCTAACAAAATCAGTCACATCTAAATACTGATCAATATCCAATGTAAATAACATAAATCCCAGTTCGACTCGAACTCCAACTAACTCCATATTCTGATCCAAACATCAAGTGATCCAATTTCTCAGTAAAGTAACATCATATCAAATCCATCATCAATATCCGAATGAATCATCACCTAAGTTATTTCCAATGAAAGAATAACAAGTCTGGAAAGTACTCTATATGAAATATATAATCTGTCCTCAAATATCTGAATAAATTCTTAACTGAATTATCACCAAGTAAGGAATATTAAGTCTGATAATTGTTCAGATAAATTGTAGATAGTAAACCTCAATATTGAACCAATCCAACATAAGCTCAATCTAGTATACAGTCCAAGTTCCTTTACAATTAGTCCCAATCTGAAACAGTAATCATCTATTCATGAAATGATATAACTCTAATATCTCAATGTCCAAATATAAGATCCACATATATCTGATGCTCAACTATATACTTAATCTATCCAATCAATAGGTCGAGTCAAGTCACAGTCTAAAGGTATATCAAACTAAGCCCAAACCAACAGGGACAAACTACCAACACATGAAATAACGCTAATACAAGCAAATAACAACTACATGAATAAAGTGGACAATCGTAGATGTTTAATGAAGCGGTACAAGTAATCAAACTGACAAAATATAACGGAAAGTCACATGAAATGATAAGATCAACATGTAAGGCATTCCGACAACGGTAAATACACAAAAACGAACACTCACATAAAATGATGAGGTTTCAGAACCGAATTACCGTCTGGTCTTCACTGCACGAACCGGCACTGATCTACGGATCATCCTATGCATCGGTCTTCGAATCTCCTGTGTATCGGGTCCACAACGACACGAATCCGAATCGTGTCCGGGTCTCCTGCAACAGGTCTGGATCTCACCAAACGGATCCGAAATGCTGTAACACGCAACCAATATATACAAATAAATATAGATGCACGCTAAATACCCACACGTGCATACGGATACATACGCGTATACCCCTACACGTACATATACAAGCATACACATACATACATACATGCACACTTAAATAAATACCAACACATATTATTATAAGTACATACACTTAATTAAATGACATACCCATCTACACAAATAAATAGAAACCCATGCATATAAATCATGCATACATATCCAATTTAATAATACCTATACATTAATCACTAAACTATACACATAAATGCTTAAGGAATAAATTCATGCAAATATATGTACCATGCATAAATACATGCATATACATGCAAGCACCAACATCCCACTCACGCACAAACCAACACATATAAATGAACTTTCAAATATTTACAATATTGTCATCATACAATAAAATGTAAAGCTAACCTCGAGCCGATTTGCGGCGCACCGACGGATGCTCCGACGGAGGCGTACGGGGTCGCGGAGGGTGTCGTTGGATAGAGCAACTCGCCGTGAAGGGCGTGGGGTGCGTTCGCGCTCGCCGACGGTGATCAACGGCATCCCGCGGGGAGCCCGAAAATGGTTCGGAGTAAGGATTTTCCCGCACATGCAATAAAACAAACATATAACTATCACCAAAATATATATATGCATACATTAAAGACTCAACCACTAGGTGAATAATTAATCCTAATATTTAACTACACACACCACTTAAGTATATTATTACACATACAAATTTATAATATATGTACATATAATTTAGGTACACACATGTAATTATACAATGGAGAGAAAGAGATGTGAAGGGGCTCACGTTGGCTTGACCAATGGGGATTTGGAACTCGGGTAGGTGTGTTGCTGGAGAGCTTGCGGCCAGATCAAAGAGGGGGGATCCGGCCTGGAAATTGCTGGAGATGCGGCAATGAGTAGGGCGCGCAGGTGCTGGTGGCTGGTTGGGGTGCGGCCAACAGGTGGAGGTATGTAGCAACAAGGGGTGACTCGGCCTCCAGGGGGCTCTCGGCTGGGCCATGTTGTGGTGGCCTGTTACCCTAGCTGGGGAGCTATAAAGGTTAGGATCTTGGTGTTGTTGCGTGTGTGTATTTGGCGGCGATCGCACGGGAAACCTGGAGGGCGGCAACAAAGGCTGGAGATGGGGATGCTGTGAATCTGGCGCTGGACTGGGCTGCCAAGGAAGAGGAGGAGCCCGAGTGGCTCGTGGAGCTACCGGAGGGCCTCGCGGAGATCGCCGGAGATGGATGATAAAGGGGAGAACATGGCCAGGTGCACAGGCTTGGGGAGAGATCGGCTATGGTGATGTTGGCGGCTGGATGTGGGAGGAGAAAAAGATAGAGATTAGGTTAGGATTGGGATTAGATAGGTTTAGAATTAGATGCTAGATTATATATAAGGGTATTAGGTTTGCGGGTAGCGGGTTAGGATCCAAATAGGTTTGGATTTAGAAAATAGAAACGGGTAATGGGTAGGATCAAGGATACAAGGAAAGGAGATAATGCATCTACTAAAAATATAAATACAAAATAATAATAATAATGGTAAATATAAAAATAATAGTAACAAGTAACTAAAATATTTATAGGAAATAATGGCAATAAATACATAGAGCCAAATTGTCATTTACTATCTCAAAAATAATTTGCATATTTAATAATAATAAAAAATAATAAATTAACTTGATTAAATAAAAATAATCAGTAATTCAAAATAAATACTTGAAGAAAATAAAAATACAGTAGTTTAGATTAGGGATATTACAAAAAGACAAGTCTCAACCTTGAGCCCTGTTGACATTTACAAAAGACAGGTATTGATACTTGTTGACATTTACAAAAGACAAGTATCACCAAATTTTGAGGCTTGGTGGTGTCTCATTCGGTTATGTCATTGCGACCTCTGAACCAGCAGACAGCTAAGTCTCAATTTCGAGCCCTGTTGACATTTACAAAAGACAGGTCTCATCTTTTGATCCGACAAGGACCGGTTTCGGGCTTGGTGGCGTCTCAACCAGTTATGTCATCGCGACCTCTGAACTGACAGATAGCCAAGTCTCATCATCCAACCCAACAAGAACTATGTTCTCAAGAAATTGCAATACAATTTAGAACCGCAATTCATAAAGAAGAACAAGATTGGAGATTCGACAAAAGAAGAAAAAAATTTTCATTCACTCCAAAAGGATAAAGTACATGGAGCTACAGGCGCACATTGTAAGATCGAGCCGCTCTCCAAGGGAGTCCAGCCTCGTCCTCCTGTCATCAGCAGCCTGGGCAAGCGCTTGCGACCTCAGCTCGGCCTCATTGAAATCCATTGCCTGGGTCAGACGAGCTTCAACCTCCGCCAAAGTTGCCCTCTGTGACAGTCCCTGCTGTGAGAGCTCTTCATTTTGAGCCTTAAGCTGCTCAAGCTGCGCAGTTTCTTCAAGACGCACCAGTTTAGCCTTGGATAAAATAAGATTTGCTTTCCTGATCATTTCCTCAGCCTTCCCAATCTTGTCTTCAGCGTCAAGAAGAGCACTGGTGGAGGCGTCAATCGCACTTCCGACCTCTGCCTGCCTTGTTTCCAAGGATTTCAAGTCAGAAGATATAGCCTTAGCAGCCTCTTGAGCGGCAAGCTAGGCCTCGTGCTTTTGAGCGACAAGACGCGCAAACCGCTCATCAACTAAAGACTCCAGGTCCGAACAGCGGAGACGGCGCCATTCCTCTACATCCTTCTCAAATTCATCCACCAGGAGTTCCAAAGCAGTAGCCTGGTGATACCCCTCGAAATCCCGAATACTTTCGATGCCACGGGAGAGGACCACCTTTAACTTTGAGAACGGCATAGTCGAGCCCTTCAAAACCAGGTCGATAGTTCGCCCTAAGCCTTTATAAAAGTTATCAACGAGGTCACCTATATAGTCGTTCTCAACCTCAGCCACTTCTGGTAGAGAGGTAACCTCAGAGAAATCCACCAGCCTGGTCGACACTATCATGGAAGGAGCAATGGGAACATCAACAGCAGGGCAGATTGTCAGTGATCTCTGCAGAGTCTTCATGGAAATCAGTACGCTAGCCATCGCTGAGGTAGGGCTGGCAACCATCTCTTGAACAGCAGGCTCAACTACCAGAGTTGGGGAAGTAGGGCCTGTAATCACCCTCAGCTCCGCACTTGGCAAAATTATCGGCGCCTCACTCGTTGATATAGTTGGGAGTGAGGACACCTCCGGAACTGTTGCCCCTTCAACCTCTAGTCCTTCGGCTGACTTGGGCCGATAAGAAGGCAGATCGCCATATAGCGCATCCAGCACAGCAGCATCCGCCGCGGTCGAAGCGCTCATGTCACCCCTTGACCCTTCAGGGAAATCTTCTGGCTCTCTTAAAGCTGATGCATCTTGAGGCCGAACACCTGTAACAAGATTGCGATTAGTCGCAACACTACATGCAAAAGAAGCCAAGAGGTTTGGACAATACCAAAGGATGATGTCGCCTCAAACATCTCGTCAGCCACATCAGTCTCCAGCGGCTTCATCGGGAAATTTTTGGCAGAATCAGCACGAATAGCTGGCCCGCTTTTGCTTGCCGAATCTCCTGTGGACCACCCAATAGAGCTCGATGCCACAGGACTTCCTTTAGAAGTCCCAGCGCCCGAGGGACCAATGTCGGCCGCATCACCTCCGGACTCTTCCGGACGGGCAAAAGAATCAGCTTCAGTTCCATAAGTAAATAGGGGATCATAATGTTCCCCTTGCTCTCCAGCTGCCTCAGCTCCTACAATCAAGAAGAATCGATAATAAGTCAATGGGAACACACAAAAAGGTGACAGGGTTAATCTTACCCAGGCCCGGAGCGAATTCACCGCTAGTCGGCTCAGCAACAGACGGTTCAGCTGCTAATGGGGCAGCAGGAGGAATCGCTGTAGAGGGATGACCCTCCACGAGAATCGTAGGAGCTTGGCCGCGGGGCTTCTTCGCCAACGATTTCCTACGAGAGCTACCTGCCCGCTTTCTTTTGAAGTGGACTTCAGAATCCTCTTCCTCCACTTCTTCTACACAATGACGGGTGTAGGCTGTCCAAAAGTTACTGGAGGACAAGCTATTGAAAAGTAAAGTTTCAAGCTCTAGACGCGAGGGACTATCAACCGCGTCTCAGCATCAAGGCGCGTCAGCCTGACACCCGCGTCTCAGCATCAAGACGCGTCAGCCTGACACCCGCGTCTCAGCATCAAGACGCGTCGGCCCGACACCCGCGTCTCAGCATCAAGGCGCGTCGGTCTGGCACCCGCGCCTCAGCATCAAGACGCGTCAGCCTGACACCCGCGTCTCAGCATCAAGACGCGTCGGCCCGACACCCGCGTCTCAGCATCAAGGCGCATCGGTCTGGCACCCGCACCTCAGCATCAAGACGCGTCGGCCCGACACCCGCGTCTCAGCATCAAGGCGCGTCGGTCTGGCACCCGCGCCTCAGCATCAAGACGCGTCTGCCCGACACCCGCGTCTCAGCATCAAGACGCGTCGGCCCGACACCCGCGTCTCAGCATCAAGGCGCGTCGGTCTGGCACCCGCGCCTCAGCATCAAGACGCGTCAGCCCGACACCCGCGTCTCAGCATCAAGGCGCGTCAGCCTGAAACCCGCGTCTCAGTTATAACCGCCTTGGTTAAGGGACCAATCACTGCCTACACGTAAGGGAAACCAGCTCCCATCGTGGCGTGTCTTTAGCAGGCACGTGGGTTAGTTACCGCCCATGTAGCGGGGAAGTTGGCCCTCATTGTGGAGCGCTTTTAGGGGGGCACGTTCACCCCCTAAGACCTCTATAAATAGCCCAGTCGCTATGAAGAAGAGGTCGGACTTTTGGCAATAAAAAAGGAAAGAGAAGAGGATAACAGAGAGATCATCAACAGAGAGAGAACTCGACCCTTCAAGCTAGCTTGCTGCGTACAAGTGACTCTTCGCTTACCTTCTCTTTTAGAGTTTTGGTAGACGGAGCTGAGTTACTCTTTCTACCGACCGAAGAGGAGATCCCTGAAGGACGGTCATCCGGTCAACGGAGAACAAGATTCACTCTCTACCGCCACATGAAGAACCCAGCCTTAAACAAAGGGGGGATTCAAGATTCAATATCCTCTCTCCCTTGTAACCGGAAGGAACAGTTGTTGTTGTAATCCTTTTCATTCGATTCAAGGAAAACTTTTACTGCAATTCACTGTCTCTCTCCTTTCCCGGGTCATACAAGAGATGGCGACTCCGCTGGGGACAACCTTCGTTACTGACGAACAGGTAGTGGCGCAAGATGACGTCCACCATGAGGGAAAGATGGTCGAATCGCTCGTTGTTGAGTTCAACCAGGCGAAGTACGAAGAGTTCCTCTCTTCTGGCTCCAAGAGCCCAAAGACCCGCATCTGCCGTCGGGTCTCAACGGGGAATGGCCTCGAGTCCCGATCTGTGGCTCTCTCGAGCTCCCCTGCTGCCGACTGTGCCAAGCAAGAGACGCGCGTCAACGCCTCTCAGAAGGCCCGCGTGGTCCCAGGCACATCTGCCTTTGCGACCAACCGCGTCGCACAGAACACCCGTGTCAGCGTCTCTCAGGAGACCCGCGCGATCAAAATCCCTGGTGGCCAGCATCAGGATGTCGTTGGTCTCTCTCTACCTCCTCGACGCAATCGAAACGCTGAGCGTCGACAGAGGAGACGTGCGCGTCAGCTGCAAGTTGGAACCGTCGGTTGTCCAACTGAGGCTGGACGTGACGTACAATCGCGCGCCTTGCCCGCGCCACGTCCAGTACGTGAAGTCCGCGTTTGGCGTCCCAAACGCGAGATTCCTTCAGTTAGGTCCTCCGAGGACCAACTCATCAAACGCCAAGGTGAGACCTCTACGCCTCGTCAATCACAAGAGGCACGAGCCCATAGGCGTGGGGCCCAGCAGCCCATCCTCTCTCAAGCGTCTCTGCCCCGACGCACCAAACAACAACGCGACACTCGCGTCTCATCTCAACAGAGACGCCAGACGCGCGTTCCACAGCCGCGACGCAAAAACTGCATCCCTGAAGTCTGCGACTAGACTGTGCAGCACATGGATGCCTCCCGTCTTCGACGTTACGGGGTTGATCTTTTCAATCCCCCTCCCATGGATTTGAGGGATTATCTGACGAAGAAAAGAAGTGCCAATCAGGCCACTTCGTCGTGTTACTGCCAACGGCTCATCCATATGCTCACTGAGTGCCGTTGTGGGTCAGGCGTGCACCAGCAGTCTTTAGTCAGACAGCTGACCCTGATTCCTCCGTCAGCTAAAAGAAGACGCTCCCACAGAAGGAGAACCTTCTCTGACGTTGAGTACCCGGAGCTCACTGCGAATATGACAAGCAGGAGCAAAGGAAAACAACTTGCAGTCAGCTCAGAAGACTCCGAGTCTGACTCTGAACCGGAAGGAGTGTATCGACATACTCGCACCCGGACTGGGGCCATTCCCCCAATTAATTATAATGCCTTAGCCCATGGCATTAATGATTCCCACTCCGCTGTAGCGGAATCAAGGGCTTCGAACTCTTCCGTCGAGAAGGAGACCTCCGCCTACATGACAGGCGCTCCTGAGGAGACGACTAAACGTTTGGAGCAGATCCAGAAGGCACAAATGGATATGATTCTTGCTCAGCAGGAATCTATCAACTCCCTCAAGCAGGCAATTGCACAGCTGCTCGAAGACAGGAGGAGGTCCCCTCCTAAAAAGTCAAAGGGCAAAGCGAAAAAGGGAGAAAGCTCATCTTCCGAACCTTCTGAGGAGACGCGGCGATCTACCTCCGGCTCGTCCAAGTCCTCGTCGCAAGTAAAAGGCGACCAAGACCAGAGAAAGGCTCATGTTAAAAGAATGAGTCAACTGGAGCGACGCCTCGAGGCCCTTGCTAATCGCAGAGATCTCCAAGAAGTAGGAGTGGTCCGGCCCTATCCGGCTGAGTGGGATTCAGTCCCGTACCCTCCTAAGTTCAAGGCTCCAACCCTCCAAGCATTTGACGGGAAGGGGTCCCCCAACCAGCACATCTACTACTTCAAATCCCAGACCGGGAATATAGTAGATAATGACGCTATTTTGGCACGCCTGTTCATTGGCACCCTGAAAGGGTTAGCCTTTGAATGGTTTATGAAGCTCCCAGAAGGTTCTATCAAGAACTGGGGCGATCTGGAGAAGCTATTCTTAACACGCTTCTTCGAGGATGACTCGGAGGTCACGATGCCTACCCTTCTAGCTACCAAACAGCGGAGAGGGGAGTCTGTCAAATCTTTCGTGGAAAGATTTCGGAACATGGCACTCCGGTGTCCAAGCGGTATGACCCAGGCCACCCTGGTGGAAACATGCCGCCACAATCTCCAAACCTCACTCCTTGCTCAAATAGGAGTTGCTGAAAGCCGCACCTGGAAGCAATTAGTCCAACAAGGTGAACAGGCTGAGGAGATTGTCGCCCGCGTCCGAGCGGAGGAAGGTAAGCCTAGGCCGGAAAGGTCGACAAGGCGTGCGCCGGACACATCCCTTCAAACAAAGCGGAAGGATAATTTGGCCACGGAGACCAAATCTCCCGCCAAACCTCAAACAGGCAAGGCAAGTGGCTCTTCAAGCCAGCCACGCGCCAACAAACAGTATTCCTTCAAGGAGGAACACGTCGATTCGCTCTTTAAACTACTCAACAAGAGCAACCGACTGAAGCTCCCTGAAGCTCGACGCCCAGAGGAAGTCGGCAAGACCGACAATCCCAACTACTGCATGTACCACAGAATGTTAGGACATCCCACCAAAAGCTGCTACGTCTTCAAGGACGTCCTTCAAGCTCTGATTGATGCAGAGGTGTTAAAACTCCGACCAGAGCAGAAGAAGGTGACGGCTAATGTGACGTCAGTTCTCCAGTTCGGGAGACAACCTCCAACGCCTGCGGGGGTAGCTCCTATCCCAAGAGGAGAGCTGAGAGTGGTCAACACAGACCCTCACCAGCAGCGAGAGAAAGGCTTGGTACCCGTCCCTACACCTCAAGGGGAAATTATGTGGGTCCACCCTGACCTTGTCAATGAACAGCAATGGACTACTGTGACCAACAGGAAATCCAAAGGCAAGGCAAAAGCCTCATCCTGCAATGTAGTAGGTGACTCCTCTCGAGAAGCGGAGACTGATATCCCTTCACTGACCGACTCAGAGGAGGAAACGATAGTCCTGGCTGCAGAGCCCAACCAACCGATGGCGGGAACCCGTTCAGGACAGGCGTACTTGAAATAGTAGGCGAAATGGCAGAAGTCCCTCCACAACCAATTGCGGAGCCAGTCAGGCCCTCCACAAAGCCACCTGTGGAGAAGCAGAAGGGGACTCGATTTTCTAGAGCCCTTCAAAAGGGCATTACGGAAGGATCTACGCCACCTTACCGCTTTGATGTCCTGGCTCAGTTGGCCAACATTCCGGCACGTATTACCTTGTATGAACTTCTTAGACTATCAAAGTCGACCAGGGAAGCTCTGCAAGAAGCTCTGGCAAATGCTGAGGTCTTCATGACCCAGGTGTCGAAGGAGGAAGATGTAGAGCATTGCCTCCACACCTCCCAGAACGCCCCCTGCATCACCTTCACGGCAAATGATATGTAGGTGAAAGGGAAGCATGATCGACCCCTGTACTTCACAGGGTATATCGGATCGTCTGAGGTGAACCGCATCCAGGTAGACCCAGGGTCCGCGTTGAGCATCATGCCTCGCCGGGTCATACAAGAGATGCCAACCGGACCCGTCCGATGGGGAAGATCAAGCTCAAGTGTCAGATTGGAAGCCTCAAGTCAGAGGTGACATGCTACATCATCGATGCCGACACTTCTTACAATCTGTTGCTGGGACGACCGTGGATTCACCGCAACTCCATCGTTCCCTCCACTCTCCACCAAGTCATGAAGTACATTGACGGGGGTGGAAATGTGCAGACGTTGATTGCCGAAAGGCATCCGTTCAAGGGGGTCGAGAATTATTTCACCGACTCTTTGCTGTACCAAGATCCGATGGAAACGGATGAAACCCCACAACCAGAAGAGCCAGACTCTGGTAATGAGGCTGACACTGAGCTTGAGAAAGAAGAGTGCCTGTGGGAGTTAGAACCACTTGTAACGGGCACTAATAAACCCGATGTCGATAATACCACCGATGATGTAGGCGGTTGGTATATTAATGAAGATTTAGATTTTGCGTATTTTTCTGCGTGTGCTTCTGATTCAATACCGTCAGACACTAGCACTGATATAGATGACGATCTCTGGTCGGCAATGGGTGCCTTGACATCATTGCATGTACCAGTGAAATCGTCCTTCGAGACATATCAAGACAATGATAATGCGCAAGAATCTATATTCATGGTTCCAGCGAGACGGAAAGGCCAAAAACCAATTCTCTTTGGGCGAATTTTGTCTGAACCAACGCCCCGCGACGAATCGGAAGGCGAGGAGGAATCACCTCAGTTCGATCATTATGAAACAAAAGCACTCAAAATGATGAAGTGCATGGGGTACGATCTAACCGACAGACCCGGGTTGAACTTCGGCAAGGGAAGGAGGACGTTGCTTCAATTCTTTGTGCCAAAAGGGAAGACCCCCGATTATTATCATCGGACACGCCGGGGTTGGGCTATGTATCAACTCCGGTCCCATCAGCCTCCGATTCTCAAGAATCATCGAGCGACAATTATTCTTCAGACACATCATCCTGGGAGTCAGATGTCAGTGTCGGCAACATCTTCAAGGAACTTTCAGTGAACATGGTTTCGACAAGCCACCTCGAAGATGGAAATGAAGAAATGATCCAATTCGATACAGATCCTTGGATCAAACATTTAAATGCTCTTTGAGACACCCGCTTTGAACAACGCGAGCCACCCACAGAAGATAAGATTGTTCAGATCAACCTAGGAGATGAGGCTAACCCTAAGCCCATCTTCATAAGTGACGGCCTGTCACCTTCAGAGAAGAAAGATCTAATATCTCTTGTACAAGAGTATATAGACGTCTTCGCCTGGAATTATGAGGACATGCCTGGACTTGATCCTCAAGTGGCTATGCACCGCCTCAACATCAATCCGGACGTAAAGCCTGTCAAACAACAGCAGCGACGGTTTCGCCCAGAAATAATGGAGGCAATTCAATCAGAAGTCAGAAAACTTATTGATTCTGGCTTCATTAGGGAAGAACAACATCCTGACTGGGTAGCCAACATCGTCCCCGTCTCCAAGAAGAACGGGAAGATCCGGATCTGCATCGACTTCCGTGATCTAAATGAGGCTTGTCCCAAAGACGAATTCCCATTGCCAATCACAGACGTTATGATTGATAATACTTGCGGATTCGAGCGAATGTCCTTCATGGATGGATTCTCAGGATACAATCAAATCAAAATGTATCCTGACGATGAGAAGCACACCTCCTTCAGGACACCATTGGGGGTTTATTGCTATACCGTTATGCCCTTCGGACTGAAAAATGCAGGGGCAACATATCAAAGGGCCATGAATGCCATTTTCCATCAGCAAATACGCAAAACGGTGGAATGTTATGTTGATGACATCGCGGTAAAAAGCCGCACTAAAGGTGATCATATAGCAGACCTGAAGGTGGTCTTCGACATCATGCGGGTTCATCAATTGAAGATGAATCCCACAAAGTCCTTCCTGGGGGTGGCCAGTGGCAAATTCTTAGGATTTGTTGTAACATCCACCGGAATTCACCTGGACCCAGAAAAAGACCGCGCTATCCAGGAAATGCAACCCCCGAGAAATCTCAAGGAACTCAGGGGATTGCAAGGACGATTGGCATACATCCGTAGGTTTATCTCAAACCTCTCCGGAAGATGCCAACCCTTCGCTAAGCTGATGAAGAAGGGTGTCTCATTCATTTGGGATGACGCTTGCCAAAAAGCGTTTGAGGAAATCAAGCAATACCTCACCCAACCACCAGTCCTTGCAGCTCCAGTATCCGGAAAGCCGTTTCTGGTGTACGTCCAAGCAATGGATCATTCTTTGGGAGCTCTACTAGCTCAGAATGACGATCAGGGACGTGAGCAAGCAATCTACTATCTGAGTAGAACAATGATCGGAGCCGAGTATCGGTATAACCCGATCGAGAAGGAATGTTTGGCACTAGTGTTTGCTATCCAGAAAATGCGACACTATCTGGTAGGCCAAACTATAAACGTCATATCAAAAGTCAACCCCCTGAGGTTACTTATGACTAAACCTTCATCGCTAAATGGCCGACTGGCAAAATAGGCCATATTGCTCTCCCAATATGAGATGCGCTTTTTACCACAAAAGGCCATTAAGGGACAAGCAGTCGCAGATTTTCTAGCTAAACACCCAGATCCGAGGGCAGCCAAAGTCTACGAGGATCTCCCAGATGAAGTTGCTGAAGTCTGCCTGACTCAGACATCGTTCGAAAGTCAAGTCTGGCAAATTTTCTTCGACTGTGCATCAAGAACAAGCCCGAAGGGACACTTAGTAGCAAGGGTGGGGGTAGTACTTGTATCCCCACAAAATTATGTGATTCCCCGAGCTGTCTCATTAACTGAGCCTTGTTCCAATAATGTGGCGGAGTACAACGCTCTTTTGATTGGGATGCAATTCGCCGACGAGATTGGCGTTAAAAATCTCGAGGCATACGGCGACTCCAAGCTCATCGTCAGCCAAGTTCGCGGGGAGTACGAAGTCAGACATGAAGACTTAATACCCTATTACAACGCGACTATCCGCATGGCCGAGGGGTTTACAAGCTTCTACATCGACCATGTACCGCGCAGGCAAAATGCGAACGCAGATGCACTCGCATCCCTGGCTGCCTCCTTAGCTCTTCCAGCTGGAGCAATGGAGAAGATATTCGTCTACAGTCACGACCTGTACTGCCCGAGAAATGCTCTCGAGGATTATCAGGAGTCAACGGGAGGTCGTCACCGCGAAGAAGCACTTGAAGCATCAACCGGTCTAGAGCTTAAAGACTGGCGATTCCCCTATATCGACTACGTCTTATACGACATCCTGCCTGAAGACACCAAAGAGGCGGCTGCCATTCGAAGGAAAGCCCCCAAATTCTATTACAATGCGATTACACGAACATTGTATCGTCGATCGCATGACGGGATCTTGCTCCGGTGCCTCTCACCAAAGGAGGCTCAAGAGGTATTGAAAGAAGCCCACGACGGCATGTGTGGAGCCCATCAACCTGGCCCAAAACTGGCACATCGACTCCAAAGATTGGGTTACTACTGGCCCAAGATGATTGCCGACGCTGTCACTTATGCCAAGAGATGTCACGCCTGCCAAGTGCACGGCGATTTCATCCATCAAGCACCAGGGTACCTCCATTCTACGGCCTCTACCTGGCCATTTGAAATGTGGGGCATGGACGTAGTTGGTCCTATCAGCCCACCATCATCAAAAGGACATCGGTTCATTTTGGCAATAACCGATTATTTCTCTAAATGGGCCGAAGCCATCCCTTTGAAGGAGGTCAAAACGTCGAACGTGATCAAATTCGTGAAACACCATGTTATTTACCGTTTCGGCATACCTCGGCGAATTGTCCACGACAATGGGCCTCAGTTCATCAGCCAGGCTTTCCAAAGATTCTGCGCTAAGTTCAGAATCCAGAGTGTGTCCTCAACGGCATACTATCCTGCCGCTAATGGCCTCGCAGAAGCTTTCAACAAGACTATTGGCAAGCTTCTCAAGAAGTTCGTCTCGAAAAGTCAACGAGACTGGGACGACAAGTTGGGTGAATGCTTATGGGCTTACCGCACAACTGTGCGAACCCCAACTAAACCTATGCCATTTTCTTTGGTCTATGGGTGCGAAGCCGTGCTCCCACTAGAGATACAAATTCCATCTCTACGCGTCGCCCTGACAGCGGAGATGACAACCGAGGAGAAGCATCGACAGCGACTCCAAGAACTGGAGGCCTTAGATGATAAGCGTCTGCAGGCCCAACAACAAATCGAGCTCTACCAAGCTCGAATTACCAGAGCCTTCAACAAGAAAGTTAAAGTGTGAACTTTCAAGAAAGGCGATCTTGTCTTAGCCGTCAGAAGACCCATGGTAATGACGCACAAGACAAAAGAAAAATTCCAACCCAAATGGGAAGGACCATTTGTAGTAGAGTCAGTCTACTCAAATGGGTCATATCGCCTCATAACCCCGAATGGCGATACACTTATGATGCCGATCAATGGCCGGTTCCTGAAAAAATACTATCCTTAGATGGCATTCTTCCGCTGATCAAGTTAAAAATACACCTCTGATCAAAACAAGAAGAGCTTCTTCATTAATATCCGACGCCCCCGACGGCTAAGGATAGAAGAAAATGTTGGCTTCTAAGTCCAACATAAGTCTTCGACAACTCATCATGCTGAGGGGAATAGCATGGCTAGCCCAACTCAAACGGTAGTTGGTAAAGGCTCCTCAAACCCGTTGACAACTGAGGATTTGCTAAAAATCCTAAGGGACACGTTCCCATTTGATCCGACGCTTCCGACGGCTAAGGATAGAGGAAAATGTTGGCTTTTAAGTCCAACATAAGTCTTCGACAACTCATCATGCTGAGGGGAATAGCATGGCTAGCCCAACTCAAACGGTAGTTGGTAAAGGCACCTCAAATCCGTTGACAGCTGAGGGTTTGCTAAAAATCCTAAAGTGGACTTGGCTCCACTCTTTCCTCCAAAATCCCCTACCAATTCTCATCCACGGAATGGTAGATCTACAAAATACGACCATTACTAAGTTAACACTATACCTCTGGTAATGGAAACTTTTCAATATTCCTTGTCGAGTACAAGTTTTGTTTGTCAACTCTACACAGAGTATCAAATTTTCAAATCTGCTAAGTTAACACCACACCTCTAGCGTCCAAGTCATTGCTAAGTTCAACAATACACCTATGGCCATGACTTTCCCTCGGACTTCCTTATGCAAGCCGAGATGACCAATGCCAAGTTAATACTACACCTCTAGCATTACCCTCGCTGTCAAGTTAAACATTACACCTATGACAGTGACACTTTTTGAGTTAAGTTAATATCACACCTCTGACTCACATCCTTGTCAAGTTAACATTACACTTCTGACAAGACCACTTCCAACCCGTTAAGTTAATATCACACCTCTGACGGTAACAAACTTTCCTAGATTCCCCACGAGTCTAGCTTCACTTGTTATTCTCTTCAACAGAATAACAAGTCCACTAAAAAAAACATTGTTAGGTTAATACTACACCATCAACAGTGTTTTCATCAAATCCCCAGTTGAGCTCAATCAAGTTAATCCCAAACACTTGATAAAAGTTCACCCTCCATGGGGTACCAATTCTACTTGTCACTTTCTCTTATAAAGTGGCGGGTCCATCAAAAATTTCACCCCTGTCAAGTTAATATTACACCTCTGACAGTACTGCGAGAGTTCCTGAAATAGGATCTTTCCCTCCAAAGTTTGACTTGTTGAGATTATCATCATAATTTTGACAAAGTCAGAGATTCTTTGCTTCTATGGGTCTAAGACAAAAAGTTCAAGACAATGAAAAAGGCAAAAAGAAAAGTGTCACTTTTATTTATTTTCAAACATATGAAAGTGATACAAAATGCTCTCTTATACAATAAGATTGAGTGTTACAGTGAAAATGCTCTCTTATACAATAAGATTGAGTGTTACAATTAAGGAGTACAAAGAAGTCCCTCTCTCTCTCAGAGGTTGCACTCACTCCTTGAAGCCGCGTCTAATTCCAAGTGCGCGATGTTTTGTGGCTACAATAGAAGCTGGTTACACCACGATGCATGATGTAAACATCGAAAGAGCCCTAGCTGACTAAGCTAAGAGCAATGGTGTTTTTGAGATCGAACGGGGTCTTGAGGTCCGGTGGCAGCAGAAAGCCCTGCAACCCTTCATTCATAAGCGTCGCTCTTCCACCAGAAGGCCATCCAGCAGACATGAAGAGTCCTTGATGTTACTTCTGGGGTGGGAGAGGAAGAGGATCCTATCCGCCACCACAACCGCCGGAACCCCCTCGCCGCCATACTCACCCTGACCATCCCTTGCCAGCAGGCATGAATGGTGCAGTGGATCTGAAGAGACCTTGGCGAACGTCGATTCCTCGTCAGGGACATAATATATTCCCTTGTGGACGACGAGGACTATAATATATTCCCTTGTGGACGAACATCGAACAAGTCCGCTGGCTGAAATATTCCTCCAGGGCCCAGCGAACCTGAAAAAGGACAATCAAGCCTACCTGCAAAGATAAACAAGAGGGTTCGCAAATCTGGAACTTGGTATACTTTAAAGAATACTAAGTGACAAACGCGGCTATTATGGAGAATTGCAAACGCGGGAATAAGCCCGCGCGGTGAACCAAACTACTACGTCAGCAGAGACAGACGCGAATCAGAACTGTGAAACACACAGGATTCAAACGCAGCCTCATCTTACGCCCGCGTTTAAAAGTACAAGGCGCACGAAACCCGACCGGATAATCACCCTCCGCTTCCTTGAACGAGTTGAGGAAGGTAGTGCCAAGTTGTGGAATCTCTCCAGCCGGAACCTCAGACTTGCGCGACCCAGGGAAAAGGCCGAGAACCGACCTGTCATGGCTATCATGACGGTGTACTTTATGGGAACCCAAATCACCGAGAGTAATCTCAGGGACGTATCGAGAAAGGTCCTATTCCATCTTCCGAGGGACGGACATGTGCTGGAAGTAGGACAGCGGGAACATCCTCTCCATGTCCGGAAGAAAGAATCTTCCACCCTTTATCTGACGGAGCCATTTATAAGTTCCGTCATACACACGATAGCCGCCGTCGTCGATACGATCTCCGAAGAAGAAGGCAGGCTTCTCCAACTTGACGTGAGCATCCGTTGTGAATGCCGCATCGGTCATAAGTACCCGAAAAGTCCTCACGTCAACATTAGAGAGCCTTTCCCTGCGATCCGGTGACTTGTCAGCAGTCACAGGGGCAGTCCTCGTAGCACAAAAGTCAAGTCCTGGTCAGCACCACCCACATGTCCAAAGTGGCGCGTCTTGGCGAGTGAAGCAGAAGGATGGGGCACTGCAAAAGAAAAGAACACTTTATTAGAAGCAAAAAAAAATGCTAAGTGTTCATAACCCAAACGCAGAAGAGATACTGGACGCAGGAATTATCAAATCCGCGTCCAGACCTGCGAAACTGCGTCCAAACGCAGAAGAGATACTGGACGCGGGAATTATCAAATCCGTGTCCAGGTCTGCGAAACTGCGTCCAAACGCAGAAGAGATACTGGACACAGGAATTATCAAACCCGCGTCCAGACCTGCAGGATCTGCGTCTCCACCACCAGAAAGTCATGGAATGTCCTTGATGTCACTTCTGAGGTGCGAAAAGAAGGGAGTTATCCACCTTAACCCTTCTATCACCCTAATCGCCAGAAGTTAAGGAGGGTAATTCCCTTCCTTTCACACCCCCAGATTTCTAAGTACTTGGACTCAAGTGCCAGATTCATCAAAATCGGCAGCTGATGGAACAGGACGCAAGGATCAAATCCGCGTTCTGCAAACCAAGTCCGCGTCTGAACCCTTCACAATTAGAAATATTCTAAGTGAAGAATCCGAAACGCAGGACCCAATGGCGCGAGGGTCCAAACCCGCGCCTCGGTTATCAGCTCAAAGACTGCGTCTGAAAACCACATCTGAGAATCAAACACGAGTTATATCTCGTGTTAAAGATTCTTAAGGTTCTATGAACTTCCGCCCAACAGGCATTATACCTGGGAAAGCAGCATCCTGCGCAGAAGAAGCGCCCCTCCGGGCCTCGTCGACGGTCGCCCGTGAAGAAGATGTGTTTGGCTTGGTCTTGGGTGCCATTGTTAATCAAGAATCTGATGTGAGTATGAATAGGGGAAGAAGAACTCTGTTTCTTAAAAAAACCCTAAAGTAGAACGCTCGGAGAAGAAGAGGTATTTCTCCAAACTGTGGCTATTTATAGGCACAAGGATTCGCAAAGATACGCGGCGTGTGACCCGATAAAAGCTGCAGCAAATCATCGCATGACGCGTAGAGCAAATCTTCGCGAAGATCATGCGTCACGACTCCACAGCGAGTCGTCATTTGACACGTGGCGCGGGTCAGTTAATGAACCAAGAAATCCGCGCGCCAAAAGGTGAAATCCTGCCGGTTCCCCAGGCCAGCTGGCGGCGTAATCATCACACGGCACAGATTCGCACCCAAGGGACGCACCTCTTCGATGGACATGCCCCGTCAGCATCTCCATAAATGCATTCGGAAGGTCGATTCTCTCTACAAAGTCCGCGTCCGACCCAGCGGGCCCAACATCGCGTCTGCCTCATAGAAGATCAGGCGCGTTTCCATTGCCAAAGGACGCACCCTACAGAAATCGCGTCTTTAAAGCAGTACCATCTCGGCTTTTTTGAAAAGAACCTGCGTTCCGCCTCCTGCTTCTGCAAAATCAGTTCAACAGTACACTGACGCAAGCAGACGACTAACCACTCCTGGCTTAAAGCACACCCGTGACAGACTAAAAGCAATCGGGGAGGTTTAGACTGTGCATCTAGACACTCAACATGATCAACTCTGGTGGCTTCAAAGAGTTCAAACAGTACACTCACGAAGACCAACTTCAAATAAGATCGGACCCGGAGCATCAACAGTCCAGCCATGAAGGTGAATTCAGCTAGAGTCTAAAGTATTTCGAAATCCGTCCCAGTTAACTGTGGAATATTGAAAACTTTGGAGGGGGTTCTGTAGGCTGTCCAAAAGTTACTGGAGGACAAGCTATTGAAAAGTAAAGTTTCAAGCTCTAGACGCGAGGGACTATCAACCGCGTCTCAGCATCAAGGCGCGTCAGCCTGACTCCCGCGTCTCAGCATCAAGACGCGTCAGCCTGACACCCGCGTCTCAGCATCAAGACGCGTCGGCCCGACACCCGCTTCTCAGCATCAAGGCGCGTCAGCCTGACACCCGCGTTTCAGCATCAAGACGCGTCGGCCCGACACCCGCGTCTCAGCATCAAGGCGCGTCGGTCTGGCACCCGCACCTCAGCATCAAGACGCGTCGGCCCGACACCCGCGTCTCAGCATCAAGGCGCGTCGGTCTGGCACCCGCGCCTCAGCATCAAGACGCGTCAGCCTGACACCCGCGTCTCAGCATCAAGACGCGTCGGCCCGACACCCGCGTCTCAGCATCAAGGCGCGTCGGTCTGGCACCCGCGCCTCAGCATCAAGACGCGTCGGCCCGACACCCGCGTCTCAGCATCAAGGCGCGTCGGCCTGAAACCCGCGTCTCAGTTATAACCGCCTTGGTTAAGGGACCAATCACTGCCTACATGTAAGGGAAACCAGCTCCCATCGTGGCGTGTCTTTAGCAGGCACGTGGGTTAGTTACCGCCCATGTAGCGGGGAAGTTGGCCCTCATTATGGAGCGCTTTTAGGGGGGCACGTTCACCCCCTAAGACCTCTATAAATAGCCCCGTCGCTATGAAGAAGAGGTCGGACTTTTGGCAATAAAAAAGGAAAGAGAAGAGGATAACAGAGAGATCATCAACAGAGAGAGAACTCGACCCTTCAAGCTAGCTTGCTGCGTACAAGTGACTCTTCGCTTACCTTCTCTTTTAGAGTTTTGGTAGACGGAGCTGAGTTACTCTTTCTACCGACCGAAGAGGAGATCCCTGAAGGACGGTCATCCGGTCAACGGAGAACAAGATTCACTCTCCACCGCCACACGAAGAACCCAGCCTTAAACAAAGGGGGGATTCAAGATTCAATATCCTCTCTCCCTTGTAACTGGAAGGAACAGTTGTTGTTGTAATCCTTTTCATTCGATTCAAGGAAAACTTTTACTGCAATTCACTGTCTCTCTCCTTTCCCGGGTCATACAACGGGGAGCCGTCCCCATCACACCAGAGCCAGTTGCAGGAGTCTCAGCCCCCGCTCCCACCTCGAAGCGAGGACTCTCGGCATCTGAGGCCTCGCTGTCTTCCACAGCAACAAACTCCTTTATACCTGGGGTGCGAACCCTTTTGCCTTCCCTTTTCTCAGAAGCCTTCTGCCTCAGCCGCTGAGAAATTAACTTCACACCAGAACTGTTCACCTTAAATTCGAGAGGTGTGGAGTTGGAAGTGGAATACCACTGATAGAAGCACAGGGTCATCAGGAGATTGGGAGCCCTCAACGGCGTATGCAGCCGCGCCCCAGTACCGCCTGCAGTAAAGAATCGCCAGGCACGGGCCCCATCAATAAGGCTCCCCATGAAAGCTAGATTAAGATTCGGGTTGCCCACGTACAGTTGGTCATATCCAAACTGTCGAGCAAACCGACTTGGGACGTAGGGCTCCAAATAGCAGGTGTCCCCGCTCCGGTACAATAAATGTGAAGGCCGGATACTGACCAGCCACTCAAAAATTCCCCGGCTCAGGGACGAATGCCCCTCCCCATCTTTGAACTCTTCCCCATAGCCTGCACCCCAAACACGGGGAAAACAGCGGAAGAGACTATAGACGTCATAGCGACGTACTAATTTACGGGCCTCAGCCACGTAAGTCTTCTGCCATGAACATCCTTCGAATCGGCGGAGAAGCGCCATTCGAACATCTTGCGGGGGATCCTCTCCAGCTTCGATTAGAGAAGGACAATGCAAGGTGAACCACGCCATCAAGTAAGTATACGGCAGACCTATTCTGGGGTTAGGTCCGTCACGGGGCGAAATGGTCCCCTTTTTACGCTTCGTCGTTGGTGGCTTGCAAAAAGCCTCCGTCAATGCACGAAGGCCTCTCTGGATACAGCACACCATGGCCGAGAGAAGTCCCAGAGGACGACCATGAACCAAACGGACAGCGGGCAGCAAAACATTCGGATGAACAATGTCACCCGAAGAAGACGGCACCACGCACCTCTTCAGCCAGACTGTCAAGAAACCAGCCAGAAGTGCCTTCCGGGACATCGGCCTGCGAGCCTGATGATGGAAGCTTCGAAGAACATCACCCTGCTCATAGGAACCATCGTCTTCCTTCACAACTAGGTCCCCTTGGGAGTGCTTTTGCATCCGGTCAAAGATGTCTTCATCAACAACTCCGCAATGCGCCGCTTCAGGAGTGTTCTCCATATTTGGGAACAAATAATCTCCCAGCTCTTCAAGCTACAAGAGGTTCCCTTACTGCCCCCATGCATACTGGAGCAAATGTACAAGTGGCACATTAACTCCCGGTAGGTCTCGAACAAGGCAGGCTCCTGCTTCTCCAAAAGAGCCAATTCTGCCTCGCACGGGAAGTATTCTTCATAGGGAAGAGATCCAAAAGGCAGAGCAGAAACTTCCCACATCTCATGCAAGGCCATACCCAATTCACCAACAGAGGTGAAGAAGGTCTCTGAAGCTGGGCAATACAATTCAAAGATGGCGTAGAAGCACGCCACATTCATCTCAATGCCGTAACAGGTCGCCCTGACGGCCTCATAGAGGTTTATCCTCTCCAGATCCTCCTAGAAATGAGCAAGGATGTAGGTAGTCAAACCCACCCACCATGCCTTCGGGGGGTGAATCCAGCCTGGAGTCCTGAAGTCAGTAGCTGGGTAGTTCCCATTGACCTTGCAGAATTGGTTGCCAAAGGTCAGCGCCACTGCAGGATTCTCTCCCACTGGGATCTCTCGTGACACATTCCCAGGGTGCAGGCCCATTATGCAATGAGGAGGCCCCTCTCTTGCATAACCAGGAGATTGAAGCATCAATTTTCCTATGTGAACAGAGTCAGTACTCCGGCTCACTTCCCACGACATCTTCCGAGCCTGCGTCACGCACTGGAAGGAAGACAAAGAAAAATGGCGCCTGTTGGACGGAAGGTAGAACCTCTCGCCATCCAACTGGAAAATCCACTGCCCTTCCCCTGCATATAATTGGTGGTCAGGGTCTGGTGCGGCATCCTCGAACATGAAATCGGACTTCCTATAAATTCGACGGTCAATGGCTTCAAGGGGAGCTGTGGTCAGGATACTCCTCGTGGTATATTGATCACCACCATGAATAAGCGTATCTCTGACGAGAGAACTCCGCTCACTGAACAAAGAAGCCTGCCCTTGAAATTGCAAGCTGATATTGCCATCCGATCCCATAATCATCCCGAACAGGTTGTTTGAAGGACCGGGAGTATAGTATACTGCAGGAACAAAGAGAAACTATGATTAGTTCATCAGTCGAAAGAGGGCTAAACTCAGAACACAAAATTTGACAAGGCATAGCCTCGCCCTCTGAGCAAGGATTGGCCTAAACGATGGCTTCGTCCCGAAGCTTAGCTTCGCAGCTGCAGTGTAACTCCGCATCCCACACGAGGACAGGATGCAAGAAAACATCCAAGTGTTAGCTTCGCTTTGGAAGCTTAACTTCGAACAACAGGATGTGACAAAACCTCGAAGGATAACTTTGTCAGAAGGGCATTACGGTCCTTTTCTGTCAAATTTCAAAGGACAGCTTCGCATCCTGTCATTCAACAGGATATGAACTGCCTAAAAGTTAACTTCGCTTGGAAGCTTGAAGAAGAACTCTTCAGTTCTTGGATTCCCGATCAAGAAATCAAAGTAAAATCAGGGAATTGGACTCCCTAAAATCACGAGACCATGATTGTTCTCATGTTGGATTTATCCAAGGACAGCCAGAAATTGGCCTTAAAGGAGAGACGACAGTCTCTAATCAAAAGGGAAAGTTCCCTACCGGCGATTGATCGTTCAATGACCGGAGGAGGAGAAGGACCCTCTGCTGCAGAAGTTGCCACTTCTTTTCCCGCTCGTCTCTTGGGCGCCATTGAAGAACTATGAAAGTACTTGAATTCTTGAAGAAGAAGGAAGAAGAAGAAGAGTCAAATGCTCTGAAAAATTCAAAGAGAAGTGATGACTCTCTCTCAGCCCGATTGGGCTTTTATAGGCCAATCAGCGCCTGAAACAACGCCTCAAAAATAGTACAGGCTGTCGTTTCAAATTAATTTGAAATGCCGCCTAAAGCGCCTTCCCGAGAAGCGCTGATTCAGCCGCTAAGGCTTAACTTCGCCAATGAATCAAGGTGCGGACTTCGCACAAGTTCATCAAGAACTTCGCCAAAGAGGTGGCCTTAGCCCACTATGGGCATAGTTCGCCGATATGCCAGCATCGTGCGAAGCTCATTCAAAAAGGACCCTGTCCTTAACTCTGCACAAAGTTTAGCACCGCTATGGCCAAATTCTCAATGAAGGCAGGCAAAAATCAGATGAGCAGAAAATGAACTTTCATTGATTTAAGAGCAAAGGTACATTGATACTACATCAAAGTTGTATTTTATACAACAGATTCAGTTGCTCAGCAAGATCATTTGCGCAAAAGGCATACAAGTGGTTTTATCTGCTTCCAGACCAGACCAACTGGACACGAAAGGCCTTCCTCCTGCACAAGGCCGTAACCAGTTGTGCCACGAGGACACGGCCATAATTCTCCACAAAAATGGTACATTTTTCCACCAGGAAGCTGGATCACCAAAGTTGAAAGTTGGCAATGAACTTATCTCCGCCAACACGATAGATCACCTATAATGGGAATTGGCAGTGATGTCAGTGATCTAACAGGTGTGACATCCGCCTCCCCGAAGTGGATCATCTCAGATAGGCGGCTACCAGCCTCACCTCAGAACGAATCATCTCGGATAAGAGGCTGCCAATAGCCTCTGGGACACACATCAGCCGCCCCAAGTTGTTCCTCCTGCTTAAAAGTAAAGCTTCAACCGGGGAAGCATAAGGCAACTTTTCGGTCTCTTTCATCAAGACACAAGATTGGCGAACATAGCTCACTGCAATGCAAACTGGAGCAAGTTAGCAGTTAAACACAAAAGATACTACAAAAGCGCTAAAGCCGAATTCTTTGGGGGCAAAGCAATCCGATTTCAGTTAAAACAGAGGATAAGCCTCGCTTGCACAGCAGTGATGGGATAGCTCAGCAAACGCCAAGTCCTAGTCTCGCCTATATGGCTAAGCCAGACTGATCCTGTGGGACACAGTCTTAACCTCACCTATATGGCAAGACTGGCTCAACCTTGAAGATACCAGGTCCCAAGTTCTGCCTGTGCAGCGGACTTAACATGCAATGATCTTTCTGTGATCAAGTCAGAATGATAGCTTCGTTGCGGAAGCTATGTCAAAATCCTTCTCTGCAGACCAGTCAATTGCAAGATGAAGAACAAGGGAAACTAATCCCTGAAGCAGCTGTTAAAGCTAAATTAAGGGAGATGAATTCCCTAAAATTGGTGAAGTCGTTGAATGATCAAGACTTACCAGTCCTTGGCCGGATAATAACCAGAGTGGGCATTCCCACTAATCCAGAGATCTGAGTATCTCTCTCAACCAAGAGAAGAGAAGAAGAAGAGCAGATCGCTTCTCTTCAGAGGACCTCAAGTGTCCTATTTATAGGCCCCATGGCCTGAGCGCTGCCGCCTCAAGTGTGGAAGCACGAGCGCATTTAAGGCATTTACTGCGCCTTGAGAACAGGGACGGCTTCCCTTGGAACCGTGCAAAGGGAGATAAAGGCACTTATGGCGCCTTGAAGAAAGGGAATATCCTCCCTTGGAAACGTGCAAATCGGAGAATATCTCCCTCGATCAGCACGGAGAAAGGAGTAATCCTCTCGTAACTGGCCCACGGCAGTTGGCCTCGGGAAAAGCAACAAATGCACCAGGGCGAACGTATCTCCAGAAGCCCAGATGCGAACTTATCTAGCCGCGAAGCTACCCAGACGCGAGTCTACATGATTCCTCGGCGAATCTATATCCCAAAGCAGGATTTAAAGCGAAGCTGAACTCAACCATCATGGCGACGTTCATTCTCCACCGATCAAAGCAGTTCAAAGTATTTCGAAGTCTGAGCCATTGCAGACTTTCGAAAACTTTGAAGGGGGTCTTGTTGACACTTAAAAAAGACAAGATTCTTATTGGTCTGAACAATGTCTAAACTTGTTAACATTTACAAAAGACAAGTGACAGACGAGCTGAAGACCAGTTTTCACCTATCTCCGAGGGACAAGGAAGCAACTTGGACTCCACTGATCCAGCAAGCAGACAGTGAACCCGGATTGTTTCTAAACAGACCTCAGCAGGTCTAAAATGCTAGCACTTAGCATTACTTGAGCCCAAAGGGATAGCCTCGCTTGAGAAGCTAATATCACTCGACTTCGCCTCGAAGCCATCCAAAGCCTCGCCAGGAAGCTAACTCGCAACTTCGCCACGGAGGACTTCCAGCTCCGCCAAAGGGTTTCTTTCGGACTTCGCCAGAAGCTGCCTCTAGCTCCGCTGTGAGTTCAAAGCGGGCATCGCCGCCATTGGTCTGCTATGGTCAACCTTTGACCAATCAAATCTCCGGATGAGATCGGATCTAATCAGATCAAATCCAATTAAGATCAAATCAGAGATCAAATTTGGCAGTTGATTGCCACAATCTCTTGACTCTCCTAAAAATGAGTAAGAAGATCAGGGGAAATCCTCCAACGATATGGAAAGGATCAAGAAGATCAACTGACCTGCCATTTCTAGCTTCGCAAAAGCTGATCTTAGCCTCGCAGCAAGGCTACTTTCCAGATTTAAACAGATCTGATTCAATCTATTTCCATATTTTCAAGGGACGATTATACCCTTGCTCTCCCTATAAATAGCTCATCAGGGGTACAAGGAGGGAAGACCAGAAAAAAGAGGCGCAGGAGGACTCCACAAGCAGAGACTTCTTCATAACGCACTGTGCGTTCTCAAATTCAGAGACCTTTTAGAGAATTACTTTCTCTATTCAGGGTGTTGATACCCTAACATCGTCCTTCTTCTCAAGGAATCTCCGGAACCAGGCGAGAAGGAATTCCTAATTGAAGGTGATTTTGAGAAGCAGTAAGAGGGTTCTACCAACCCTCTATTCTCTGATTCCCAGAACCAGGCGAGAAGGGAATCTCATCGCTCGCATCGTCAAAGGGACAAAGTGGTCGCGCGCTGACCTGACTCCTATCGGCACACTTCTCCAGAATCTCTGAGGAGATCTACTTGTAATCTTTTTGAGAATACTTGTAATTTAGCTCCTCAAACTCTTTTTTGTAAGTTTTCCCCCTTTGCAAACATAATGGAAAACAACCAAGAGTATAGCTAGTCATATATCAGGAGCATGTTATTATTAATTATTAAGACTCATCTGATTTGTATACATCGGTATGTGTCCAATTCCACATACCTCAGCATACAGACCGAGGAGTAAGTTATTGAAAACTGATGGGGATCGACGAACCATGCTTAGAATGGGTCCCGTACATACCCGGGACAACAGTCAAGGAGTATCCGGTGCTGAGCCAGAATGTACCGCTAGGTACCGGGACTTATTGTACGCCTGAATAGGATAGGATGTCACCGCTCCCACAGGAATAGGCCCAGGGGCTTATGGTACAACCGGCAGGCAAGGGAGTAGGGGTGCCAGTACACCCCAGAAACGCCTGGTGGCCTCCAGATCGAATCCAAGTATATGGCCGTGCGACACTATAAGACCATCATAAATATGGAGACTATATCGGTACTCATCAGTTTCCCCCATCCCGGTGTAAGTTGTTTACTTATTATAATTTTTTCAGTGATAATGTCCACAGAGTATTCATAGTAATATTATATTCATGGTTATCCTATTATGGGGATCAACAGGAGTATAGTATCAGGAGTAATGTCAGGAGCCTCCCTAATTCAGAGGTTCAAGTATACAGGAGTTCAGGAGCACAGGAGTTCAGGAGTACCAAATATATGGTAATAATATAATAATCAAGTCCCCGTAAAAGTGATAGCCATGAATATGTCATATAATACACAGGTATCTTGGGTGGTAGTGTCCGGTCAAGAGTCACGATGTCAGGTCTAGGAATTTGTACCACATGAAAGCATATTATATACTGGGTGTCAGGAGCAGGTGTCAAGTATGTCACCTCAAGTACCGGTGTCGGGTATCATGTGTCAAATATAGCATGACAAGTATCAGTGTCAAATATAGTATGGTAAGTGTCGGTGTCAAATATAGCATGGCAAATATTGGTGTCAATTATAGCATGGCAAATATCGGTGTCAAATAGAGCATGGCAAATATCAGTGTCAAATACAGCATGACAAATATCAGTGTCAAATATAGCATGGCAAATATCGGTGTAAAATACCGTATGTCGGTGTAAATACCAAGTGTCGGTGTCATGCATAGCAAGGAGTCATGTACTAAAAATTACAGTAGTAAGTGTTAGGCATGTTAAAATATCCACATATCAATATCATGTTATAAATACAAGAGTAATTTTTTTAAGGTAATAATAAACACTCGCCTGAAACTGGGGTGAAATACCGGTTAAAAATCCTAAGCCCATAGATATATTTTAAAATATATAATTATAAATATTTATATAAATATTAGAGAGGGAATGAGAGAGGAGAGAGAGGAGAGAGAAAGTTATAGGAAGGAGAGAGAGAAAATAAGGTGTTTTTAAAGGGAAAATAGGAAATAAAAAGGGAAGGGGGTAGAGTTGTAATTAAAGGGAAGTAATAAGGGAATGAGGGGAGGGGTATTTTAGGAATGTGAGGAATATGAGTGTTTTATTTAGGGAAAGAAATGAAAAGAAAGAAAGAATGAGTGAGAGAGAGAAAGAAGAAAGAAAGAAGGAAAAAAGAAAAATGAAGGGGAGAGTGGCCGGCGGCCGGCCGGCCGCCGCTGGGGAGTGACTACACGCGCACGGCTGGGGGGGGGGAGGAGAGGTGAGGGGAGGAGTTGGTTATTGTGGTTGTTGTTGTTGTTCTTTGGTGGTGGTGGTAATGGTGGTGGTGTTGGTGGTTGTGGTGGTGGTGGTGATGATTTGTGGTTGATTAAGACGGAAAGGTGTATGTAAATGTATCGATGTATCCTTTCCTATCTCCGTTATAGCATAGAGCTATACCGAGTCGATTCTCAGGGAGAGCTCGCGATGGAAGCTTTACGATAGGTAGTGAAGTTAGAAAACGAGAATTCTTCTTTGCTTTTAAAAGAATAAAAACAAAATGGAAAAACAAATGAAAGAAAGGGTGGATATGTTCATGGTGAAAAAGTCGGAAAAGAAATCAAAACAAGATTGGCTTCGGACTAAAACTAAAAAAGAAAAGAAAACTTTGAAGAAGTCTTTGAATGAAAGAAAACCATGACTAGCTAACCTTGCTACCTTGCTAAAACTTACTAAACTCCGTGATAGTGCTTCGGACTAAAACTAAAAAAGAAAAGAAAACTTTGAAGAAGTCTTTGAATGAAAGAAAACCATGACTAGCTAACCTTGCTACCTTGCTAAAACTTACTAAACTCCGTGATAGTGATGCATGCCTCATGTTGATTCATCGGCATGGATTTGTCTTGCATGTTGGTCTAATTACTTTCCCACTTGGATGATGGGGGATCATTCTTGGACTTGTCTTGTAGCCTCCATAGATGGTCATAGGCCTACAAGTTAGACTTTCAATAATGGAATCAAAAGAGCTACACTCAAGGGATGCAAATGAAGAACATACAACATTCAATAATGGACTTAAAGAAGTTGTACATCAAATAGCATATTGGTGATCCATCTCCATGTTCCATCAAGGCACTTGTTCAAAGACAAGGCTCTAAATGAGGCACACATGAATCATATGGAGAATTACAACAAGATACTTGCCAAGAAATGAAAGAAAACCCATCGGAGAAGAGAAGACCATACAACTTGCAAGATGAAATAAAGCAATCACCCATGAGTTAGTAGTTAGCAAGGTTAGTGGTTAGCTAGTACATGGAGAAAGAATTAGCTACTACTAGCCATTACAAAAGCAAAACAAAGCATGAATTAAATTGCAAGAAAGTAAACAAAGCAAGTAAAGAAAGCAATCAAACTAGAATCAAGCTCAAGTAGAGAAGTATAGAATGGATCAATCCTTGCATAGCTTCAAGTTGTCATTCCTTGATGAATACAAGCTCTCTCTCTCATACAACTCTCTCTTGCAATGAAATCTAGGGAGAAGAAGATCATAGAGAGCTAAAAATTCTAAACAAAAACTAACAAAATTACAAGCTTTACACTAATCTCTCTCTCTTCTCTGTTCAGTCTCTGCTCGCAGGTCCAAGTGAAGTATTTATAGCCCCCAGGAGAAGAATCCAGAACCCAGTCTGTTGGCGCAAAATCTGGGGCTCAACGGCCCCAGATCTGCCGCGTTCTGGCGGCAAGGCGCGGCTTAACTGTGGCCGTTGCGCAACCACTTTCTGTTGCGGGTTGTTACGAGTTTGTTTGGCCACGTGGACCTTCTGAATTCTTCGTTTGTTGCGCGGATCTCTCTAGAATCTGATTTGAAATCTTGGGGCTTATCTTAATCTTGATTTAATCACTTTAATTATTGCTAATTAAAGTGATTAATGGGCTATCTCTTCATTAAGTGTGTACCTGCAAATATGTAGAGAAGATTAGTAAAAATCATGTATTTATTTGTAATATGCATGGGGATTATGTGGTAAAATATGCAATATTGAGTTACAATCACACCCCCACACTTATTCTTTTGCTCGTCCCGAGCAAAACAAAGAAAAAGAAAAGAAAATCCTAACTACCAATTTATTACACCACTTTCGCAGGTGACGCGATTGCACTGAGCATGTGCAACAAGCCGTTAAACCTCTAGGTTACCCTAGAGGAGGAGTGTTGTCTCCTGAGGGTTTTCAGCGGATTACACCCACAAAATCCATAAAGAAAGAAAACAAATGTTAGTGTTTTGAAAATGCATTTTGAACAAGAGACATGTTTACGAACTATTTTTGCAAAAATATAAGTGATCCTAGGTCATAAGTCCACCTATAATCATTCTTCCTTAAACTTAGTCTCCATGCAAGATCTTGTTTTCAATTAAGGTAAGAATTCAAAATTGGATTGAATACTTTATCTTTCATAAAACCTAGATAGTATGCACACCGTGCTCGTGAAAATTTCTGGGATTTCAACTCCAACCATCAAGCCATTTATTTATATATATTTATTTTTTTTTTATTTTTCTTTTTTCTTCCCTTAGTTTAGGCTTTCTAGTTCACCCTTGTAACGAGCCTTTAACCGATGACTCCCAAACCAGTCGGTCTTAGGGCACCAGATGAGAAAACATCCCTCGGGTTTAAGGTCTCGAGTAAAAAAGGCCACAAAACTAAAGGGGATTATTTATTTTATCACCGTTAGGCGTGAATAATCATGCTTCTTGAGGCACATTTATCCAGCTTAATAGGTTTTTACCACCGTTAGGCGTGAATAATCATGCTTCTTGAGGCATAATTCTCCAGCTTAATAGGTGATGTTTTATTTATAATTTTTTTTTTTTTATTTTTATGGCATTTTGGTCTTTGTTTCCATCCCAAGAAATGTGTAAGTGTAAAGTGCATATTTATCTAAGGCAAAAAATTCAAGATAAAAATATCTCACCAATTTTACTTATCCTATAATTTCAAACAAGATCTATTATTTCAACTATGTTTAAGATGTCATAATTAAGGCTTTCTTAATTCCTAAGATACATCTTAATTTTCTTAAAAATAGATCAAAACTTTGTCTCTTATTTCAAAAAGTTTTTATTTTTATTTTATTTTATTTTTTTTATATTATTTTTTTTATTTTTTATTTATTTCTAAAAGGAATGTAAAAGAAAGAAAGTCTAAAAACTCTAAAAGAAGTGTAAAAGAAAGAAAATCTAAAAACTCTATGTTAGTAAACCCTCCCCCACACTTATTTCATGCATTGTCCTCAATGCATCATGATATATGTATGCATGAAATAGGTAAGAGGTAAGAAACTTTTATTTACAAAAAAGTGCAAAAAATTATTTACAAAGAGTATATACAAGTGTAATAATTACCTAGGCTTTTGGTCTTTTTCCTCTGGCCCGTTTCCCATCATTCCAGTGCGTTTGCTTTCGTGAGCTCAGTTGGGAAACGGTATGAATTTTGTTAGCCTTAGGTGTTTCCAGATTCAATTGATTGTTATTATCATTCACACTCATTCCACCACATTGTTCACTAAAAAATTCCTTTTCATCACGCTCACTTTGAATCTCATCACTTCCAATATCTAGAAATTTTAACTCCTCTCCATATAATTCTTCAAAACTCAAGTCAACATCCGGAAGTATGCAATCAGTTAACTGACCCCGAGTGGACTCATCTAGACATATGATCTCATCAGCAAACAGGTCTTCAAAAGATATATCAATTGGAGGTTCTTGAAGAGAATCGCAGAATTGTGACTCATCTTTTGAATCCTTACAATTGTTCTCAATAAAGCTAACCTCAAATGTTTGATTTTTTGTTTTGTGAGGCTGTGTGTGGAAGACATTGAGTTCATGTGTCATGTTACCAAAGCTCAACCTCATTGATCCATTCCGGCAATTAATGATGGCATTTGCAGTAGCCAGGAATGGTCGTCCTAGAATGACAGGAATTTGTGCCCTTTGATTGGAATTTGACACTGGTTGTGTCTCAAGGATTACAAAATCAACAGGGTAAATGAATTCTCCAACTTTGACAAGGACATCATGAATTATCCCCTTGGGTTTAGTGACAGAGCGATCAGCCAATTGAATGGTCATTTGGGTAGGGAGGAGATCACCTAACCCCAATTGTTGGTACACAGAAAAAGGTAGGAGATTGATGCTGGCGCCCAAATCAAGAAGTGCCCTATTAATGGTAGTCTGTCCTATGATGCATGAAATGGTGGGGCTCCCTGGGTCCTTGTATTTAACAGGAATTAGACCAGTGAGCAACTCAGTGATGGATGATGCTAGGAAGACTTTCTTAGGGTCTTGGGTCTTCCTCTTCTTAGTGCACATCTCCTTTAAGAATTTGGCATATGATGGCACTTGTTGTATGGCATCAAGAAGAGGGACATTGATTTGGACCTTATTGAAAATTTCTTTTAACTTCTCCATGTGAGCATTTGACTTGTTATTTAGAAGCCTATTTGGATATGGTACTCTAGGCTTATAAGGTTGCTCATCTACCTTTTCTTTCCCCTTGGCTTGAGATGTGGATGGCTCTGCACTAGAAGATGGTTTGTCAAAAGTTGGTGGCATTGGGACATGAGGTGTTGGCTTTGGTACTGGATGAGATGGTGGACTAGAAACCTTATTGTCTATTTGTTTTCCAGATCTCAGGGTATGAATAGCATGACATTGACTGGGTCCTGAATCTTCCACTTTATTCAAAGAGAAGTGGTGTTTGGGATTTGGCAATGGCTGGATTGGGAACATTCCTTTTGATTCTCAGCCAATTGACCAATTTGGACCTTTATTTTATTCAACTCCTGCTCCTGGTTCTTTGTAAAGGTTTCTAGCATTTTTTTCAACTCAGATATCTCAGAATTATGCTGGGGTGGATGTTAAAAATATGGAGATTGGAATTGTGATTGGTCATATGATGGTGGCATATGATAAGACTGATATGACTGTGGTTGACTTTGAGATGGATGAACATACAGTGAATTATGATCGAAACTGGATGGGTGAAACTGAGCATTGTATGGATATGGAAGTGGTGGCATATGATGCTCAGGACCAGACTGACTCCATAAAGAATTTGGATGGTTCTGCCATCCCGACTTGTAAGTGTTGGAGTATGGGGGTCTGGTAAAAGCTGCATTCATGTTCTCCTGAAATGATTGGGGCTGATATAATGGACACTCCTCAAATACATGGCTAAGGTCATGACAGTTGGTGCAACCTTGTTTAATCAAAGGCAATGGGTTGACCTGGTTGACCACAGAATTCCCTTTTGACTCAAGCAGTTCTATCCTCTTCATTAATTGTGTGATTTTGGTTTCTGCAGCTATAGAGGATTCTTTGCAGTGTGTACCAGTTCTGGAAGTGGTGGGAGTCGGTTTATCAGGGCATGACTCCCACTGAATGGTTTTCTCAGCTAGGGTTTCAAAGAGATCCCATCCCTGATGTTCATTTTTCTTCAAAAATTCCCCCTGGCACATGGATTCTAAAAGGGTTTTTGTTTGGTAATCTAATCCATCATAGATAATCTGGCATAGACGCCATTTCTCTATGCCGTGATGGGGACACAGGGCAAGAAGGTCTTTGAAACGCTCAAGATACTTCCAGAAAGGTTCATTTGGTTCCTGCTTGAATTGCATTATGTTCTTTCTCATGAGGGCTGTTTTGTGGATAGGATAGAATTTCTTAAGAAAGACTTTAACAAAATCCTCCCATAAAGATATGGAACTGACTGGAAGATTATAAGCCATTTCTTAGCTAAATCCTTAAGTGCAAACGGTATGAACCGCAACCTAACAGCATCCTCAGACAGTTGGGAAATCCGCATCATTTGGCATACCTCTTCAAACTCACGAATAAAGAGGTATGCGTCCTCAGACTCTAGACCATGGAAATGGGGAAGTGTATTAATGTATTGCGGTTTCAGCTCAAAGTTGTTTCCATTAGGCTCGGGGAGAAGAATGCATGAAGGAAGGGAGGTGCGAATCGGATAAAATCGATCTTGAAGTGAGACGTTGTTGGTCATGGTGTCAAGTGGTTGTGTAAGTGTAGAAAGTCTAGCAAGTCTTGCTGAATTGGAATAACAGAACCACTCTTACATATAAAGTCACAAACAACGTGCACCGATCACACCAGCGAAAAAGAAAAATAAAAATAACAAACAATAAAAGAAAAATCAATCCCAGCTATCTAAGGATCCTGGACCTAGACGACTCCTAACTTTAGATCGTCCACAGGAGGTTTAGTGTAGACTTTGACTATAAGCAAATCAGCCAGGGAAGGGTAAGGTTGGTGGGAGGTTTTCCGTCAGAGACGTTCCTTAATTAAGTAACCAGCAACCTTCGGGCTTTCGGCCCTCAATCCCTTTCCTAGACACCGATTTTGCAAAAGTCAATTTCCAACACTTTTCCCCCTTAGGAAAATCTCCTAATGAGTCCGAGATGTCCCTAGGGCCAACGTCTATTCAAATTTTATTTACAAGCTTGGGATTGTGAGTGCTGGGATGGTGGTTTGTGGGCTAAGGAAAGGGTAATGAACTCCCCACCTTATCTTATTTATCGGTAATGCCCTTAAAATTGAATTGGTGCAAGTGTACAAGAAATATAACAAGGATTCACTCAAAGCATGAAAATCAAGCAAAGAGTTTGTCCTAGTCTAAATGCAATGCGAAACGTACCTTGCCTCCAGCACTCTTCAACAGTAAAAGTAAAGAATTGAAAGACACGTGCCTAATGATGCAAATGTCTAAACAATTTTAACAATTTCAACCAATGATTTACTGTTGAATTTATTAGCAGGAATAGGGTGAATAATACAGGAAATCAAGTAGTGCAGCAGAAGTATTTTGCAGAGAAGCAAGCCCTGCAGAAAATTTGTAAGTAGTCAACTCAGTTGTGCCGCAGATCCGCGGCAAAAACCAGGATTCCGCGGCAAAACTGAGAGCAACTGGTCTCTGCTTTCAAGAGCAGAGACCCAGAGCCACTTGTATGTTACTGCAATGCAAAGTTTCCTGTTTCTTCAACCTGTAACCTGCAACAGAGAAGAAGATTCGTTTAGTACTTCACTTTAACCTAAAAATGTTGCTCTCCCCGGCAACGGCGCCAAAAATTGATTAAGACGGAAAGGTGTATGTAAATGTATCGATGTATCCTTTCCTATCTCCGTTATAGCATAGAGCTATACCGAGTCGATTCTCAGGGAGAGCTCGCGATGGAAGCTTTACGATAGGTAGTGAAGTTAGAAAACGAGAATTCTTCTTTGCTTTTAAAAGAATAAAAACAAAATGGAAAAACAAATGAAAGAAAGGGTGGATATGTTCATGGTGAAAAAGTCAGAAAAGAAATCAAAACAAGATTGGCTTCGGACTAAAACTAAAAAAGAAAAGAAAACTTTGAAGAAGTCTTTGAATGAAAGAAAACCATGACTAGCTAACCTTGCTACCTTGCTAAAACTTACTAAACTCCGTGATAGTGCTTCGGACTAAAACTAAAAAAGAAAAGAAAACTTTGAAGAAGTCTTTGAATGAAAGAAAACCATGACTAGCTAACCTTGCTACCTTGCTAAAACTTACTAAACTCCGTGATAGTGATGCGTGCCTCATGTTGATTCATCGGCATGGATTTGTCTTGCGTGTTGGTCTAATTACTTTCCCACTTGGATGATGGGGGATCATTCTTGGACTTGTCTTGTAGCCTCCATAGATGGTCATAGGCCTACAAGTTAGACTTTCAATAATGGAATCAAAAGAGCTACACTCAAGGGATGCAAATGAAGAACATACAACATTCAATAATGGACTTAAAGAAGTTGTACATCAAATAGCATATTGGTGATCCATCTCCATGTTCCATCAAGGCACTTGTTCAAAGACAAGGCTCTAAATGAGGCACACATGAATCATATGGAGAATTACAATAAGATACTTGCCAAGAAATGAAAGAAAACCCATCGGAGAAGAGAAGACCATACAACTTGCAAGATGAAATAAAGCAATCACCCATGAGTTAGTAGTTAGCAAGGTTAGTGGTTAGCTAGTACATGGAGAAAGAATTAGCTACTACTAGCCATTACAAAAGCAAAACAAAGCATGAATTAAATTGCAAGAAAGTAAACAAAGCAAGTAAAGAAAGCAATCAAACTAGAATCAAGCTCAAGTAGAGAAGTATAGAATGGATCAATCCTTGCATAGCTTCAAGTTGTCACTCCTTGATGAATACAAGCTCTCTCTCTCTCATACAACTCTCTCTTGCAATGAAATCTAGGGAGAAGAAGATCATAGAGAGCAAAAAATTCTAAACAAAAACTAACAAAATTACAAGCTTTACACTAATCTCTCTCTCTTCTCTGTTCAGTCTCTGCTCGCAGGTCCAAGTGAAGTATTTATAGCCCCCAGGAGAAAAATCCAGAACCCAGTCTGTTGGCGCAAAATCTGGGGCTCAACGGCCCCAGATCTGCCGCGTTCTGGCGGCAAGGCGCGGCTTAACTGTGGCCGTTGCGCAACCACTTTCTGTTGCGGGTTGTTACAAGTTTGTTTGGCCACGTGGACCTTCTGGATTCTTCGTTTGTTGCGCGGATCTCTCTAAAATCTGATTTGAAATCTTGGGGCTTATCTTAATCTTGATTTAATCACTTTAATTATTGCTAATTAAAGTGATTAATGGGCTATCTCTTCATTAAGTGTGTACCTGCAAATATGTAGAGAAGATTAGTAAAAATCATGTATTTATTTGTAATATGCATGGGGATTATGTGGTAAAATATGCAATATTGAGTTACAATCAGTGGTGTTGGGGAGTTAGAGGAGGAGGAGGAGGAGGAGGTGATGATGGGGTGGTGGAAGTGGAGAATTTGGTGGGATTGGTGGTGTATTTTGGAGAAGAAGAAGATGGAGGTGGGATGGGTTTGGTTGAAATTGGAGGAAAGGAGGGAGAAATTGAAGATGGTGGAAGTGTGGAAGAGAGGTGGGGTGATGGGAGGTGCGGTGGCGGCTAGGGCGGCGCCGGCGGTGGGGGTGATGGTGGAGGCGTCGGTGGTGATGGTGGGAAATTGGGTTTAGTTTAAGTGTTGGAATTTTGGAATGAAAATGGAAGGGAGATGGAAGTGTAAAGGATGTTTTAATGGAGGAGGGAAGTGGTGATGATAAATGGAGATGGGGGGAGATGGGTTGCTCAGCCCATAATGCTCTGCCCTCTCCCTGCGGTTGCGGCTGCGTGTGTGTGGGAGTGGAGGTGGAGTGGAGGAGAAGAAAAGAAAAGAAGAAAAAGAAAGAATAAGAAAGGAAAAAGGGAAAAATTTAAAAGAAAAGAAAAAGAAATAGTAAAAAAATAATAAATAAATATTTTATTAAGTAATAAAATTAATAAAATATTCTGGGAGTAATAAGTAGAGGAGTGGAGAAGGAAAAGTAAGAAAAGAAAAGAACGGTAAATTATATTATTATTTTAATAAGGCGAAAACTCGACTGTTTCAGAATCATTCTGATAAATTCTCAAACATAGAAAATATTATTCTAAGATGCTAAATGAAATCGGATTCAAGAAATTCAATGTAGTTTTTAAATTAAAAATCCTAGAATCTTTCAGCGATACTGGCCGACATCAGAATCGGTAAAATTTTGATAAATTTAGAAAATTTTCAAAAAATGTTTTTAGGTAGAAAATGAAATTCTAAGATGTACTGTGAAAGTAATTTTTAAAAATTTAATCCCATTTAAAACTAAAAATCTGGGAATCAGTCAACAATGCCGACCGACACCTGTTTTGGAGATTTTGCAGAAAAATTTCGAAAAATTCCAGAAAATCATGAAAAATCTAAAATATTAGAAAACAGTCTCTGAAAATTAAATCGGTCAAATCAGACTACCAGAAAGTCAAATCGGGCTACTTGCTGGTATCGGGTTCCCGGTCCGGGTCAGGGCTAACTCTAGGTCAGAAATCCAGATCCGATACTCAATAATATGAGAAATCACAACTTAAAAACTAATATTAGAAGAAAATTTCAATAACATGATCGAAAAAGTCGGGACACGTATCTGGGTACGTATTCCGAGAATGGGGCGCTACAATCTACCCACCTAACAAAGATTTCGTCCTCAAAATTTCTATAAGGAGGGAGATGAACATGGAAGAGATTACAGTCAACGATGATAATATAATAAATTGAAAAGGATAAGGGAGATTACAATCTCAGGACACAAAAGGTTGGGAAATAACGGTCACAGTGACATCATTAGGGCTCCTGATCTGAGTACTAAGCTCCTTATCCTTCCGCTACCGCAACTGACGCCTCGACTTCTCCTGCTGACAAATAGTAAGCCTGGCCTCTCCCATAATCAGCTCCAACTCTTGCTCCTCGCTGCTGGGGAGGGAGTGGAGCTCTCCTGCCAACTGGCTCGGGGTTCCTTCCCGGCGGTGGTGCTGGAAGTGCTAGAGGTGCTGGGGTAGCATTCCACGTCCTTTTGAACGGACAAACACCTAATGAATGATCACCAGATCCACATGCCAAACACAGCCCGTTCGCCCTCTGACAATTGCTCTGGATGTGTCCGAGCCTTAGGCAATATCCGCATATCGCCTGCTGAGGGGGAGGTCAGAATGGTCGCCTGACTATCGGGCCATTGCTGGGTCTGGTCGGGTCTTCTTCATCCATCAACTGAAAGGATCTCTTCACTGGCTTGTTCTGCATCTGGTGCTTCTCTTTCTTCTCCAGTCCCCGTTCTACCTCACGGGCAATAGAGAACCTGAGAGTACGTCTTAAGCTGCTGAGGGATAAGGAATATTTGGATGTCCATCTTCAGCCCCTGTTGGAATCTGCTGGCCCGCTTCTCCTCATCGCTCACCATGTAGGATGCAAATCGACTGAGTCTCAGAAATTCAGCAGCGTACTCATCCACAGATAGGTTCAACTGCTGCAACCTGATGAACTGCTCCTCCATCTCTTTCTGAGCGGTTGCAGGGAAGAACCTCTCATAGAAGCCCCTCGAGAACTGATCCCAAGTAATAGGCCTCTCCAATCTCGCTTCTTCTGCCAACCACCAGGTTCTGGCCACATCCTTCAGCTAGATCTTGACCACTTCCACCTGGTTCTCATCAAGAATCCTGGCTGCCTTCAGAAGATCTGTAGTGTCAATTAGCCACTGCTCGGTGTCAAACGGCTTCTCTGTACCCGAAAATGTAGCTGGCTGCAGTCTCCTGAAATCGGATACATTACGAGGCCTCTGCTCTCTATGTACTGTCAATAATGCTTGCCGCAGGAGCTCTGTTTGCTGATGCTGACTCTCCATCATGCCATGCAGTACCCTCATCATATTGTCGCCATCTCTATTAGAACTGTTGATTGAGATTTTCCTGCACACAAAATATAGGATATCAGAATTTAAATCAATAATGCAGGGTGCTAAATTCTAATCCGCGGTAGCAATGGCTATGCGGGTCGTGATCTTCAGGGAGGGACTAGCGATGGAAGCTTTGTCAATAAGTTATCTCTAAAGTTTTTATTAATTTAAAGTTAATTTAGAAAGAAAGAAGAATGAGAATTAGAAGTGATATTTACAATGAAAGTGAGGAAAAGAAATGGGAATATGGTGATCTAAACTAGAATTAGAAAGAAAGAAAACTATACATACATACCTCTTCTACCTTGCTTACCTTTGATCCGTGCGATGACTTACCTTGTCTTGGAGGCGTACAAGTATGGCGTATAGGATCGTCCACCTTCTTAATCTACACTACGAAAATAAAAGACAAACTAACGAATGTTTGTTCATCTCCATAGGCCATCAAGGGCTCTTCTTCGGCTAGGCAGTCTCAATGCAATTGGGTCTCATGGTTCACAAGATATTAGAGAGAAAATAGAAGAAAACAAGAACAAAAGAAACACAAGATTAAACAAGAATAAAAGAATATACATAACAAAGACAAACCTTTGAGTGGATTTCATTAACAATGAAAGAAAAGTAGGCTTACACCGCTGTCACCTCAGTACAAGCATGGACTCCTTCCTCCATGAAAGCTTCCTCCACTCTCAGTTACAAAAATTACAAAAAGAAAAACCTAACCTAAATTATAAGTTAGCCTAAGAAACCCTAAAATTTTCTCTGTATTTTCTGTGTGCCCTTCTCTGTTACTCTACAGGGGTATTTATAGGAGCTGGAAGAAGTAGAGTCCCAGTACAACTCTGTCCTGTAACTTGTTATCATATTGATCACCGAATATGTCTTATTTGCGGATTGAATTGGAAAGTTTGATCAACATAAGAGTTGTAGGTCTTCCAGTCTTCTTTCTGGAGCATCTTGTATCATCAGATTTTAATATCTTTAGCAAAAGTTATGATCTGAATACTAAAACGTGTACAGTCTGAATCCGAATTTTTTGAAACAATTTTATCTTTGCACTCTCCTCCTTTTATCTTTTATCCTGCAAGTATTTAGGGTTGAATAGAAGTCTATCCTTCCCTCTTCTTTTGGTATTTGTAACTATTGCCCTCAGTAATTGCAACTTTGACATTTGATAATTGTAACTTTTGCATTGGGCTTTAAACATGGGCTTTTGGGCTTCTTTTGAGGCTTTATTCCTTTATTTTTATTTCTCAAGGCCTGCACACAATAAATAATAAAATATTAGTAAATGTGTAGAATTATAGGAATAAATATGAAAATGTGATAGTAAATGTATTGAAAAATATGCACTTTTTACTACCTATCACACCCCCACACTTATCTTTTTGCTCGTCCTCGAGTAAAAATCAAAAAGAAAAAGAAAAACTAAACTGGCTAACTCACTTTCGTAGGAATCACGGCTGCACTTAGCATGTGCAACAAGCCGTTAAACTCCTAGGTTAACCTAGAGGACGAGTGTTGTCTCGTGAGGGTTTTCAGCGGATTACACCCACAAAATCCATAAAAAGAAAAATATTTGAAATACTTTTGAAGAGACTAAATAGTCTATAAGTTTTAGGATTATCATTTTTATTCATTCTTTAAACTTTAGTCGTTATAAAGTAAATTGTTTTCATTTTAAGTAAGGATCCAAATTGAATTTTTGTATAGTCTTTTTCGTTACCCTAAGTCATATGCATCCTTGTGAATTTTTACTAGAAATTCCTTAACTTGGACTCTCATGCCTCTTTATATATATATATATATATATATATATATATATATATATATATATATATATATATATATATATATATATATATATATATTTTCTTTTTCCTTTTTTTTTTTAATATGTATAACTCATCTAATTTTCTTTCGTCTAAGCATGAAGGCTTCTTGAGGCTCTCATACCTAACTAATTGATTAATAGATGTGTTAATATAATTTTTTTTTTTAGCACGTATAACTCATCTAATTTTCTTTCGTGTAAGTATCAAGGCTTCTTGAGGCCCTCATACCTAACTAATTGACTAATAGATGTGTTAATACATGTATAATATTTTTCAGTTTTCTTAGGCTTTCTAATCCACCCATGTAGCGAACTTAAAGTCGGTGGCTCCCAAACCGGTCGGCTTTAGGGCACCAGGTGAGAAAACACCCCGCGGACTCAAATTCGAATGAACTAGGCCACAAAACTAAGGACTTTATTTTATTTAGAACTCACCTTTAGGCGTGAATACTTATGCTTCTTGAGGCACATGTATCCAGCTTAATTGGTGATTTTTTTTTGAGGCACAAAGGTCTTTGTCTTAGAATCCTATATATGCACTAGGTATGCACATTTCATTAAGGTAAAAATCAAGACTAATTACTGATTCAATTTCTCCTCCTATACCTAAAAATTAAACAATTTATTTATTTTGACCAAGTTTTTAGAAATCCTAATCATGATTTTCCTAATTCTTAAGTCGAATTTAGATTTCTGTCAAAATATTGTCCTTTTTCAATTTTTTTAATTTTTTTTATTAGCAAATTTTTGTTAGTTTCTAACTATGTTAGTATGTTAGTAAAGCCTACCCCCACACTTATCTCATGCATTGTCCTCAATGTATGAATGAATGCATATATGCATGAAAAAGAAGAAGGGAAGGCAGAAGTTACCTCAAGGTGGTGGTTCCGGTGGTGGTCTAATTGGTCCACGAAATGCAGCCCAAATAAGATAACGTGGTAGTTCACGGGACCTACCTTTATTTACCTTTTTTTTATTTACATATTTACAGTCCCCAGAATGAATAGGATCATGGAAGATCCTCTCGTGAAACTTACTCCCTTTACATGACCAGTCCTGGAAAATCATCACAGAGTCATGGTCTATACCTATGTCAATTAAAAGAATGTGACTTGATAGAATGGTTGACTTGGACTCAAGAATGATCGGTTCAGGAACTAATACCGACTCAGGAAAGAAGCTTAAATCAAGTAAGGGCTCAGAAGTCGGGCTATGTTCAAGAAGTGGGTCCAAATCAAGAAATTGAAACTCAAGTCCACAATCATTTTCCCACAATTGAATGTGACTCAATGTTGGTGATTCAAGTTCAGGAATGCTAGGTGTGGGAATCAAGACTGACTCTAAAAGATTACCTAAGTCGGGTAACAAAACAGGAGTCAATAATGATTCGAAAATTTGAACTTGATCATAGATTTGGGAATCTAGGTCACATATCTCATTAGTTTCAATCTCATAAAAATTAGAACTTGCCAATTTGTCAAAGGGACTTTCAAAAGTATGAAATTGGTCAAGTTCACTATGATGATCTTCAAAATGGGTGATTCAATTTCATGATCTATGGGCACAGGAATAAATGTTGGCTCAGAAAGTTGGTCCAAATTAGGTAAGGATACTGGAGTCAACATAGATTCGAAGATGGAAACTGAATCGCAAAGTTGGGGATCGGGTTCACATTCACAATCTAATTCAATCTTATTGAAATTAAAACTAGCCAATTTGTCTAAGGATTGAGATTGGTCCAGTTCATATTGATGTGATGAAATTGAATTTTGATCAAGGTCTTCTAGATAGGATGATTCTTGGTTCCTATCAACTTGGTTGGTAAGTTCAAGAATGTTTGAAAGTCTAGAAATTTGATCATTCATTATCTCTTGCAACCGATCCACTTTTTCTTCTAACCCATTGAATGGATCATTGGAGGATTGAAACATTGGTGACGTGGGAAAAGACGTGTACGAAGATAATGGTTGAACAGGTGGTTGATCATATGGCTCAGGGGTGTTGAATCCCCATTGACTCTGTGAAGAGTAGTGATGATTATTCCAATCTTGTTCATAGTATTGGGGCTGGGGCATGTAATGATTCGGATAAGACCAATCTGGCACACTAGGTTGGTTAGAATTATGATATGCCGGGTTGGTAATATCCGAAAAAGAGGTTGGTGTATAATATGGATCCTCATTAAAATTGAAAAAATTATTGTTATAGGCCATATCACACAAAACAAACAAAAGAAAAAGAAAACAAACAATAAACAAACAAAAAAGAAAAATTTCTAACCTAAGTTAGGGTAGACCTATGACCTAGACGACTCCTAACTGGTTAGACTGTCCACGGGAGGTAGGGTGCAGACTTTGACCACAAGTTAATCAGCCAGGTCAGGGCAAGAGTGGTGGGAGGTTTTCCGTCAAAGACGTTCCTTAATTAAATAACTACCAATCTTCGGGCTTTCGGCCCTCAATCCCCTTCCTAGACACTGATTTGGCAAGAGTCAACTTCCAGCACCGTTTCCCTTAGGATAATCTCCTAATTGAGTCCGAGAAGTCCCTAGGGCCAACGTCTAGTCAATTTTAAGTTAGGCTTGGGTTAGTGAGTGCTTGGGATATAATTTTTGGGCTAAGGAAGGGTGATGAAATCCCCACCTTATCTTGTTAATGGGTTATGCCCTTAGAATAAATTAGTGCAAGTGTACAAAATATGTAAATAAGAATCACTCAAACCAAGAGATGAGTCCTATTCTACATGCAATGCGAACGTACCTTGCTCCAACACTCTTCAATAGTAAAAATAAATGAATTGAAAAGACACGTGCCTAATATGCAAACGTCTAATCAATTTTTATCATTAACAATAAATATTTTACTGTTGAATTAATTAGCAGTAAGCAGGGTTATCACAGAACAAATTTTAACAGAGGAGAAAGCAGATATTACAATTTGCAGCAAACCTGCAGAAATTGCAGTTAGTAGTTCACTACTAAGGCCGCGTTTCCGCGGCTATTGCCGCAGATCCGTGGCACTACAGTAGGCTCTGTTGCTCTGCCTTCGAGGGCAGAGGCACAGAGTTGCTATATGTCCACTTCTGCTGCTGTTTTTCTGTTTCCTGTTCTCCAAACCTGCAAACAGAAAAGAATAAAAGAATTAATTAATAATTTTTTATTTATTTAGAGAGAAACTTACCGTCCCTCCCCAGCAACGGCGCCAAAATTTTGATTGAGATTTTCCTGCACACAAAATATAGGATATCAGAATTTAAATCAATAATGCAGGGTGCTCAATTCTAATCCGCGGTAGCAATGTCTATGTGGGTCATGATCCTCAGGGAGGGACTAGCGATGGAAGCTTTGTCAATAAGTTATCTCTAAAGTTTTTATTAATTTAAAGTTAATTTAGAAAGAAAGAAGAATGAGAATTAGAAGTGATATTTACAATGAAAGTGAGGAAAAGAAATTGGAAATATGGTGATCTAAACTAGAATTAGAAAGAAAGAAAACTATACATACATACCTCTTCTACCTTGCTTACCTTTGATCCGTACGATGACTTACCTTGTCTTGGAAGGCGTACAAGTATGGCGTATAGGATCGTCCACCTTCTTAATCTACACTACGAAAATAAAAGACAAACTAACGAATGTTTGTTCATCTCCATAGGCCATCAAGGGCTCTTCTTCGGCTAGGCAGTCTCAACGCAATTGGGTCTCATGGTTCACAAGATATTAGAGAGAAAATAGAAGAAAACAAGAACAAAAGAAACACAAGATTAAACAAGAATAAAAGAATAGACATAACAAAGACAAACCTTTGAGTGGATTTCATTAACAATGGAAGAAAAGTAGGCTTACACCGCTGTCACCTCAGTACAAGCATGGACTCCTTCCTCCATGAAAGCTTCCTCCACTCTCAGTTACAAAAATTACAAAAAGAAAAACCTAACCTAAATTATAAGTTAGCCTAATAAACCCTAGAATTTTCTCTGTATTTTCTGTGTGCCCTTCTCTGTTGCTCTGCAGGGTTATTTATAGGAGCTGGAAGAAGTAGAGTCCCAGTACAACTCTGTCCTGCAACTTGTTATCATGTTGATCATCGAATATGTCTTATTTTCGGATTGAATTGGAAAGTTTTATCAACATAAGAGTTGTAGGTCTTCCAGTCTTCTTTCTGGAGCATCTTGTATCATCGGATTTGAATATCTTTAGCAAAAGTTATGATCTGAATACTAAAACGTGTACAGTCTGAATCCGAATTTTTTGAAACAATTTTATCTTTGCACTCTCCTCCTTTTATCTTTTATCCAGCAAGTATTTAGAGTTGAATAGAAGTCTATCCTTCCCTCTTCTTTTGGTATTTGTAACTATTGCCCTCAGTAATTGCAACTTTGACATTTGATAATTGTAACTTTTGCATTGGGCTTTAAACATGGGCTTTTGGGCTTCTTTTGAGGCTTTATTCCTTTATTTTATTTCTCAAGGCCTGCACACAATAAATAATAAAATATTAGTAAATGTGCAGAATTATAAGAATAAATATGAAAATGTGATAGTAAATATATTTAAAAATATGCACTTTTTACTACCTATCAACTGTCGCGAGAAGTGCCAGGACCGTTACGGGTTCTCCGTCCTTCCATATCTGAAGGATGATGGGAAGAAGCTGAAAGAAAAAGATAGAAGGGTCTCAGGATCCAAGGAAAAGATTGCAAGGAAGGAATAGATAACACCATACTTGTGATTGGAATGTATATTCAAAACTCATGTTTTCCAGCTGCAGATTAATACATCATTAATCTGCCAACTTCTTGTACTGAGGATGTTAGAGCCTAGGCTCTGATACCAACCTGTAACGCCCTGATCCCGCGGGTACGGAGACGCCATTGCGACGTATATACGCAGGTCGGAATTACCCTCACGTATATACGCTAAGCATTAGTACAGGCAAGAATCAGAGGCGAAAGCACAGTGGTAATATATATTCCAACACAAAATAGTACAAGGACATGGTCATCACAGAGAGTGATACAATATTACAGGAATATTACATCACCTGAAGACATAAAAGTGCAATACATGAAGGGATATACATAGTAAAAGCTGAGAGATGCTCACGAGCAGCAAGAGGGACCTCGAGAGCCAAACAGGAGAAAAGCTGGGAGGAAGAACTACGGGGATGCCTGAGCTTCTGCTGCACTCTGATTACCACGGGAGGATTCGCTGCGCACTCAGAGCTGCTACAGCCAAGCCACCATAATCCAGGCTGTAGGATCTGGACATGAGAATCCAGGGTCGTTAGCAATCCCAGCGAGTACATATTACAAAGCCAGGTGGCGTGCATAACAGATACATGTGTACAGGAAATGTGTATCGTGAATATAAGCGCATATGAACATGAAATGAGACAGTAAATAAAGTAACTACAAGAAAATCAGTTATATAGGCCCACATTACCGATCTGTGAGGTTAGTACGTTGAAGGAATAATCCAAACAAGAAAACCCTCATATATATACCCTGTACTTCACGTCACTATAATCTGAGTTTATATAACCTGATTTTGCCTTCACAATATAATAATAAAATAGTATGAAAGCAATTAAGTAGTCCTATAAGATAGCATATGTCTAAGTGGTGAGCAGTATAAACCAAGAGTATAGCTAGTCATATATCAGGAGCATGTTATTATTAATTATTAAGATTGTATACATCAGTATGTGTCCCATCCCACATACCTCAGCATACAAACCGAGGAGTAAGTTATTGGAAGCTGATGGGGATCGACGAACCATGCTTAGAATGGGTCCTGTATATGCCTGGGACAACGGTCAAGGAGCATCCGGTGCTGAGCCAGAACGTACCGCTAGGTACCGGGACTTATTGTACGCCCGAACAGAAATAGGATGTCACCGCTCCCACAGGAATAGGCCCAGGAGCTGTAAGTACACCTAGAGGGGGGAGAATAGGTGTACGGCTAATCTAATGAACAAAATGCGGAAATTAAAACTTAAATTGTAACACACTTAATGTAACCAACGAGTGTAGCCGAATTCTCAGTGAAGGGCTTCGGACTAACTCCTCTTGATTCCTCTGAATAAGAGTTAAGGTGCTATATGAAGCTCTCATGTGGTTAAACACAAGTGAGGCACGCACAAACAATCACAATCAAGCATATAAGTATGATATGACAATATGAATGATGCAAGGAACAAAGTAATAGAGAGAGTTAGAGTCAATGGATCAAACGCAAACACCGAGATTTATTTCGAGGTTCAAGCACCCAGTTCTACGTCCCTGCCTTCACACAGAAGGATTTCCATTAACTTTTCCACACAGGACTCCCATACAGGGAACCTCCACTGAGGATTTGGGGCAATACAACTTGGAGTACACAACTCCTCTCTCAATTACAAACACAACCTCTACACTTAGAGGCTAGACACAAAGCCACCACAAATCAACCTCACAAATGAGGGAAAGGCACAAAGCCAAACAACCAATCAACCTCTCACTAGAGGGATAGGGCACAAAGCCACCACTCCACAAGAGGGATAACACAAAGTAGTGTTGGCCCAAAGGCCTTCCACCCTAGTTTTGATGATGATTAACTCATGTAGTTATGTGTACTAATAATCTTGTGATTTAAGTTTCAGATCATTAATCAAGTTATTAGTTGGTGATTAGCTTCAACAAAATGATTTGGAAGCTTTCACATGTTGATTCAAGAGCCCGAGCGACAAAGATCATATATAGCACTTGCTCGGTGGATCAAGGAGTTTTGGATCGAGTCGGCTTGGAGATTGCGCTCTACAAGAAGACTTCGGTACCATAGTTTAGTTTTGTGTTTAGATCCAAAATTGTAAAGATTAGAATAGTATGATAACGCTCAAGTTCACAACACACACGTTTCATGTTTTGAATATTGGTTTTTCGGTTTTTCGGTTTTTGGTTTAACCGATCTTGGTTTACATGACTAGAGATTATATCAAAATAAGTTTACATTGTTTAATGTATATTAGATTTGTTCTATATACATGTGTGCTTCAACTATTTAAAGAAACTTAGTTTGATATTCTATTTCATGTGTTTTATATTTTGTATTTCTAATCAAAACATATATTTGGAATTATTGACAAAAAAAACTATGATATGTATATGTTTCATGTATATTGGATTTCTATCCATATGCATCATGCTTCAAAGAGTTTAAATATCATGTTTTTGTATTTGAATGAGTTTTGGACAAAGTGTATTTTCTATTCAAGAATCCTAGTTTTAGAAAATACAGTTTCTAGTTTTTGGAAAATATTGTAAGATACAAAAATAGTTTTAATTGCTTGATATTTGAGTCAAAACTTTTATCATATGTTCATATATCAATGCAAATTGTCAAAACTATTTTTGGGATTTTTAATAGTTTACAAGAATTTATTGGATATTTATTTCCTCTGTTTTTCTAACGTGTACAGTGTCTGCCAGGCTAGGTCGGTCGACCCTAACGGTCGACCGCACCATGTAGCCGGTCAACCGTCAGGGTCGACCGACGTGCACGGATACGTGCACGCTGGCTACACTTGTAGCCGGTCGACCGTGCGGTCGACCGACTGAGAGCAGTTTGCTCTCTGTTTGTTTGGGTCGACCGGGCGGTCGACCGGTAGCTGTCAACGGTCAGAATATAACCGTTGGACGGTCGATCGTGCGGTCGACCGGCAGGGCTATTTTGGCAAAATCTGCTGCCAACGGCTAGTTTCCAGATTTGCCTATAAATACCCCATTGGAAAGAATTTTTCTCGAAGATTTTTTGTGCGAATTTTTCCCTACTCTCTGGTGTTTTCACAGCAATCAAAAGAAGTTTTTGGATTCAAATTGAACAATCTATTTGGTGTTTTTCTAGGGTTTGGAAATTCAAAGAAAAGGGTTTTTGGGAAAAAGAGTTTTTGATTCATCTTCTATATCTTGGTTTCAGTTTTTCCCAAGGATTTTCTTTGTGATTTGATTTCCATTCCATTGGTTTTCTCCACACTTGAGCAACATCTACTTTCTTATTCTTTAGGATCTTTGTGTGGGAGAAAGAAATTGTTTGTAGTTGTTGTTTAGACCACCAAGTTAAAAACCCAATCTTTGTTTGGCTTTGTGCCTTGGGTTGTATCCCTCAAGTGGTGAGGTGATCCTTGTTTGCTTTGTGCTAATCCCTCGGGTTGTGAGGTGATTGTTTTGTTGGATTGGAGCTTGCCTCAAGGAGGAGGTTATGGTTGTAAAGAGAGGAGTTGGGTACTCCTTGTGAGAGTTCTTTGTGGACTTGCTAGTGGATTAGAAATCCTTCGTGTGTCGAAGGCAGGGATGTAGAGCTGGGTGCTCGAACCTCGAAACATATCTTGTTGTTTGCGCTTGATCCATTGACTCTCTCTCTATCTCTCTCTTTACTTTGTGCCTTGCAAATATTCATATTGTGCATTCATAATTGCTTGGCTTGGTTGTGTGTGCATCATTTATTGATTGCACTTGAGTGTACTGCATTATGTTTTTTAATTCCGCATTGAGTTCATTAGATTAGCATAATCACCTATTCACCCCCCCTCTAGGTGAACTTTCAATTGGTATCAGAGCTAGTGCTCCTGATATTTAGGTTTAACCACCTAGGGGTGAGATCTTGGTTTGCTAATCTTCATTTGCATTGTTAATTTGCACTCATTTAGTTTGCACTCATGGATAGCCCTCCTATGTTTGACCATATTAGACTTGATGTTTGGAAGGCCAATATGAGTAGCCATTTGAAAAGACTAGGACATCTAGTTTATCAAGCCTCCACTATGGAATCATTCCCTAATAGTAGCAAGCATAAGAAGGCAAATGCATTAGCACTTAGAGCACTTAGAGTATCTCTTAGTGAACATCTTTTACCGGTGTTTGATCGATATGACTCGGCTTTTGCAGTTTGGAGCTTATTGACGTCTCCCGAGCTTCCAAGGATTATCAACAAGATGAGGAGATCTATGAGAGAAAAGTCCGAAGAGCGTTGCCTCATGGTCCAAGGGAATAACTCCCTTGAGGTACAATCGGATTCTCAATTAGATAATAGCTCTAGTTCCTATTGTCATGGTGTTTTGAAGTTCAAACTTTAAATTTGGAACTTGCTCAAAAGCTTGAAAATTTATTGGAAAAACATAATCTTTTAAAAGAGGACAACCTTGTTTTGAAAAATGAATTAAAGGATTTGTGTTCTAATTTGAATTGGTTTTGCAAGAGAAGGAAGAGATTACTAGTAAACGTGACTCACTAAGATCTCAACTAGACCTTGCCCATAATGAGATTGATATTTTGAAAAACAAAAATGATTGTAATGATGTTGTGAAAAACAATGAGGTTTATCTTCTAAATTGGATTTGTTTTAAAAGATAACCTTGTTTTGAAAAATAAAATTGATTCAATTACAAAAGAATTGAATTTGGTTTTGAAGAAAAATGAATCTTTGAAAATTGATATTGATTCTCATGTGTGCCATGCTAGTATAGCTTCTTCTTCTTGCACACCTATTGCATGCTCCACTTTATCTTCTACTATTGAAAAAGATATAAATATTTTGAAGAAAAGTGTTGAATGTTTGGGCTCCACTTGAGCCAATGCACCTTGAATCATTCACGTTTGGAAACCTTGGTTTGCAAGAAACAAGGTCCATCTTTGCATGCACACCCTACACGGCATACACATGCTTCCCACGGTCACCACCATTACATGTATGCTCATGTGTACACTTGTACACATTGTGGTCGAAAAGGCCACCTTGCTAGATTTTGTTATGATCGTGTTTATCATGAAAATTTAGCATCTAATCTTGTTTGGGTTAGAAAAGATACTAACCCCCGTGGACCCAAAAGGAAATGGGTACCAAAAACCACCTCCTTGACTTTTGATGTAGGTGGGAGCTCTCGCATCACGTGAGAGTATTGGTGCCTTGAGGTGGATGCGTTCTAAGCCTAAAAGAGAACCATTGGATGCTTCACTCTCAAAGAGATTTGGTGGGAGGACCACCGTGGTTTGGAGAACTAGAGATGCACCTTCATCGGTTTTGGTATCATTCTCTAACTCCTAATTTTTATTTGCATGCTTTTCATGTTCATCTATTTATAGCATGCCATGGTTTATTGTTCATTATGCTTATGCCATGCTCATTAGAATAGTGTTATACATGTTTAGTTACTTGAGCACCCATGTTTTATATGGATCTATTTTAGTGTTCTCACCTTGTTTAAACTAACATGTATGCACTAGATCTAATGTACATGCATATGCATTATGACCATTTGGATGTTTATGATGTTTATGATTTTTGTTTTGTTGAATCATGTTTTATTGTCTCATGATTAGTATGATATTTGCCATGTTTATTAGACTTATGCTTTACATGATTAGTTGTTGGGACACCCATGTTTAGTATGGACCCATATTTTGTGTTCTCTTTATGTTTTAGCTATCATGTTAATCATAGATCTAATGCACATGTCTTTGTCATGCTAATCATATGTTTGACTATGACTTTTGTTTTAATGATTCATGTTTTGATAAATAACTTGTGTTGTAATAGCTTAACAATGGTGATGTGTTGTATGATTTCTAATTTTGCCACATGTTTTGATGTTTATAGGCTATTATGTATTTCTTGATTCTAATAGCATGTGGATGTTCTTCATGATCATTTTTATGTCTTTCATGATTGATTTGTATCCCGTTTTATGCTTAATGATTGATTACTTACTTAGATGTTAGTTTTCATTAAGACTAGAATTTATACTTGTACATGTAATGGGACACAAATAAATCTTTATATATGTTTGTGCTTGGATGCGTGTTTGTACCCACTAAATGTGCTAGTATAGTTTAGTTTTGATGATTCATGCATTCTAACTTGTATTCCTCATTTTGAATATGTTTCTATGATCATGTGTTTTGACTTCATGTATATGTATATCTTATCCAAACTATTGATTATACATGTACATCCTTGAGCCACGTGCTTTCATGCATATACTTTTGTGGACTCATTATGTTTAGGATATGTATGTATACTTTAGTTTGTACATGACATACATATGCCTTGAAGTTTAAGTCGTTTGGATGAATTTCATGTTTGCTAAGTGATTTCACATTTATAATGAATTTCATATCTTTAAGATGATTTCAATTGGTGATTCACATCTTAGATGAATTTCAGGTTTTCAAGGAATTTCATATGAGCTTAATTGAATATTTTCATGTTGATATGTGTCACATTTTACTTGTACACTCACTTTATTAGTTTTACTCATGATTTGTTTTCATGAGACTATGATATGGACTTTATGGATTTTGAGTGTTTAGTGATCATGTGATTTACATGTGTTTCATGAAAAACAATTTTGTTTTATTCCTTACTTGAAGGATTTCGTACTAGTTTTAAAAGTTTTTCCTATAACTAGTTCGTATTCTTCACTATGGTAGAGATTTTCAAACATACTACATTTCAAATCTATTTTTGAAAACCCCTACCTTCCATGGGAGGATGGATGGGAGATCATGTTTATGTATGCCTTAAAATAAAAATCATTTAAAACTTGAACCATGATTGGGAGGTAGTTATATGAGATATACATTTGATTTTATTGTTGTTTCAATTGGTATCATTGAATTCTTTCAATTGGTATCAATCTTGACATTTCTTGTATACTCATATATGTTTGTATGTATGAATATTTTTCAATTTTAAAAATATCAATTTCTATTGGTATCTATTTTTCATACATATATATGAAAATCACCTAGAGGGGGGTGAATAGGTGATGATGCTAATCTAAGGGCAATTTAAAAATTTAAAACTACAACAATCACCAATCAAGAATCACAAGATGAATGCAAGCAATTAAGTATGACAATGAATATGATGAGCAATTAATAAGTGCAAGCAAAGTAGAGTAAGGAGTGTAAGAACAAGAAAAGTAAACCAATCGCAAACACAAGGATATGTTATCGAGGTTCGAGCACCCAGCTCTACTCCCCGCCTTCCCCAGAAGGATTCCGACCACTTCCACTATCACAAAGATCTCAAATACAATGGAGTACCCAACTCCTAAAATCTCAAGTACAAGTAATTTCCTTGGTAGTCAAAAGACCACAAACTCTCTCTTTCAAATATCTCTTCCCTTACAAAGGTCCTTAGAGAATATTGAGTAGGAATGAAGCTCTTGTTGTAAGTGAAGAAAGAAAATTAAATCAGAGAGTATTTGAAAACCCTTCAGAAAATCAGTGAGAAATTCAGCACAAAAACCAAGAAACAAGTCTCTTTTGAAAGCCTTAAACTTTTGAATTTTCTAGCAAATAATTGTTGTAACAAATCTCTCTCCAAACACCCCTATTTATAGGAGAGGGCTAGGGTTTAGGGATAAGATATAATTACTGATGTTTAGGAGGTAATTAACTCAAAATATATCCTTAAATGAATTTTTAAAACAAAAGACAAAAATAAACAGCTCACTTAAAATCTGCCCGTTACTGTTCAACGGACACATCGGTCGACTGGGCCGGTCGACCGGTAGTTCAAAAATTCGACCGTTATAGGCTAGCGGTCGACCGACCCGGTCGACTAAGAAAACCTGTGAGCAAAAACAATATCTCGGTTGACCGCCCCGGCCGACTGGCAGACATGCACACTGATACGTGCATCTGCCAGAACTGCGGTCGACTGGTCCGGTCGACCGGACCAGACTGACATAGACTCGGTCGACTGTCCCGGTCGACCGGATCAGGTCAAAAATCATTTTTGGAAAAGAAAATAAAGAGGATTTTGATTTTAACAAAAATACTTTTGAACAGGGAATAGAATTAAACATAAAGATGTATTTGTAGGCAAAAACTTGTATGCAAAATATTTTTGTATAATTTATAAGAAATTATTTTGGAATGAGCATGTGCGCAAAAACGTGTGTGATAGAGCTTCAAACCTATCCACTATTCTTTAACATACTATAAACTGAAAAACAAATTACATGAAGACTTCTTGAGCTATCTTCAAGTCTTTGAGCCATCCAATGCCTTGCTAGTGCCTTCTCTTCTATGATCCTTCCTTGATGTGCAATATGCCTTCCTTACTTTGTGGAACTTAGAAGTTCTTGCAATAGCTAAGCGAATGGTCTCTAAACATGGTACAAAACCTGAAACTCATCTTAACAAACTTGTTAGTACCAAATAGCTCATATTTGGTTTGTCATCATCAAAACCAAAAGACAAATGGAGAGTGTAACCTCTTGGGCCAACAATCTCCCCCTTTTTGATGATGACAAAACAAATAGGCTATAAACAAAAATATAGGGGAGGAGAAAACTCCCCCTCAAATTATGCTATATATAAAAAGACACTTAAGCTTAAAACACAAGAATTCATTTGAAAACAAAAGATTTATGCACTTGATACCAATAGAAAGAAATTGAGACAAAACACAAGAATTCTCAAAATACATGAATTCAAAAACTCATACATACATAAACATAAAACTCATAAAACAAATCTTTAAAATTAAAGCATATAAATTCATATGGAACCAAGACCAAATGAACTTATTTTTGGTCATGTAAACTTATTCTCCCCCTTTTTGTCATACATCAAAAAGGGTTATGAAAAACATGTCTATTCAATAATACAAACATTAAGTTCTCCACAAATAAACGAAAATCTAGCAAAATCAAGAGGTTTAGTGAAAATATCGGCTAGTTGTAAATCCGTGGAAACATAATCAATATCTATATCACCTTTCTCAAAATGATCTCTAAGAAAGTGATATCTAATTTCAATGTGCTTGGTCTTACTATGTTGATTTGCATTTTTGGTCATGTGTATAGTACTAGTATTATCACAAAATATTTTTATATGATCAAAGTGCAAATCAAAATCAAGGAGAGTACGTTTCATCCAAAGGACTTGTGCACGACAAGCCCCCGCGGCAACATACTCCGCCTCGGCGGTTGAGAGAGCAACGGAATTTTATTTCCTAGAGGACCATGAAACAAGACAATTACCAAGAAATTAACATGTCCCACTAGTACTCTTTCTATCTACTCTACAACCCGCATAGTCGGCATCCGAATAGCTAGTCATTGAAAAATCTCTAGTTTTCGGATACCAAAGACCCATTCCAATAGTGCCCTTAATATAACGAATAATGCGTTTTACCGCAATAAGATGAGACTCTTTAGGGCACGATTGAAATCTAGCACAAAGACACACACTAAACATGATATCCGGCCTACTTGCCGTCAAATATAAAAGACTTCCTATCATGCTTCTATATAATTTAATATCAACATTTTTACCTTGTTCGTCCTTATCAAGCTTGGTTGTAGTTGCCATTGGAGTGTTGCAAGCCTTTGATCCTTCAAGCCCAAACTTCTTTACTAGCTCCTTTGCGTACTTGGCTTGGTTAATGAAGGTTCCGTCTTGCAATTGCTTGATTTGGAGTCCAAGGAAGAAATTGAGCTCACCCATTGAAGACATTTCAAATTCAAGTTGCATGACCTTCTCAAAATCCTTGCATAAAAGCTCATTAGTAGATCCAAAAATTATATCATCAACATAAATTTGCACAATTAAAATATCATTATCAACATGCTTAGTAAAAAGAGTTGTGTCTACTTTGCCTTTAATAAAATCATTTGAAATGAGAAAACTAGAAAGCCTTTCATACCAAGCTCTTGGAGCTTGTTTCAATCCATACAAAGCTTTATCAAGTTTAAAAACAAAATCGGGATGAACATGATCAACAAAACCGGGAGGTTGAGAAACATAAACTTCTTCATTAATAAAACCATTCAAAAATGCACTTTTCACATCCATTTGAAAAAGTTTAAAATTTTTAAAACATGCAAAAGCTAGTGTCATCCGTATGGCTTCAAGCCGTGCTACGGGTGCAAAGGTCTCCTCAAAGTCAATTCCCTCAACTTGAGTGTAACCTTGGGCCACTAACCTAGCTTTATTCCTAATGACATTTCCGGACTCATCCATCTTGTTTCTAAAGATCCACTTAGTACCAATTATTGGTCTATCGTGGGGCTTAGGAACAAGGTGCCAAACTTGGTTGCGCTCAAATTGATTGAGTTCCTCTTGCATGGCAAGCAACCAATATGGGTCCGTCTCGGCTTCGAGAATGCCTTTGGGTTCAAAATGAGAAATGAAAGCAAAGTTACCACATAGGTCATGGAGTTTGGAGCGCGTTGTGACTCCTTTAGATGCATCACCCAAGATGAGCTCCTTAGGATGATTTGTAGCGTATCTCCAAGCTTTAGGAAGCGGTTGAGTGCTTTCCTCCTTATCCTCTTGAACTTCACCTATAGATTCTTGCTTATCTTCTTGCGCGGGTGAGTCCTTCAAGGATAGTTTCTCCATGTTTTCACCTAATGGTTCAAACTCTACAACATTCTCAACAAACACATTAGATTCTTCAAACTTAACATGCATGGATTCTTCAATGGTTTGAGAAGATCTAATGAAAACTCTATATGCTTTGCTAGTAGAGGAATATCCAACAAAGATAGCCTCATAAGCCTTAGCATCAAATTTACCCAAATTATCCTTAGTATTCAAAACAAAAACACTTGCATCCAAAAACTTTAAAATATGCAACATTTGGTTTTCTAGAATGATACATTTCAAAAGAAGTTTTTGAAGAATTTTTGCATAAATAAATACGATTCGATATATAGCACGCGGTGTTTACGGCCTCGGCCCATAAATATTGAGGGAGGTCATATTCACTTATCATTGTCCTAGCCATCTCTTGAAGTGTTCTATTTTTCCTTTCTACTACTCCATTTTGTTGTGGAGTTCTAGGACAAGACATTTCATGCTTAATTCCCTTTTCATCACAATAAGTCATGAAGAGTTGGTTAACAAACTCACCACCTCTATCACTCCTTATTCTCAAAATCGGAAAACCCTTTTCTTTTTCAACTCTTTTTCGAAAAATCTTAAAATGAGAAAAAGTTTGATCTTTATGTTGCAAAAAGAAAACCCAAGTAAAATGGGAGAAATCATCAACCAAAACAAATGCAAATCTACTTCCATTTAAACTCTTAGTTTTAGTTGGTCCAAAAAGATCCATATGAATTAATTCTAAAGGCCTAGTTGACATGATATCCTTGATTGGTTTAAAGGAAGACTTGGTTTGTTTCCCAAGTTGGCACGCACCACAAATGCGGTCTTTCTCAAAATTCAAGCAAGGTATACCCTTCACCAATTCCTTTGAATTAATCCTAGAAATATGGTCAAAAGATGCATGTCCTAGTCTTCTATGCCAAAGCCAAGAATTTTCATCAAAAGCATTCAAGCATTTAGTAGAACAATCTAAATTAAGCATATCAATAATATAAACATTATTATCACGAAAACCGGTAAGAATACAATCATTAGATTTAACATCAAAAATCATGCAAGAAGTATCATCAAAAACAACTTTAAGTCCACGGTCACAAAGTTGACTAATGCTAAGCAAATTATGTTTCAAACCATCAACTAAAACAACATTCTCAATAATAGGAGATGCACCAATTTGAATGTTACCTATACCGATGATAGTTCCTTTGGAGTCATCCCCGAAGGTGACGTTGCCACCTTCCATGTACCTTGATAGGGTTGTGAAGTTGTTGATGTCCCATGTCATGTGTCTTGAACAACCACTATCAAGGTACCACCGCTCTCTACGTCTTGGAGCTTTGGTGTGTACCTACATCAAACAATTTAAGACTTGATTTTGGTACCCACATTTTCTTGGGTCCTCTAGGGTTAGTGTCATGAACCCAAACAAGATTATTTGTTCTATTTAGTTGATCATAGCAAAACTTAGCTAAATGTCCATTTTTACCACAATATGTGCATCTATACACTCTACCATATTTAAAAGCATAGTGAGTGTGTGATTTGTGAGCATGAGAAACTTTAGCATGGGTGGTGTGAGCATGAGAATTCTTAGCTTGTGAAGTGTTAGCATGTGAAGTGTGCTTTTTAGAAAACATGTTCTCAAGTTTCTTGGTATTAAAAGCACAATCATTAAAACTCTTTCAAAATCATTCATTTTTGACTTAAAGGAAGAAATTTCTTGTTCATCAATAATAGGAGATTTTGCTTTACAAGAAACTTTGTAGGCATTAAATTCTTTTTGTATAGAAATGAGATTAGAAGAAATATTATCCTTTTCTTTAGAAATCATAGCAAGTTCATTCTTAAGAAAAGCAACTTCTTTTTGTAATTTTATGCATTCAAGTTTCTTGTTATCATAAGTTTCAGAAAGTTCTACAAAAGCATGCACTAGAACTTCCTTACTTACATCATCATCTTCATCATCAAGGGATTGAGGGGTTACCTTGGGTGTGTTTGCCATGAAACACATATTAGCTTGATCCACCTCCTCTTCGGACTCGCTTTCCGAATCCCACGTAGCTTTGTAAGCTTTCTTTTCCTCCGGCTTCTTTGGCTTGAAGGAGGAAGTCATTTTCTTCTTGAACTCCGGACAATCCGCCATGATATATCCGGGTTTGCGGCAATTGTAGCATATGATCTTCCGCTCCTCTTTACCTTCAAATTTTCTCCGGAAGTTGAGCTTGTTCTTCCGGTACATCCTCTTGACGTTGCGAACAAGTAGAGTAAGCTCCTCATCTTCTTCTTCGTCAACTTCATCGTCATCATTAGTGGATGAAGTCTTGAAGGCTATGGATTTCTTCTTTGAAGTAGTGGCCTCTTCTCTTGCCTTCTTCTCCATCTCATGGGTCTTTAGGTTCCCAATGAGACTAATGAGGTCCATCTCGTCCTTGTCGTTCAACTCCTTCAAGGTGGTGGCCTTGATCTCCCATGATGAAGGAAGAGCCCGAATTACTTTCCGCACCTTTTGATCGTTGGAGATGTCATCACCTAAGGAAGAAAGACCATTAGTGATTTTAGTAAACCTTGTAGCCATACTATCAATAGACTCATCATCAAGCATTTTAAATGACTCATATTGGGACCTCAAGAGATCTATCTTAGCTCTCTTGACTTGTGAAGTCCCTCGTGTGTGACCAATAAGTGTTGCCAAATCTCATAGGCGGATTGGCAATGAATTACCCGTGTAAGGTCATCCTCATTCAAGGCGGTTAATAGGGAGTTTTGGGCCTTGGAGTTAGCCTCATATAGTTTAAAGTCAAGGTCGGTCCAAGTGCTCTCATCACCATCGGGTGCTTCATAGGGTTTGGTCAAGGACTTGGCTACTAAGCTACCCAAAGATTGCAAAAATATAGTCATCCTAACCTTCCAAATTGGGAAATTGAGTCCATCAAATTTAGGTGGGGATTTAATGTTGTCGGCCATGTTTACTAGTGATGAATGAATGAAATGAAAATGTTGATTAGCAAGTTTTAAGGATCTCTCTATGGATGTTAAGCCAAACCTAGAGTCCAATCTCTGATACCAATTGAAAATCACCTAGAGGGGGGGGGGGTGAATAGGTGATGATGCTAATCTAAGGGCAATTTAAAAATTTAAAACTACAACAATCACCAATCAAGAATCACAAGATGAATGCAAGCAATTAAGTATGACAATGAATATGATGAGCAATTAATAAGTGCAAGCAAAGTAGAGTAAGGAGTGTAAGAACAAGAAAAGTAAACCAATCGCAAACACAAGGATATGTTATCGAGGTTCGAGCACCCAGCTCTACTCTCCGCCTTCCCCAGAAGGATTCCGACCACTTCCACTATCACAAAGATCTCAAATACAATGGAGTACCCAACTCCTAAAATCTCAAGTACAAGTAATTTTCTTGGTAGTCAAAAGACCACAAACTCTCTCTTTCAAATATCTCTTCCCTTACAAAGGTCCTTAGAGAATATTGAGTAGGAATGAAGCTCTTGTTGTAAGTGAAGAAAGAAAATTAAATCAGAGAGTATTTGAAAACCCTTCAGAAAATCAGTGAGAAATTCAGCACAAAAACCAAGAAACAAGTCTCTTTTGAAAGCCTTAAACTTTTGAATTTTCTAGCAAATAATTGTTGTAACAAATCTCTCTCCAAACACCCCTATTTATAGGAGAGGGCTAGGGTTTAGGGATAGGATATAATTACTGATGTTTAGGAGGTAATTAACTCAAAATATATCCTTAAACGAATTTTTAAAAACAAAAGACAAAAATAACAGCTCACTTAAAATCTGCCCGTTACTGTTCAACGGACACATCGTCGACTGGGCCAGTCGACCGGTAGTTCAAACATTCGACCGTTATAGGCTAGCGGTCGACCGACCCGGTCGACTGAGAAAACCTGTGAGCAAAAACAATATCTCGGTCGACCGCCCCGGTCGACTGGCAGACATGCACACTGATACGTGCATCTGCCAGAACTGCGGTCGACTGGTCCGGTCGACCGGACCAGACTGACACAGACTCGGTCGACTGTCCCGGTCGACCGGATCAGGTCAAAAATCATTTTTGGAAAAGAAAATAAAGAGGATTTTGATTTTAACAAAAATACTTTTGAACAGGGAATAGAATTAAACATAAAGATGTATTTGTAGGCAAAAACTTGTATGCAAAATATTTTTGTATAATTTATAAGAAATTATTTTGGAATGAGCATGTGCGCAAAAACGTGTGTGATAGAGCTTCAAACCTATCCACTATTCTTTAACATACTATAAACTGAAAAAACAAATTACATGAAGACTTCTTGAGCTATCTTCAAGTCTTTGAGCTATCCAATGCCTTGCTAGTGCCTTCTCTTCTATGATCCTTCCTTGATGTGCAATATGCCTTCCTTGCTTTGTGGAACTTAGAAGTTCTTGCAATAGCTAAGCGAATGGTCTCTAAACATGGTACAAAACCTGAAACTCATCTTAACAAACTTGTTAGTACCAAATAGCTCATATTTGGTTTGTCATCATCAAAACCAAAAGACAAATGGAGAGTGTAACCTCTTGGGCCAACAATATATGTTTTATTTGTGCTTATTATATCCCTATATCTTTAAGCACAAAATCTTGTTTATGCTAGTGCTTGAGCTTTAACTTTGTTTCAATTGATCACTTTTAAATTGGTATCAAGCCTATGCATTATTTTAGTTGGTATTTCATAAAGGGGGAGAAAATTTTATTTTGTCTTTCAATTGGTGATTTTTCAATTAGTATTTGATTCCCACTCCCTTACTTTATGATTAAAAATTTCAAATTGGTATCATATGTTCAAAATGAAAAATATTTACTATTGGTATCAAAATTTTTGTTTAGATATTCAAAATTTATTATGTTTAATTTCAATTGATATCAAGATGTTTCATGTGTTTTTGCTTAAATTGGTATCAATATTTTTTTTGTTTGTTTCCTTTCAATTGGTATCAAGATGCTATTCTTTGACATATTTTCAATTGGTACCTTAATTGATTGTCACCTCTAATTGACTTTGTTTTTGTTTTAGACAAAAAGGGAAAATATTATTTTTTATTGATTCGTTGTTTCGAACAAAAAGGGGAGAAAAATTTATTGATTTGGTTTTACTTTTACCCCTTATTGAAGATTGATTCTTTGTATTAAAAAGAGGAGAAGATTTTGTTTTGTTTTGGTTTGTACCCCTTTGTTGATGATTGACAAAAGGGGGAGAAGAATTTGAGTTTATATGCATGTTTATGTTTTTGCATATATTAAGTTTAATTTAGTTTAATTTTAATTGATATCTAGAGCATGTTTTGTAATTGGATGTTTTGTAATTGGTATCTAGAACATGTTTTGTTTTAAACATTTCATTGGTATCTAGAACCTTTATTGTTTATGCATAGATATGCATGTTTCATGTTTCATGTTTAAGAACCTTTATCGCATATTCTTTATGTTTATTTGGTTATGCATGAGTTAAGGGGGAGCTTCTTTGAAGCTTAACTTTAATCCATGCATATATAACTCCATGAGTTTTGTCATCATCAAAAAGAGGGAGATTGTTGGCCCAAAGGCCTTCCACCCTAGTTTTGATGATGATTAACTCATGTAGTTATGTGTACTAATAATCTTGTGATTTTAGTTTCAGATCATTAATCAAGTTATTAGTTGGTGATTAGATTCAACAAGATGATTTGGAAGCTTTCACATGTTGATTCAAGAGCCCGAGCGTCAAAGATCATATATAGCACTTGCTCGGTGGATCAAGGAGTTTTGGATCGAGTCGGCTTGGAGATTGCGCTCTATAAGAAGACTTCGGTACCATAGTTTAGTTTTGTGTTTAGATCCAAAATTGTAAAGATTAGAATAGTATGATAATGCTCAAGTTCACAACACACACGTTTCATATTTTGAATATTGGTTTTCGGTTTTTCGGTTTTTGGTTTAACCGATCTTGGTTTACATGACTAGAGATTATATCAAAACAAGTTTACATTGTTTAATGTATATTAGATTTGTTCTATATACATGTGTGCTTCAACTATTTAAAGAAACTTAGTTTGATATTCTATTTCATGTGTTTTATGTTTTGGTATTTCTAATCAAAACATATATTTGGAATTATTGACAAAAAAAACTATGATATGTATATGTTTCATGTATATTGGATTTCTATCCATATGCATCATGCTTCAAAGAGTTTAAATATCATGTTTTTGTATTTGAATGAGTTTTGGACAAAGTATATTTTCTATTCAAGAATCCTAGTTTTGGAAAATACAGTTTCTAGTTTTTGGAAAATATTGTAAGATACAAAAATAGTTTTAATTGCTTGATATTTGAGTCAAAACTTTTATCATATGTTCATATATCAATGCAAATTGTCAAAACTATTTTTGGGATTTTTAATAGTTTACAAGAATTTATTGGATATTTATTTCCTCTGTTTTTCTAACGTGTACAGTGTCTGCCAGGCTAGGTCGGTCGACCCTAACGGTCGACCGCACCATGTAGCCGGTCGACCGTCAGGGTCGACCGACGTGCACGGATACGTGCACGCTGGCTACACTTGTAGCCGGTCGACCGTGCGGTCGACCGACTGAGAGCAGTTTGCTCTCTGTTTGTTTGGGTCGACCGGGCGGTCGACCGGTAGCTGTCAACGGTCAGAATATGACCGTTGGACGGTTGACCGTGCGGTCGACCGGCAGGGCTATTTTGGCAAAATCTGCTGCCAACGGCTAGTTTCCAGATTTGCCTATAAATACCCCATTGGAAAGAGTTTTTCTCGAAGATTTTTTGTGCGAATTTTTTCCTACTCTCTGGTATTTTCACAGCAATCAAAAGAAGTTTTTGGATTCAAATTGAACAATCTATTGGTGTTTTTCTAGGGTTTGGAAATTCAAAGAAAAGGGTTTTTGGGAAAAAGAGTTTTTGATTCATCTTCTATATCTTGGTTTCAGTTTTTCCCAAGGATTTTCTTTGTGATTTTGATTTCCATTCCATTAGTTTTCTCCACACTTGAGCAACATCTACTTTCTTATTCTATAGGATCTTTGTGTGGGAGAAAGAAATTGTTTGTGGTTGTTGTTTAGACCACCAAGTTAAAAACCCAATCTTTTTTTGGCTTTGTGCCTTGGGTTGTATCCCTCAAGTGGTGAGGTGATCCTTATTTGCTTTGTGCTAATCCCTCGGGTTGTGAGGTGATTGTTTTGTTGGATTGGAGCTTGCCTCAAGGAGGAGGTTGTGGTTGTAAAGAGAGGAGATGGGTACTCCTTGTGAGAGTTCTTTGTGGACTTGCTAGTGGATTAGAAATCCTTCGTGTGTCAAAGGCGGGGATGTAGAGCTGGGTGCTCAAACCTCGAAACATATCTTATTGTTTGCGCTTGATCCATTGACTCTCTCTATCTCTCTCTTTACTTTGTGCCTTGCAAATATTCATATTGTGCATTCATAATTGCTTGGCTTGGTTGCGTGTGCATCATTTGTTGATTGCACTTGAGTGTATTGCATTAAGTTTTTTAATTCCGCATTGAGTTCATTAGATTAGCATAATCACCTATTCACCCCCTCTCTAGGTGTACTTTCAAGTAGGAGGGTTTAAAACTTAGTGATCAAAAGACCACAAACCAATTCTTTTCCCACAAAATAAAGATCCTATAGAGAGGATAGAATGATAAGCTCAAGTGTGAGAAAATAAAGTGTTATGAACAAAGAAAATCACTTGGGAAAATCTCCAAATAGATATAGAATTTTTAGACCAAAATAAATTCCCAAAAAGTCTATTTTCTTTGAAATAAAAACAATTTAAAAACAAATGAAGATCAAATCTTTGAAGCTCTAAAACTTTTTTTAAAATTGTAATAAAACACTAGAGAAGCTCTGAATTTTTAGCTCTTAAAACTTGTTCCAAAACCAACTCTCAAATGGGGTATAAATAGGCCTCAAAAGAATCTGCCCGTTGGCAGCTGACAAGGTCAAAAATGACCTTCCGGTCAACCGGCCGGTCGACCGGCCAACGGTCAAAAATTTGACCGTTGAGCCTGTCGGTCGACCGCCCAGTCGACCGTGCCCAGAACCAGAGAGCAACGGCTCTCTGGCCGGTCGACCGCCCGGTCGACCGAGTCAACTCGAGAGTGGGCTGACTTATGTCGGTCGACCGGCCCAAGGGGCTGGCCTACGTGTACGTCCTTGTGCACGTCGGTCGACCAGTCCGGTCGACCGACTCTGGCTCCGGTCGACCGGCCCAGTCGACCTCCAGAGCCTGGCAGGGCTAAATTCAGAACTTGAAAATTGAGTTTTTAATTACCAAATAAATCTCATAAATTCTCTAAAAATTCACAAAAATAAGTTCTTAAATTCTCTTTGAAATACAAACATGTGTAAAAAAATTCAACACATATTTCAAACAATTTGAACCATTTTTGTGACTTACAATTTTGCCAAAAACCAAAATCCGTATTTTCCAAAACTTGAATTTTGAAATGGAAAATCGTTTTGTTCAAAACTCATCCAAATACAAAAACATGATATTTAAACAACTTGAAGCACGTTGCACATGGATATAATCCAATATACATAAAAGATATATATATCAATGTTTTTGACTTGAAATCCAAAAACACGTTTTGTTAAAGTACCAAAACACCAACTCATGAAATAGACTATCAAACTAAGTTTGTTTAAATAGTTGAAGTATAGATGTATATAGAAAAAATCTAATATACATTAAACCATGTAAACTTGTTTTGATTCTATCTATTCATGAAAGCCAAGATCGGTTAAACTAAAAACCGAAAACCAAAACATGAAACTTAAACAAGTGTGTGTGTTGTGAACTTGAGTATATCACACTATCTAATCTTTAACAATGGATCTAAAACATAAACTAAACTATGTACCGAGCCTTCTTGTAGAGCGCCGTCTCCAAGTCGACTTGATCCAAACGTGATCCACCGAGCTTGACTCCAAATTAATGCTAGATATGAACTTTGACGCTCGGGCTCTTGAATCATATGTGAAAGCTCCAAAATACTTTTGTTGAAGCTAATCACCTACTAATATCTTGGTTAAATATCTGAAACTAAACATCAAAAGATTATTAGTAAACTATAACTACACGAGTTAATCATCATCAAAACTAGAGTGGAAGACCTCTGGGCGAACAGGGGCTTATGGTACAACCGGCAGGCAAGGGAGTAGGGGTGCCAGTACACCCCACAGAAACGCTTGGTGGCCTTCAGATCGAATCCAAGTATATGGTCGTGCGACACTATAAGACAATCATAAACATGGAGACTATATCAGTACTCATCAGTTTCCCCCATCCCGGTGTAAGTTGGCTACTTATTATAATTTGTCCAGTGATAATGTCCACAGAGTATTCATAGTAATCCTATATTCATAGTTATCCTATTACGGGAATCAACAGGAGTATAGTATCAGGAGTAATGTCAGGAGCCTCCCTATTTCAGGGGAAGTATACAGGAGTTCAGGAGTACAGGAGTACCAAATATATGGTAATAATATAATAATCAAGTCCCCGTAAAAGTGATAGCCATGAATATGTCATATAATACACAGGTATCTTGGGTGGTAGTGTCCGGTCAAGAGTCAAGATGTCAGGTCTAGGAATTTGTACCACATGAAAGCATATCATATACCGGGTGTCAGGAGCAGGTGTGAAGTATGTCACCTCAAGCACCGGTGTCGGGTATAATGTGTCAAATATAGCATGACAAGTATCAGTGTCAAATATAGCATGGTAAGTGTCGGTGTCAAATATAGCATGGTAAATATCGGTGTCAAATATAGCATGGCAAATATCAGTGTCAAATATAGCATGGCAAAAATCAGTATCAAATACAGCATGGCAAATATCAGTGTCAAATATAGCATGGCAAATATCGGTGTAAAATACCGTGTGCCGATGTAAATACCAAGTGCCAGTGTCATGCATAGCAAGGAGTCATGTACTAAAAATTACACTAAAATGGTTTTGGTTAAAACACATGTAGATATGAAACTCCAAAAATCAAAATGGTATTTTTCAAAAATGAAAACTTTTTAACTCTTTTATGAAAACTCATATAAATCTTGTGTGTGAGTGTATATGAACTTGAGCAATCCACCAACTAATTTATCCTTTACATTTTATCTAAAAATAAAATCTTAACAAAACAAAATTAGACACAAGTCTTCTCTTGAAGGTCTTCACTTGAAAATCTTCTTCTCCTTTTTGACTTGCTCCAAACCTTGATCCAAAGAGCTAGACTCCTCTTGAGTACATGATATGATTTTGATGCATAAGCTCTTGAATCTACACGTGCTAGCTGTTGGCCCAAGGTTACAATCACCTGGTTTTTGAGTTTTGATGATTACAAAACATATATAGTTATTTGTACTAATCATTTTCTAGTATTTAAGTGTATTTCAGGGTTCTAAGGATTCAAGATTTCTTTTTCCCTAAAGGAAGATATTTTTGACTCAAGATTGATTCATTTCGGGTTCAAGGATTCAAGCTATTTCAACATCGCATATGGAGGAGCCCATTTGAAGACCTTGTAGTCACCTAGAACCTTTGTAAGAATTAGTTTATTAAAGAATGAGGTTATGATAAGTTGGCTCAAGAAAACACTCACACACTTTCATTTTTCAAAATACGGTTTTGTTATGGTTAATTGATTTAGGTGCATGTCTTGTTTGTTATACATGACTCAAATTATTTTTTATTTTTACATCTTGTTTATATCATGTATACCAACCCTTTATAGCATGCTACTTAATCATATAGCCTTACATAATTAATTTAAAAAATTTTCAAAGTTCAAATTTTTTTCTATAAAAATCCTGTTTCAGGCCCAACGATCGACCGGGCGGTCGACCGGATCCAGTTCAGGCTTGATCGGTCGACCGCACCGGTCGACCAGGCCTTGTATTTTTGGCATGCACGTTTTGTGCACGTCTGCCGGTCGACCGACTGACAGACCCTTGCTCTCGAGTTTTGTCAGTCGACCGGGCCAGTCACTGACAGAACAAAGTTTTATTTTTGATTAGCCTCCGATCGACCGACCGGTCGACCGAGTCCAACTACTAGTTGCCACGTTTGACTGCCGGTCGACTGACAACTGCCAGCAGCCCCAACGGCTAGTTTTCTGAGTTTTATTTCTTGGATTTGATTGTGATGTTTTAGTCAGCTATCTCTGAATTTTTGGGCGCTATTTCCTGACTTATTAAACTAGTTATAATGATGATTAGATCTCTTCTAATCCCTATAAATATATGGCATTGGTCACTTGTTAAAATCAAGAAAAATACCCATTGTTTTGTGTTTCAAAAAGAGAAGAAAATTTTTTCAAGCTCTCAATTCTAAAGTGTATTCTTGGTCAAAGTTTTTCAGTTGTTTTAAAGATTTTTCCTTACTCTTTTCAACTGAATTTTTCTCACTACACTTCTTAAGCCAAAAATCATTCCCATTCTATAAGGAGTTGTAAGAGAGAAGTGTGTGGTCCTTGTTGATCACTTTGTTAGTTGTAGTTCTTTGTGTTGAAACTCCTCTTGTGTAGAGGTTGGATTGGTGGGAGTTGGGTATTCCGGTCTTGTGTAGACCTCTTGTAATTTTCTCGGTGGATATAGTGGAAATCTTTCACGGTGATGAAGGCGGGGATGTAGAGCGGTGGCTCGAACCTCGAAACAATTCCTTGTGTTTACGATTGGTTTCATTATTGTTTTTTATTGCTTTTATCTTGTGATACCTCTTGCTTGCACTTCATTATTTGCATCCATTTCATTACTTGCATTTTCCAGTCTCTACTCATCTCAAAAAAAAAGAAAATACGCGCCTCAACTCATAATCTAGAGGAATCAAAGAGGAGAAGTTCTAAAGCCCTTCACGGGAATTCGGCTTCAATTTCTTGTTTTGAGTGACCTTTTGCATCATACTTTCATTCTTGTTTAAAAAGATCATTATATTAGCATTAACACCTATTCACCCCCCTCTAGGTGTTTTTCAATTGGTATCAGAGCTTTGGTCTTTAGGCTCTTGGCTTAACAACCTTAGAGAGATCCTACATTGCTGATCACTTTATTCATTTTTCATCCTCATACACTTAGTAAAAATGGCTGAAGGAATTAAGACCCCACCCAAGTTTGATGGCCTTAATTTTCCCATATGGAAGGTTAAGATGACCGTGTTTTTGCAATCCTTAGGAAGCCGGGTTGCAAAGGCGGTGACCAAACCATTTAGTGCACTCCCTCCATCTTGGGAAGTCAAAGCCACAACTTTGAAGGATCTCAATGACAAAGAAGAAATGGAGCTTATCGGTCTCATTGGGAATCTCAAGACCCATGGATGGAAAGAAAAGCAAGAGAAGAGATGGCTCCTCCCAAGAAGAAAGCTATTGCCTTCAAGAGTTCTTCCACCTACTCCGACGACGATGATGAAGAAGAGGATGATGAAGATCTTTCTCTTCTTGTGAAGAACGTTCGGAGAATGTACAATAAGGCAAAGTTCCAAAATAGAAGGAGATGGCAAGGTAAAGAAGAGAAGAAAATCATTTGCTTTAATTGCCGGAAACCGGGTCATATTGTTGCGGAATGCCCGAAAAACAAAAGCAAACCCTCCACCTCAAGAAGCCGTACAAAAAGAAAGTTTTAAAGGCCACTTGGGATTCAGAGAGTGAATCCGATGAGGAAGTCGACACCGCCAACATGTTTTCATGGCAAATGAAAGCACAAGCAAGGTAACTCCCGATATACCTATTGATTGTGAGCTTTCTATAAATGAACTAGGAGAAGCTTTTGAAGAACTATCTCATAACTATGATTTTCTCAAAAAGAAATACTTGAAAATGAAAAAGGAAAATGAATCTCTCAATCACAAAGTTTTCACTCTTACAAAAGAAAAAGATGAATTGTTTTCTACTCTTGTTTCTACACAAAAGGATTTTGATAACTATAAAATTTCTTGCAAAGGTAAATTTTCACAAATTGATGAAAATGAAATTTTCATACTAAAAGAGAAAATTGATTCATTAGGAATTGTTTTGAAGAAATGTGAATCTGATAAAAATAGACTAGAGGGTTTCCTAAGAAACATGTCCCAAAGAAACATTCACATGCTATTCATGCTCATGTTCATAAATCACAACCTTTACATCATGCCAAGCACCCTAAACGTGCCCACACTCCACACACACATCATGCATTCATGTATGGTAAAGTCTTTTCATGCACATATTGTGGTCGTAAAGGTCATTTAGTTAAATTTTGCTATGATAGGATTAATGCATCGCATAATCATGTTTGGGTTCGGGATACTAACTTTCAAGGACCCAAAAAAGGTTTGAGTACCAAAGTCAACAAATTTGTTAAATGATGTAGGTACATTCCAAGGCCCAATGACGTAAAGGGTTGTGGTATCTTGATAGTGGTTGCTCAAGGCACATGACTTGGGATATCAATAACTTTGCAACCCTATCAAGATACCATGAAGGTGGCACCGTCACCTTCGAAAATGACGGCAAAGGAAAAATCATTGGTATTGGTAATATTAAACTTGGTACATCACCTTTAATAGAAAATGTTGTTTTAATTGATGGCCTCAAGCATAATCTCTTGAGTGTTAGTCAACTTTATGACAAAGGTTTTGATGTTGTTTTGATAACCTAGCATGTAGAGTTATTGATAGACAATCCAATGCATGTATATTTTTCGGATTTCGTGAAAACAATGTATACATGATTGACATGTCTAATATGCTATGCAATGCTACTTGTTTGAAAGCCATCGATGATGACTCTTGATTGTGGCATAGGAGATTAGGCCACATTTCTTTTGACCATCTATCTAGATTAAACAACAAGGAAATGGTGAAAGGTATTCCTTGCTTGAACTTTGAAAAGGATCGCATTTGCGATGCGTGCCAACTTGGGAAACAAACCAAGTCCTCTTTCAAGTCAATCAAGGATATCATGACATCACGACCCTTGGAGTTGATCCATATGGATTTGTTTGGTCCTACTCAAACCAAAAGTCTAAGTGGGAATCGTTTTGCTTTCGTTTTAGTTGATGATTTCTTGGGTTTTACTTGGGTTTTCTTTTTAGAACACAAAAATCAAGCCTTTTCATATTTTCAAGCCTTTAAAAAAAGAGTTGAAAAGGAAGAAGATTCTTCTATTTTAAGAATAAGAAGTGATAGATGTGGTGAATTCAATAACCAACCCTTTACCACTTTTGTGAAGAACATGGAATTAAGCATGAACTATCTTGTCCTAGAACTCCATAACAAAATGGAGTTGTTCAGAGGAAAAATCGTACATTACAAGAGATGGCTAGGACAATGACAAATGAATATGGTCTCTCTCATTATCTATGGGCCGAGGCCGTTAACACATCTTGCTACATATCAAATAGAGTTTTCTTATGTAAAAACACTTCAAAAACATCTTTTGAGATCTATTTTTCTAGAAAGCCAAATGTTTCATACTTTAAAGTTTTTGGTTGTAAATGTTTTGTTTAAATACTAAAGATAATTTAGGTAAATTTGATGCAAAGTCTTATGAAGCAATTTTTGTTGGTTACTCTAATACTAGTAAAGCTTATAGAGTTTTCAATAAGTCATCTTTGACTATTGAAGAATCTATACATGTATAGTTTGAGGAATCTAATGTGTTTGTTAAGAATGTTGTAGAAATAGATTCCCTAAATGAAGACATGGAGAGAACTACTTTGAAGGACTCACCTACTCTTGAAGACATGCCAAAGGATGATGAAGGAAATGAAGTTCAAGAAAATGAGCTTCAAGGAAATGAAATTCAAGAAGTTGAAGTGGAGACTACTCAACCACTTCTAAAAGATTGGAGATACAATTCACATCATCCCAAGAATCTTATTATAGGTGAAGTATCAAAAGGGGTAACTACTCGTTCTAAACTTCATGATCTTTGTGGGCACTATGCATTTATTTCTCACTTTGAACCAAAGAACATCCTCGAAGTCGAGGGCGACTCATATTGGTTGCTAGCCATGCAAGAGGAGCTCAATCAATTCGCGCGCAACCAAGTTTGGCATCTTGTTCTTAGGCCCCACGATAGACCAACAATTGGTACTAAGTGGATCTTTAAGAACAAGTTGGATGAGTCGGGAAATGTTGTTAGGAATAAAGCTAGGTTAGTGGCCCAAGGTTACACTCAAGTCAAAGGTATCGATTTTGAGGAAACCTTTGCACCCGTAGCACGGCTTGAAGCCATACGGATGACACTTGCATTTGCTTCTTATAAAGATTTTAAACTTTTTCAAATGGATGTAAAAAGTGCTTTCTTAAATGGATTTATTGAAGAGGAGGTGTATGATGAACAACCCCCGGGTTTGTTGATCCTACAGATCCGGATTTTATTTTCAAACTTGACAAAGCTCTTTATGGTTTAAAACAAGCCCCTAGGGCTTGGTATGAAAGACTTTCTTCATTTCTAATTTCTAATGGTTTTAATAAAGGAAAAATAGATACTACTTTGTTTACAAAACATGTTGAAAATGATATACTTATAGTTCAAATATATGTTGATGATATCATATTTGGTCCTACTAATGAAAATCTTTGCAAAGTTTTTGAATCATGCATGAAGGAGGAATTTGAGATGTCTATGATGGGCGAGCTTAACTATTTCCTTGGTCTCCAAATCAAGCAAAGGAAGGATGGGATCTTCATCAATCAAGCCAAGTATACGAAGGAACTTATCAAGAGATTTGGGTTTGAAGGGGCTAAGACAAGCAAAACCCTCATGCCTACCACCACAAAGCTTGACAAGAATGAACAAAGTACAAGTATATACATTAAGCTTTATCGTAGCATGATTGGTAGCTCGTTGTATTTAACGGCTAGTAGGCCGGACATTATGTTTTGTGTATGTCTTTGTGCTCGATTTTAATCGTGTCCTAAAGAGTCCCATTTGATTGCGGTAAAACGCATTATTAGATATCTTAAGAGCACAATTGAAATGGGTTTGTGGTATCCAAAGACCGGACAATTTTTATGATGAGTTTTTCGGATGCCGGCTATGCGGATTGTAGAGTGGATAAGAAGAGTACAAGTGGAATATGTCAATTTCTTGGTAATTGTCTTGTTTCATGGTCTTCTAAAAAGCAAAATTCGGTAGCCTTCTCAACCGCTGAGGCGGAGTATGTTGCGGCCGGAGCTTATTTTGCACAAGTTCTTTGGATGAAACATACTCTCCTTGACTATGATTTGCATTTTCATCATATTAAAATATTTTGTGATAATACAAGTACTATCATATGACTAAAAATGCAAATCAACATAGTAAGACTAAGCACACTGACATTCGATATAACTTTCTTCGAGATCATTATGAGAAAGGTGATATTGAATTGAATATGTTTCTACTGATTTTCAACTTGCCGATATTTTTACAAAATCACTAGACTATGCTAGATTTTCCTTTATTGTGGTGAATTGAATGTTTGTGTATAGAATCATGAAAAAAAATTTTAACAATGTTTACCCTTTTGATGTATGACAAAAAGGGGGAGAAAAAGTTAGCTTATTATTATTTTGAGTTTTGAATTATGCATTTTGAGATTGAAAAACACCTAGAGGGGGGTGAATAGGTGTAAATGCTAATCTATAAACTAAATGTGGAAGCTTAAACAATTTTGCAACACACTTAATACAACCAACAAGTGTAGCCGAATTCCCCGTGAAGGGCTCTAGACTAACTCCTCATGATTCCCCTAGATAAGGGTTGAGGTGCTATATGAAGCTCTTGTGGTTAAGTATAAGTGAGGCACACACAAACAATCCAAGCATATAATGAATAAGCAATATGAATCAATGCAAGGACAACATAAGAAATATGAATGATATGAATGGAATGAAAGATGCTTTGCACAAATAAAAGAGAGAGAGAGTTAGAGAGACAATAGATCAAACGCTAACAACAAGATATGTTTCGAGGTTCGAGCCCCTAGCTCTACATCCCCGCCTTCACCGTGAAGGATTTCCAATCCACTATCTCCCACCGAGGAGGATTTGTTACAACAAGGGAGTACCGAACTCCTCTCTCAAACACCACCTCACAACCGAGGGGTAGGCCCGTAGCCAAACAACCACAATCACCTCTACCGAAGAGGGATACAAACCACCAAGCTCCACCTCACACAAGAGGGAGCAAACACCAATCTCCACCTCTACCAAAGAGGGAGCAAACACCAACCCAATACAACAACTTCAACCTCTACCAAAGAGGGAGCAACACAAGAAATCAAGGGTTTACAACAAGTGGTATGTCTCAACCACAAACCTCTTTCCTTTTTCCACAAAACAAGATCCTAATAGAATAGGATAGAATGATATAGCTCAAGTGTGAAAAACAAGTGTTTTGATCAAAGAAATTCTCTTGGGAAAACACCAAAATAGATATGAAAATTTTAGATCAAAACTAATTCCCAAAACCCTAATTTCTTTGAAATAAACAAAACACCAAAAAAAACAAATAGATGAATTTTTTTGGCACTTAAACTCTTTTGAAAACTTCTTTTAAACACCAAGAATAGAGAGAAATTTTAGCTCTAAAAAACTTGGCCAAAATCCCAAAGAAATGGGTTTATATAGCCCAAACAGAAAACTAGCCGTTAGGCTGATCTGGCAGCCTGACGGGCTGGCGGTCGACCGGAGCCAACGGTCATAAATATGACCGTCGGGCAATCCCGGTCGACCGTCCGGATACAGTAAGCAAAGCTCTCTGGTACGGTCGACCGGTCGGTCGACCGGCCCACTGTGCTGCCAGACGTGCACAGCTCTGTGCACGTCGGTCGACCGCACGGTCGACCGGCCCTTGGTGCGGTCGACCGAGCGGTCAACCGACCTGGCCTGTCAGCCAGTTCTGGGTCAGAAACACTTGTTAAAAATATTTCTAAAAATCGTATAAAAACTTGTAAAAATTCCCAAAAATAGTTTTATCATTTTGCATTGATATATAAACTTGTGATAAATATGTTAACTCAAATATCAAGCATATGAAACCATTTTTGTGTTTTAACATTTTTACCAAAACCAAAACTTGTATTTTGTCAAACTTGAATTTTTCAATACATGAATAGGAAAGTCAAAATAAGTTTATTTAAAAGTTAATTATGCATGTATAGAATGAATCTACTATACATAAATCAATTAAACTTATTTTGATCAACTATTCATGAAAACAAATATCGGTTAAACTAAAACCGAAAAACCATAAAACGTGTGTGTTGTGCACTTGAGCATATCAACTATTCTAAGCTTTACAAATGGATCTAAAACACTAAACTAAAACTAGGATACCTAAGTCTTCTTGATGATCTTCCATCTTCAAGCCGACTCGGTCCAAACCGTGATCCTCCGAGTGCAAAGGTATGATCTTGATGCTCGGGCACTGGAATCACCATGTAAAAGCTTCTAAACACCTCTTGTTGAAGCAATCACCAACTAATATCTTGCTTAATGATCTGAAACTAAAATCACAAGATTATTAGTAAACATAACTACATGAGTTAATCATCATCAAAACTAGAGAGGAAGGCCTCCGGGCCAACAATCTCCCCTTTTTGATGATGACAAAACTCATAGAGTTATTATGCATGGATTAAAGTTAAGCTTCAAAGAAGCTCCCCCTTAACTCATGCATATGAATAAACATTAAATATATGCAATGAAGGTACATAAACATGTGTGCACAACATACATAAAACACATAAACATGCATAAACACAAATTATTCTCCCCTTTTGTCAATCATCAACAAAGGGGTAAACAATCAAAAATAAACAAAAATTTTTCCCCCTTTTTTGTTCGAAACAATGAATCAACAAAGGGGTTAGTAAAAATAATGTTCTCCCCCTTTTGTCTAAAACAAAAACAAAAACCAAATAGGGGTGACAATCAATTAAGGTACCAATTGAAAATATGTCAAAGTAGCATTTTGATACCAATTGAAAGTAAACATAGATCAATAAATAAATGGTATATGCTATATACATTCATGAAAAGGAAGATGTGAAGCTTCCCTACATAGATACATTACATGAAGGAGGGATGACAAGCCCTAATTCACATAACGTACACTATGTAATGCATAAGAGGAGATGTGAAGCTCCCCCTACACACGTGTACCACATAAAGAAGAGATGTCAAGCTCCTCAATACAAGATACACTCAACATGAATGTATATGTAGAAGAGATGTTAAGCTCTCCTTGCATATAGGCAAAATAAATCAAAACTTTTGTATTTATCTTTAAACAATTTTATTTTTATTTTGATATCAATTTTGAAAACAATGATCAAACTTATTGATACCAATTTTAAAAACACATTCAAATAAACATCTTGATGTCAAAAGAGAGTATTTTTCTTTTTAAGTATATGATATCAATTTAAACTTTTTATTTTCTATCATAAAGTAAGGGAGTGGAAATACAAATACCAATTAAAATATGAAAATCGAATTTTCTCCCTTTATGAAATACCAACAAAACACATGCATAAGCTTGTTTAAGAAACCAATTAAAAATTGAAACAAAGTTAAAACTCAAGCTTAGCATAAACAAAATTTTGTGCTTAAAGATATAGGGATATAATAAGCACAAATAAAAAACATATATGTATGAAAAGTTTAATACCAATCGAAATTGATACTATTGGAATTTAAAAAACATACATACATACAAACATATATGAGTATACAAGAAAGGTCAAAATTGATACCAATTGAAAGAATCCAATGATACCAATTGAAACAACAATAATATCAAAGTATAACTTATATAACCTATCCTCCCAATCATGTTCACATTTTAAATGATTTTCAATATAAGGCATACATGAGCATGATCTCCCATCCATCCGCCCTTAGAAGGTAGGGGTTTTCAAAAATAGATATGAAAATAAGGTTTGTTTGAAAACTCTACCAAATGAAGAATATCACAACTAGTTATATGAAAAATTTGTAAACTAGTACGAAATCCTTCAAGTAAGGAATAAAACAAAATTATTTTTCATGAAACATGAAATCCACAAAATAGTCAACACTCATAATCAATTAGGCATAAATATGACTCATGAAAACAAAACATGAGTAAAAAATAAATGTGAGTGTACAAATAGGATGTGAAGATCATAATCATGAAAGATAAGCAATAAGCTCAATATTCCTTAAAACATGAAAACATGAAAATCATTAAAACTATTTAATCTTCAAGGTATATGTATGTCCTATACAAACTAAAGTATACATACATATCTAAACAAAACGAGTCCACAAAGATATATGCATGAAGGCACGTGGCTCAAAGGATGTATATGTATAACAATAATTTGGATAAAATGGACATATACATGAAGTTAAACATATAAACATAAAACAAATTTAATAATGGGAATACAAGTCTAAAATGCATGAATCATCAAAACTAGACTATACTAGCACATTTAATGGGTTCAAATAAGCATTCAAGCTCAAAACATATATAGATTTATTTGTGGCCCACTATATGTACAAGTATATATCCTAGTTTTAATGAAAACTAACATTTAAACATATATTCAAATCATGAAGCATGAAACAAGACAAAAATCAACATGATAAACATAAACATGATTATTATGTAAATTCACATGTTATTAGAGCTATGATAAACATGATAGTTAAACAAGGTGAGAACACTAAAATAATGGTCCATATTAAACATGGGTGTCTCAAAGGGCTATACATGCATGTCAAGGATCTAATAAACATGGCATTATCATAATAATCAATAAACAATGAAACATGCTATAAACAATGAATATGAAAATCATGTAAATAAACGGGAGTAAAGGATTGTTACCAAAACCAATGAGGGCACCTCTCCATGTCTCCAAAACATGGTGGTCCTCTCCACCAAATATCCCTTGAAAGTGATGCATCCAAAAAGGGTTCTCTTTAAGCACGGAACGCATCCACTCCAAGGTACGGCTACTCTCACGTCATGTGAGAGCCCACACCTACATCATAAACAATAGGGGTGGTCTTTGGTACCCATATCTTATTGGGTCCATGGGGGTTAGTACCATTCCTAACCCAAACAAATTTATTTGCTAAATTACAATCATGTATACGATCAAAACAAAATTTAGTAAGGTGGCCCTTATGTCCACAATGTGTACCAGTGTACACATGAGCATACATGTGATGGGTGTGTCCGTGAGGAGCATGTGTATGCCATGGAGGGTGTACATAAATAGATGGAACTTGTTTCTTTCGAAACAAAGATTCCAAGCGTGTATGGCTCTTGGCACAATGGCTCAAGGTGGAGCCCAAACAAACAACACTCTTCTTAAGCATGGATATATCATTTTCAATTAAAGAAGAGGTGGCACATGCAATAGGTAAACTAGGTGAAACTACCCTAGCATGACAAACATGAGAATCAATATTATTTTCAAAGAAATATTTTTCTTAACACAAATATCTAATTCTTTTGTAATGAAAACAATTTCATTTTTCAAAGACTCATTCTCTTTTAAAACAAAATCAACTTTTGAAGACAAATTTTCATTTTTCTTCAAAAGTGTTTCACAATCATTTTTAAATTTTAAAATTTTATTTTTTTTAATGCAAGTTCAAGTTGAGATTTTAATGAATCCCTATCATTAGAAATCTCCTCTTTCTCTTGCAAAACATTGTTAAGTCTAGAAATCAAATTTTTATTATCATTGTTAAGGCCTAGACTTTTCTTTTTCAAAATGTTATATTTTTCTATTAATTTTTCACAAATAATGGAAAGTTCTTCATTCAAAGCATGGGCATCAACAAAATCATTACATGAAGAACTAGCATCATCATTATCATCTAAGTGGGTTTCCGAGTGTACCTCAAGGGAGTCATTCCCTTGGACCATATAGCATTGTTTTGGCTCGGATTCATCTCCACTAGATTCTTCCTCCGGTTGGATTGGCAATTGAAGCTTGGAGGTGGTGGTGGTTGTCAACATATTCCACATTGCAAATGCGGAATCAAAGTTAGAAGCAAGCATAAGATATTCTTTATTTAATGTGCTTCTAATAGCCTCAAGGGCTAGTGCATTGGCCCCTATATGCTTGCTATCACTAAGGTAGGATTCCTTGGTAATAGCAAGATGAACCTTATATCCTAGGGTTGGAGGTATATGGACATCCTAATCTTCCAAACAAGAATGTTGGAAGGGTCAAACATAGGTGGGGTCATGAAGTCCATGGGTCCAGACTATATGTGTGCAAACAAGCAAATGCAAATGATAGATTAGCAAACAAGGATCTCACTCCTAGGATGTTAAGCCTAAAGTATTAGGAGCGTAGGCTCTGATACCAATTGAAAAACACCTAGAGGGGGAGTGAATAGGTGTAAATGCTAATCTAGAAACAAAATGCGGAAGCTTAAACAATTTTGCAACACACTTAATACAACCAACAAGTGTAGCCGAATTCCCCGTGAAGGGCTCTGGACTAACTCCTCTTGATTCTCCTAGATAAGGGTTGAGGTGCTATATGAAGCTCTTGTGGTTAAGTATAAGTGAGGCACACACAAACATATGAAGCTCTTGTGGTTAAGTATAAGTGAGGCACACACAAACAATCCAAGCATATAATGAATAAGCAATATGAATCAATGCAAGGACAACACAAGCAATATGAATGATATGAATGGAATGAAAGATGCTTTGCACAAATAAAAGAGAGAGAGAGTTAGAGAGACAATGGATCAAACGCTAACAACAAGATATGTTTCGAGGTTCGAGCCCCTAGCTCTACATCCCCGCCTTCACCACCGTGAAGGATTTCCAATCCACTATCTCCCACCGAGGGAACCTCCACCGAGAAGAATTTGTTACAACAAGGGAGTACCGAACTCCTCTCTCAAACACCACCTCACAACCGAGGGGTAGGCCCGTAGCCAAACAACCACAATCACCTCTACCGAAGAGGGATACAAACCACCAAGCTCCACCTCACACAAGAGGGAGCAAACACCAATCTCCACCTTTACCAAAGAGGGAGCAAACACCAACCCAATACAACAACCTCAACCTCTACCAAAGAGGGAGCAACACAAGAAATCAAGGGTTTACAACAAGTGGTATGTCTCAACCACAAACTTCTTTCCTTTTTCCATAAAACAAGATCCTAATAGAATAGGATAGAATGATATAGCTCAAGTGTGTAAAACAAGTGTTTTGATCAAAGAAATTCTCTTGGGAAAACACCAAAATAGATATGAAAATTTTAGATCAAAACTAATTCCCAAAACCCTAATTTCTTTGAAATAAACAAAACACCAAAAAAAAACAAACAGATGAATCTTTTTGGCACTTAAACTCTTTTGAAAACTTCTTTTAAGCACCAAGAATAGAGAGAAATTTTAGCTCTTAAAAACTTGGCCAAAATCCCAAAGAAATGGGTTTATATAGCCCAAACAGAAAACTAGCCGTTAGGCTGATCTGGCAGCCTGACAGGCTGGCGGTCGACCGGCCGGTCGACCGCCAACGGTCATAAATATGACCGTTGGGCAATCCTGGTCAACCGCCCGGTCGACCGCCCAGATACAGAGAGCAAAGCTCTCTGGTCCGGTCGACCGGTCGGTCGACCGGCCCACTGTGCTGCTAGACGTGCACAGCTCTGTGCATGTCAGTCGACCGCACGATCGACGGCCCTTGGTGCGGTCGACCGAGCGATCGACCGACCTAGCCTGTCAGCCAGTTCTTGGTCAGAAACACTTGTTAAAAATATTTCTAAAAATCGTATAAAAACTTGTAAAAATCCCCAAAATAGTTTTATCATTTTGCATTGATATATAAACTTGTGATAAACATGTTAACTCAAATATCAAGCATATGAAACCATTTTTGTGTTTTAACATTTTTACCAAAACCAAAACTTGTATTTTGTCAAACTTGAATTTTTCAATACATGAATAGGAAAGTCAAAATAAGTTTGTTTAAAAGTTAAGTATGCATGTATAGAATGAATCTACTATACATAAACCAATTAAACTTGTTTTGATCAACTATTCATGAAAACAAATATTGGTTAAACTAAAAACCGAAAAACCATAAAACGTGTGTGTTGTGCACTTGAGCATATCAACTATTCTAAGCTTTACAAATGGATCTAAACACACTAAACTAAAACTAGGATACCTAATTCTTCTTGATGATCTTCCATCTTCAAGCCGACTCGGTCCAAACCGTGATTCTCCGAGTGCAAAGGTATGATCTTGATGCTCGGGCACTGGAATCACCATGTGAAAGCTTCTAAACACCTCTTGTTGAAGCAATCACCAACTAATATCTTGCTTAATGATCTGAAACTAAAATCACAAGATTATTAGTAAACATAACTACATGAGTTAATCATCATCAAAACTAGAGAGGAAGGCCTCCGGGCCAACAGAGTTTTGAAGAGTTATTTTGAGTTTTGAGTTTTAAGTTATGAGTTTTGAGTTATAACAAGTTAGTTTTGAATTTTGAGTTTTGGATTTTGAGTTTTGGATTTTGAGTTATAAAAGGTTAGTTTTTGAGTTATGAGTTTTGAGTAATATTGTTTTGAATTCCTATGTCTCTCTTATGCCAAAAGTTCTTAGTTTCTACTTTTCATGTATATAGCCATTCATATATATAGCATGATTTGAGGGGGAGTTTCCAAGCTCCTTTCTCATGTTTTTTGTTAAATAACTCATATGTTTTGTCATCATCAAAAAGGGGGAGATTGTTGGCCCAAGATTACAATCACCCGGTTTTTGAGTTTTGATGATTACAAAACATATATAGTTATTTGTACTAATCATTTTCTAGTGTTTAAGTGTGTTTCAGGGTTCTATGGATTCAAGATTTCTTCTTCCCTAAAGGAAGGTATTTTTGACTCAAGATTGATTCATTTCGGGTTCAAGGATTCAAGCTATTTCAACATCGCAAATGGAGGAGCCCATTTGAAGACCTTGTAGTCACCTAGAACCTTTGTAAGAATTAGTTTGTTAAAGAATGAGGTTATGATAAGTTGGCTCAAGAAAACACTCACACACTTTCATTTTTCAAAATACGATTTTTGTTTTGGTTAATTGAATTAGGTGCATGTCTTGTTTGTTATACATGACTCAAATTATTTTTTATTTTTACATCTTGTTTTATCATGTATACCAACCCTTATAACATGCTACTTAATCATATAGCCTTACAAAATTATTTTAAAATTTTTTCAAAGTTCAAAATTTTTCCTATAAAAATCCTGTTTCAGGCCCAACGGTCGACCGGGCGGTCGACCGGATCCAGTTCAGGCCTGATTGGTCGACCGCACTGGTCGACCGGGCCTTGTGTTTTTGGCATGCATGTTTTGTGCACGTCTGCCGGTCGACCGGACTGGTCGACCGACTGACAGAACCTTGCTCTCGAGTTTTGTCGGTCGACCGGGCCAGTCGACCGACAGAACAAAGTTTTGTTTTTGATTAGCCTCCGGTCGACCGACCGGTCGACCGAGTCCAACTGCTAGTTGCCAAGTTTGACTGCCGGTCGACCGACAACCGCAAGCAACCCCAACGGCTAGTTTTCTGAGTTTTGTTTCTTGAATTTGATTGTGATGTTTTAGTCAGCTATCTCTGAATTTTTGGGGGCTATTTCCTGACCTATTAAACTAGTTATAATGATGATTAGATCTCTTCTAATCCCTATAAATAGATGGCATTGGTCACTTCTTAAAATCAAGAAAAATACCCATTGTTTTCTATTTCAAAAAGAGAAGAAAAGTTTTTTCAAGCTCTCAATTCTAAAGTGCATTCTTGGTCAAAGTTTTTCAGTTATTTTAAAGCTTTTTCCTTACTCTTTTCAACTGAATTTTTCTCACTACACTTCTTGAGCCAAAAATCATTCCCGTTCTATAAGGAGTTGTAAGAGAGAAGTGTGTGGTCCTTGTTGATCACTTTGTTACTTGTAGTTCTTTGTGCTGAAATCCCTCTTGTATAGAGGTTGGATTGGTGGGAGTTCGGTACTCCAGTCTTGTGTAGACTTCTTATAATTTCCTCGGTGGATATAGTGGAAATCCTTCACGGTGGTGAAGGTGGGGACGTAAAGCGATGGCTCGAACCTTGAAACAAATTCCTTGTGTTTGCGATTGGTTTCATTATTGTTTTTCATTGCTTTTATCTTGTGATACCTCTTACTTGCACTTCATTATTTGCATCCATTTCATTACTTGCATTTTTTGGTCTCTACTCATCTCAATAAGAAAGCAAATACGCGCCTCAACTCATAATCTAGAGGAATCAAAGAGGAGAAGTTCTAGAGCCCTTCACGGGGAATTCGGCTTCAATTAATTATTTAAGTGACCGTTTACATCATACTTTCATTCTTGTTTAAAAAGATCATTAGATTAGCATTAACACCTATTCACCCCCCCTCTAGGTGTTTTTCACTAGCTTCAAAACTTGACTTTAAATCCTTTGTTGAAGCTAAACACTTACTAATATCTTGATTACATATCTGAGACTAATTAAACATAAGATCATTAGTACTATAATTACATGAGTTAATCATCATCAAAATTAGAGTGATGGACTTTTGGCCAACATTTATGACTCCAACGAGGCCAACTGCTAACATACTCAAATGCGCAAATTAAAATCAAAAGAAATTTAAAGAAAGTAGTTATCACTTTATTATCAGAATCAACAAATATACATAAAGTGCACTTAGAAATAATGTCTGTTATATAAAATTATCCACTTCCACTAAATCAGAATATCATTAGGACTAGCCATCCCCATATGAGCAACATGCTCCAAGAACACTTTAGGCGGTAGCCCTTTAGTGAGCGAATCTGCAATACTAAGACTAGTACTAATACTGTCAACAGATATATTGTTATTTTGAACTCTATTTTTAATGACAAGAACTTGATGTCGATGTGTCTCGGCCTTACTGAACTCTTGTCACTTTTGCAGTTGAGCTCTGCAGCTCTATTGTCACAGTATAGCCATAATGACCTTTTGACTAAATCCACTAACTGAAGCCCTGAAATAAAATTCCTAAGCCATATAGTTTGATTCGAAGCTTCATAACAAGCAACAAACTCTGCTTCCATCGTAGATGAAGTAACAAGTGTCTGCTTGACACTTTTTCAAGAAATCGCTCCTCCGGCCATCAGGAAGACATAACCTGAAGTGTATTTCCTACTATCGATACATCTAACAAAGTCTGAATCTGTATATCCAATCAGCTGCAATTGATCGGATTTTCTGTAGGTAAGCATATAATCCTTTGTCCTCTGTAGAGATCACATTATCTTCTTGGTAGTCTTCCAGTGATCAATCTAAGGATTGCACAGGTATTTGTCAAGTTTTTCAACAACATATGATATGTCTGGACGGGTACAAACTTGAGCATACATCAGACTTCCAATTGCCGATGCATATGAAATGTCTTTCATTTACTCTTTCTGTAGATCATTCTTAAACATTTGAGTAGACTCAACTTATCTCTCTTAGTGACAGGCGTATCACCCGAATAGCAATTCTTTATGCCATATCTATCTAGCATCTTATCGATATAGGCTTTTGTGAGAAAACCTAATATTCCACGTGTACTGTCACGTTGAATCTGGATGCCTATCACAAAAAAGCTTCTTCAAGATCTTTCATCTCAAAATTTTTTGAGAGAAAACTTTTTGTCTCAAGTAGAAAAATCTATGTCGTTACTTGCTAATAGAACGTCATCCACATATAGCATAAGAAATATAAATCTACTCCCTTTAAATTTGTGGTAAATACATTGATCAGCTATATTGTTCTTAAAACCAAAATCGGATATTACTTGATCAAATTTCAAATACCATTGACGGGATGCTTGCTTTAAACCATGAATGGATTTCTTTAATCTACAAACTAGATGCTGTAAACTTTTAACTTCAAAATTATCTAGTTGCACCATATAATTTCTTTCTCAATGTCATCATTAAGAAAGATTGTCTTAACATTCATTTGGTGTAACTCCAGGTCAAAGTGAGCAACCAGTGCCACAATAATCTGAAAAGAATCTTTCATGGAAACTAAGAAGAAAGTCTTCTTCTTATACTCAATGTCCTCTCTTTGAGTGAATTCCTTTGTGACAAGACATGACTTATACCTTTTGACATTGCCTTTCGAATCCCGCTTGGTTTTTTGAACACCCATTTACAATCAATCACCTTTATACCTTTAGGCAACTCTACTAAATCCCAAACATCATTATCCTTCATGGATTTTAACTCATCATTCATGGCATTTGACCATTTAGTGGAGTGAATACAGTTTGGCCTCAATCAAGGATGTGGGGTTATCCTCTAACTTTATGTCAAAGTCATACTCTTGGAGATAAATTATATAGTCATTTGCAATGTTTGATCTCCTCTCTCTAGTTGATCTCCTAGGCACTTGCGGTTGAAGATTTTTAAGTTCTACCTCATCAATACGATCTACTTTAGGATGAGTTATATCTGTACCTTATAAGGGTACAACTGTATTTTCTTGCTGGGGTAAAACAACTACTTCATCATTTGGAACAGTTGTCATAGGTATAACAATTTGTTCTTTCTCAAATGTGAAATCCTTATGTAGTTGACTCTCACTATTCTGAATTTTCTCAATAAATTTAGCATTATCCGTCTCTATTATGTTCTTAGTGGAGGGGCAGTAAAACTTAAAACTTTTAAACCTCTCAAAATACCCTACGAAGAAATAGCTAACTTTCCTTGAGTCCAACTTCTTCTTATGTGGTATATATGGCCGAGCTTCCACTGGACAACCCCAAACATAAAGATGCCGAATGCTGGGAGATTTCCTAATCCATAACTCATATGGGGTTTAGTTACTGCTTTGCTAGGTACTTTATTAAAGAGGTAAACTACCATCTTTAAGGCTTCATAATGACTCTGGTAGAGTACTGTGAGCTATCATACTCCTAACTATTTTCTTTAGTGTGCGGTTTTATCTCTCAGTAATATCATTTTGATGAGGTGTCTCTAGCATGGTTACTGGGCTACAATACTATATTCTTTCAAAAATTGGCAAAAGGTCGTGGATATCTACCTGATTCGTCATAGCTGTCATAGTACTTACCACCACGGTCAGATCTCACAGCTTTAATCTTCCTATTCTGTTGATTTTTAACTTCAGCTTTATAGATTTAAACATGTCCAATGATTATAATTTCTCATGATCAAGTATAGGTATCCATAATGAGAGTAATCGTCCGTGAAAGTGATGAAGTATCTGTGATCATTTCAAGAAGCTGGAGGAAATAGGAATGTCCGTATACACCAATCTAAGACTCCTGAACTCTGTCTAGCACCAAACTTCCTAATATTTATTTGTTTGCCCTTTATACAATCTGAACATGCTCCTAAGTCGAAGTAATCTAAAGGACTATAGCTCCACTAGACACTAGCATTTGGATTCTCTCTTTCGAGATTTATCCTAAACGCCTATGCCATAGACTGTAGGAGCTTTCTTTAATTAATGTTCGTTTAGTATTTAGATTATTTACATACATAGATTCAGAATATGAAGCATGGAGATTCAATTTATATAAATCATCAATCAAGATTTCAATACCAATAACTTTAGATTGAGAAAATAAACTAACCATTTCATTACTAATAAAGACAGAAAAACCAGATCTGTCTAACAATGAAATAAAAATAAGATTCTGCTTAAAAGATGGTACATATAAAGCTCATCTAAATCTAAAATAAAACCAGAATCCAATCTAAGACTTCAAACTCCAATAACTTCAACTGCAACTTTATTTCATCGCCCATATATATATGTATCGCTCAGCTTGACTGGGCTTCCTTTGGGTTTGAAAGTCCTACAATGAATTGCATATGTGAATAATTGCACTGTGAATAATCGCACCGGTATCTATCCACCAAGTGTGTGATGGAATTAAAGCTAGATTAATTTCAGAATAAACATAAGCATGAGACATACCCTTATTGATTAGCCACTTCTGATACTTTATGCAATCCTACTTGATGTGGCCTACTTTCTTGCAGAAGAAGCATGCAATGACCTTAGGCTTCTTCTCCTGCACTTTTGCCACGGTTGGATCAGCTGCTATTGTGGTATTTGTATTCCTCCCTTGAGTTTCACTCTTCTTCCTTTTCTTATTAGTGTGTTACCCTGAAATGCTAAATGAGCACTTTCAGACTTTTCTTGTTTCAACATTTTCTCTTCCTGAACACAATGACTAATGAGCTCAGTGAAACTCCACTTTTCCCTTTGAGCATTGTAATTAATCTTGAAAGGGTTATACTGTGGAGGAAGAGAAATCAAAATGAAGTGCACTAGGATCTCTTCAGAGAGTTCTAATTTTAGTGCCTTTAGTTTTGAAACAAGATTGGACATTTTCATAATGTACTCCCTTATATTTCTTTTACCGTTGTAGCGCATATTTTCTAACTTTCTAAGATGCGTGCTAGCCTCAACTTTATCCAATTTAGTAAACCGGTCAGCTACTTCAGTTAGAAAATTCTTAGCACTAACTTTATCGGGTATAGAACCCTTAATAGTCATAGGAATAGTGTGCTTCATGACCATTAAACACATCCTATTAGATCTCTCTCACTTTTCATAATTTACCTTTTATTCTGCTATACTTTTGTCAGTAATGGCAGGGGGTTCTTCAGTCCTTAAGGTATAGTCTAGGTCATAAATCTAAGAAAGATGGTAACGTGATCACGTCACTTTTCAAAGTTTGTACTATTCAACATAGGAATGCCATTGAGACCTGCAGAAATTGAAGATGCATTTACTGATAACAGAAGAAAAAAATAAGACTACATAATCATACAATTTCTTATCAATTTAACATAAACATTGCATTTAATAAAATTCTACTGTGATAGCCATAAATGATTTAATCTCAAAAAAATGCAAGCAGTTTAACCGATAGAGCTGCCGGCCAAACTTTCAGAACAGATAAAGTTAGGGATCTATAAGGATGATGGGGAATTCACTAGACTCTCCTAACAGATAAAGTCTACTCCTATGGGTTGGCATGCACTAAGAGACTCTAACTGAAAATGGAAAAATGCAACTTTAAGCTAGATGTTAATTTTTATTTTTATTTTTGTTATTTATATCAAATTAAATTTAAATGCAAAATGCAAAAATTTCTAGCAACAGCCTAAATGATGCAAATGCTACCCTAACTATGTCAGATACTAAGTTGATATGAAACATGTAACGTGTGCAAAAATTAATAATAAAATAGCTAAAATTACGTTTCACCAACAAGAAATGATCATTGATAGGAAATCTTAAAAATACTAATATTAGTCTATGGATTTATTTAATATGCATGTATTGATCTACTTTCAAAGCAAGAAGAACTAATTAATGTTGTTTATTTTATGCAGGTAAAGTCGCAATCAATAAAGAAAACTAAGGAAATACATGGAAACAAAATCAAATAACTCGTCATTTGTAGTGGACAACAGTCAATATTGAAAATAACTTAGAGATGTAATATCAGACTTGAAAATATAAGGAACTAGATCGTAAAGTACCTCAGGAAGCTCTAAATAAGACCTGATTCACCAGTTGAACAGGTATAGCTTGCTTGCACTAGCGGTTGCTTGTAGACGAGGAGGCGCGCGACTTGATTGTGCGGAGGAGCTTGTTCAAGTGGTGCAAGTAGTGGCTGGGCGACGGCTCGGGCTCGGGCTCGGGCTCGGGCTCGGAGTCTGGGCGCTCTAAGCATGGCCTGATGTCGGCTTGGGCACGCTCGGGCTACTGCCTGGGCACGCTCGGGCTGTGGCCTGGGCATGACTCTACTGGCGGTCGGGCAAGGGACACAACCGCGTAGGGCGCAACATTGTGTAAGTTCACCTAGAGGGGGGGTGAATAGGTGATGGCTAATCTAATGGTCACTAAATGCCAAATAATGCGGAAGCTAAAAACAATTATGACCAAATAAAACTTTTACACTAAACACCCGTATAACACAAGAGTGTTGCCGAATTCCCCGTGAAGGGCTTTGGACAAACTCCTCTAGATTCCCTTGAATGGGTTGAGGTGCCGCGTTGGCTCTCTTGGTTAAATACAAGTGTTAGCAAACAACCCAAGCATGTATATAACAAATTAAGCACAATGAATATCTAGCAAGTAAAAATAAAGACAAGTAATAGCATGCAAGATATAAAAGAGACAAAGAGAGAGAGAGAGTGAGCAATCGCAAACACAAGGGATTTGTTTCGAGGTTCGAGCACCCTCGCTCTACATCCCCGCCTTCGACACACGAAGGATTTCCACTATAATCGATCCCACTGGATCACCCGGTGCCACAACACCTACAACTCTCGGACTCCCTAGTCCGTACACACCGCAAGCCCACCGGCTTGCCGAGGCCGCACCTCAAACACGGAGTTCACACACGAACTCGAAACCACCGAGTCCCCACTAGGACCCGAAACAATGCGAACACAACCATCCGCCTCCTCAAAGGAACAAAGTAGAACTTTGGTGATCACAACTCTTGATCACCTAAAATCCTCTCACAATAACACTCCCTATAGGGTAGATATAGCTCAGTGGGCTGCTCAAGTGTTTGTGAGAAAAACAAGGATGTGAGTGGTGGTGAAAAACTCAAAGAATTCTCTTTTAACACTTTTGATAAAATCTTCCCTTCAGATAGGAAATATTTTCTCTCAAATTTGTGGAGAAAACTCTTTTAAAAGAATGGGAAAAACTGGCTTAAAGCTCTCCTAAAATCTTGGTGAAAAACAATGCCCAAACTCCCAATTTTATAGGCTGTCAAAAACTAGCCGTTGGGGTTATGACAGACCTGTCGGTCGACCGCCCGGTCGACCGCCAACGGTCAAGAATCCGACTGTTGGAGCCTCCGGTCAACCGCCCGGTCGACCCAAAAGAACAGAGAGCACTGCTCTCAGTTCCGGTCGACTGGGCCGGCAGACCGGCCATCTGCCAGGTCAAGGGCGTGCACGTCGTGCACGTCGGTCGACCGAGCCGGTCGACCGACTTCAGAGTTAGTCGACTAGCAAGGTAGTAAGTCGACTAGCTGAAGCCTGAAAACAGTTTTTCTGGGATTTAAAACTAAGTTTTTGGTTCACATAAAATCCCATAAAATACAAAGAATTTCTACAAAAATAGTTTAACCAATATACTTTGATATATAAACATGCTTGCACAAAATCAAGGCATGTTATAAAAGATTGGACTATTTTTGTAACTTGAAAATATTTGGCTCATGATAAAAACTGTTTTTCCAAAACAATATTTTTTTCCAAAACATGTTTTTCCAATCTTCATCAAATACAAAAACAAGATATACTTTTAAAGCATAGTGTGTATGGATATGATCCACTGCACAATCAAGATGAAATATCTATATTTTTGACAATAAGCATAAACTTAGTTTTGGTTGAAAGATGTAAACATGAATATGAAAAACCAAATAGTATTTTGTTACAAAGAAAAATCTTTTCTAAACTAAAAAATCTTTTATGAAAACAATTCTATCAAGAGTGTGTGTGTGTGTGTGTGTGTACTTGAGCAATCCATCAACTATTCTATCCTTTACATTTTATCTAAAATAAAATCTTATACCTAGACACAAGTCTTGATCTTGAAGTCTTCCCTTAAAGTCTTCTCATCATCTCGACTTGGTCCAAACACGATCCAACAAGCTTAACTCTTGATGTGGTCTTGATGCATAGGCTCGTGAATCAACCGGTGCTAGCTCCAAAATTTGACTTTAAATCCTTTGTTGAAGCTCCACCCTACTAAGATCTTGATAACAAATCTGAGACTAAATAAACACAAGATCATTAGTACTATAACTACATGAGTTAATCATCATCAAAACTAGAGTGATGGGCCTTTGGGCCAACAATCTCCCCCTTTTTGATGATGACAAAACTCATGAAGTTATATATGCATGGATTAAAGTAAAGCTCCAAAGAAGCTCCCCCTTAACTCATGCATACCAAATAAACAATAGTATATGACAATGAAGCTCATAAATATGTATGCAAATGTATGGAGACAAACATATCAAATTCTTTTTCTCCTATTTGCAAAACAAAACATATATGCATAAACATAAATCTTTCTCAAACATGCATATAAATCTTAAATTCTTCTCCCCCTTTTTGTCAATCATCAATAAAGGGTTTAAAGTAAAACAAAATCAAAAAAAAAAATTTTTCTCCCCCTTTTTGTCCGAAACAAAGAACCAAAGAAGGGGTAAACCAAATCAATAGTATTTGGGTTTATATGCGATATACATTCATGAAGAGGAAGACGCTAAGTTAGCTTCCCTACACATATGCATTACATGAAGAAGGGATGACAAGCCCTAACTCACATAACACATATTATGTAATGCATAAGAGGAGATGTGAAGCTCCCCCTACACACATATATCATATAAAGAAGAGTTGTCAAGCTCCTCAATTTATAATATATTCAACATGAATCTATATGTAAGAGAGATGTTAAGCTCTCCTTGCATATAGGAAATACAAATCAAAAATTTTGAATTTTTCTTATCAAACAAAATTTTGAATTCTCTCGATAAAACAAATTTTGAATTTTGATATCAATTTTGAAAATGATCAATTGTAAAATAGTGATCAATAGTAAAGTAATGATCAACCACATTAATACCAATTTAAAAACTAATGCATAAGCTTGAAAAATAAGATTTGAATTTAGCTTAGCATTAATAACCTTTGTGCTTTAAATATGTAAGACAATTTTAACTAAGCACAAATATCACATATATGTATGAAAAGAGAATACCAATAGAAATTGATATAATTTGAATTTGAAAGCATACATACATATAATCAAAACATGAGTATATACAAAAAAAAATAATCATATTGATACCAATTGAAAGGATCCAATGATATCAATTGACACAAAGTAAGATCAAGTGTATATATCATAGAAGAATAAATAACTAGTTTAAATTAGTTTTTAAAAAACTAGTTAAAGATCCTTCAAAAAACATGAAATCATATGTTTTTCATGAATTATACTAAATACATAAAAGTTCAAGCACTCATAGTCCATAAAGCTCAAAATTATCTTGAAAAGTAAAAGAAGAGTGTTCGAAGGTTATGTAAATGACATTTTCATGAAAAAAGACAATGAAGCTCAATCAAACATGAATCTCATTTTTAGACAAGACATGAAATTTTATTTTCATTAAAAACAAATCATGAAAATTTTATTTTTCATCTTAAAGTAAACTTCAAGGTATATGTATGATTTATCCAACCTAACAATACACATACATATCCCAATATAAAAGAGTCTACAAATAGTATATGTATGAAAGCATGAGACTCACGGGGTATACATGTATATTTATTAGATTTGAATAAAAATAACATATACATGAAGTAAAATCATAAAATAGGCATAACAAGTGTAAATGGAAGAGTCACCAAAACTTAGACTATACATGTGCATAAAGTGGGTACAAATGAGTATGAATGCAAATATATATAAATCAATTGTTCTCACTATTTGTACATGTATACATACAAGTTTTGATAAAAAAAAACTACATTAAACTAGTATATACCACATGAAGCACATAAAAACATAAAACATGAACATGCTATGAATATGATAAATGAACTAGCATGTACATAAAAAGTAGGAGTTTAGAGATTGTTACCAACTCCAAAGTGTTGGCCCAAAGGCCTTCCACTTTAGTTTTGATGATGATCAACTCATGTAGTTATGTTTACTAATAATCTTGTGATTCTAAGTTACAGATCATTAGCAAAGATATTAGTTGATGATTAGCTTCAACAAGGAATTTAGAAGCTTATCATGGTGATTTCAGGGCTCAAGCTTCAAGATCTACCTTGCATAGCTCATGGATGGAGTTTGTGGATCGAGTCAACTTGGAGATGAAGATCGTCAAGAAGACTTAGGTATCCATAGTTTAGTTTAGTGTGTTTTAGATCCATTTGTAAAGCTTAGTATAGTTGATATGCTCAAGTGCACATACACACACATTTCATGTTTTTGATTGAATCAGTTTTGGATACATATATCGGGTTTTGGATTTGAACCAGTTTTAGTTCTATTGATCTGCTTGACACCCTTCTATAGTTATTGTCATAACTTTTTATTTTTATATTCAAATAACATGATTTAACTTGCATTTAAAAGATAACTTTCAGATCTAAATTTCTATTTAATAACCATTTTCAAATTCTAATTTTAAAGTTGTCAAATATTTGGTTGAAATATGTTCTTGTTCTGAAAACAGATTACAGTTTCTGTTTTGACACCTATCAGTGTTTATTTGATAACTTTCACATCCAAACTGATATTGATTTGATTTAAGTTGTATTAGAAAGTAGACTTCAATATCTACAACTTCATCCTAAATACTTATTCCGAAATTCGAACGTTTTAGATCTCAAATATGTGCTCCAATATGACCTATTTTGCTGCCTGCCAGGCTGGGCCGGTCGACAAGTCCGGTCGACCGTGCCAAGCGGACGGTCGACCGGCCGGTCGACCGGACGTGCACGGTTTCGTGTACGTCAGCTGTTTCTGTAGACGGTCGACCGTGCGGTTGACCGACTGTAAGCAGATTGGTTTCTGTTTGTCTGGGTCGACCGCCGGGTCGACCGGCAGCTGTCAACGGCTATTTTTTGACCGTTGGACGGTCGACCGGGCGGTCGACCGCCAGGCCAGTCAGGCTGCCACATCAGCCTAACGGCTAGTTTTTCCTAGGGGCTATATATACCCCATTTCTCCATTATTTTGGCTAAGATTTTAAGAGCTCATTTTCACCCATTCTCTGGTTTTAAAAAGAAGTTTTCAAAAGAGTTTTTAGTGCTAAAAAGATTTATTCTTTTTTGTTTTAGGTTTTTGGAAAAATCAAAGATATTGGGAGATTTATCTTGTTCTTCATTTCTATCATTTACAAAGGATTTTTCCCAAGTATTTTTCTTTGATTTCTTGATTTCCAAACACCTAGTTTTCCACACTTGAGCCATATCTTCTATCCTAACCTATTAGGATCTTGTTTTGTGGAAAAGAGGAAAGAAAAGAGAGTTTGTGGTTTTGGAACCACTTGTTGTAAACACCCTTATTCTTGTTGTATCCCTCTTTGGTAGAGGTGATCGGGTGATTGGGTTGCTCCCTCTTTGGTAGAGGTGGAGTTTGGTTTGTATCCCTCAAGTGTGAGGTGGTTGAGTTTGGTTGTAAACCTCTTCGGTAGAGGTGGTTGTGGTTGTGTTGGTAGTTGGCCTCGTGGAGGTTGTTGTATTGAGAGAGGAGTTTGGTACTCCTTGTGTTGTAACAAATCCACTTCGGTAGAGGTTCCCTCGGTAGGAGATAGTGGATTGGAAATCCTACACGGTGGTGTAAGCGGGGATGTAGAGCTAGGGGCTCGAACCTCGAAACATATCTTGGTCTTTGCGATTGATCCAATATCTCTCAACTCTTACTCTCTTTACTTTGTGTAAGCATCATTTCATTCAAGCATCATTCTTTCATTGCATACATATCTTATACATTGCTTTGTGTTGCCTTGCATCTTTTATATTACAATTCATTCTTATATGCTTGGCTTGATGTGTGTGCACATATTTCATATTGCTTGGATTGCTTTGTGTGTGTGCCTAACTTATACTCATCCAACAAGAGCTTCACATAGCACCTCAACCCATTTCAAGGGGAATCAAGAGGAGTTAGTCCAGAGCCCTTCACGGAGAATTCGGCTACACTTGTTGTATTGTATTAAGTTTGTGCAACATTTGCATTAGCTTCCGCATTTAGAGCATTTAGTTTCTAGATTAGCACTTACACCTATTCACCCCCCCTCTAGGTGTACTTTCAATTGGTATCAGAGCTAGTGCTCCTGATACTTAGGCTTAACATCCTAGGAGTGAGATCCTTTGCTTGCTAATCTTGTTTGCATTTGTTTGCTTGTTTGCACACATATAGTTTATACCATGGGCTTCATGACCCCACCTAGCTTTGACCCTTCCAATATTGTTGTTTGGAAGTATAGGATGTCCATGTATTTGAAGACCCTAGGTTTACATGTCTTTCTTGCCGCTACCAAGAAATGCTACCTTGGTAATGGTGATCATATAGGGGCCAATGCACAAGCCCTAGAGGCTATTAGAAGCACATTACCTAAAGATTATCTTATGTGTGTTTCTAACATTGATTCCGCTTTTGCAGTGTGGAATCTATTATCAACAACCACCACCTCCGAGCTTCAAATGCCTATTCAACAAGAGGAGGAGACTAGTGGCGAATCCGATTCACAATGCTTCATGGTCCAAGGGAATGACTCCCTTGAGGTACATTCGGAATCCCACTTAGATAGTGATGATGCTAGTTCTTCATGTGATGATTTTGATGCCTATGCTTTAAATGAAGAACTATCTATTGTATGTGAAAAATTGATTGAAAAATATAAGATTTTGAAAAAGAAAAGTCTAGAAATTGAAAATGAAAATAAGAGTTTGCATTCTAAACTTGATAATGTTTTGCAAGAAAAGGTTGAGGTCTATAATGAAAGGGATTCATTGAGATCTAAATTGGAACTTGCACTAAAAGAAAATGAATTTTTAAAATCTAAAATGATTGTGATACACTTTTGAAGAAAAATGAAAACTTGTCTTCAAAAATTAATTTTGTTTTAAAAGATAATGTTGCTTTGAAAAATAAAATTATTTCTATTTCTAATGATTTAGATGCATGTTTGAAGAAAAAGGATGTTTTACAAAATAAGATAGATGCACATGTTTGCCATGCTAGGGTAGTTCCATCACCTAATGCATGTACCTCTTCTTCTAAAATTAATGATGATATTTGTTTGCTTAAGAAGAGTGTAGATTGTTTGGGCTCCACTTTGAGCCAATGTGTAGAAGGGCATACACGTTTGGAAACTTTGTTTCACAAGAAACAAGTTCCATCTTTTCATGCACACCCTCCACGGCATACACATGCTCCTCACGGACACCATCACACGTATGCTCATGTGTACACTTGTACACATTGTGGACGTAGGGGCCACCTTGCTAAATTTTGTTTTGATAGATTAAATATTGATAATTTAGCAAAGAAATTTGTTTGGGTTAGAGAAGGTACTAACCCCCATGGACCCAAAAGAGTATGGGTACCAAAAACGACCCCTCCAATTTTTGATGTAGGTGTGGGCTCTCACATGACGTGAGAATGATGGCACCTTGGAGTGGATGCGTTCCGAGCCTAAAGGAGATCATTTGATGCATCACCTTCAAGGGAAGAGATGGTGGGATGACCACCTCGGTTTGGAGAATTAGAGAAGTGCCCTCATCGGTTTTGGTATAAATCTCTAACTCTCATAGTTATTGTTTACATGCTCTCATATTCATTTGTTTCTAGCATATTTTTCATTGTCTTTGGATTAGTATGTAAATGCCATGATTATTAGATCCTTGACATACATTTATAGTATTTGAGACACACATGCTTATATGAACCCATATTTAGTGTTCTCACCGTTTGTTTAGCTATAATGTACATCATGAATCTAATACATGTGAATTTACATAGTAATCATGTTTTAGTTTTATCATGATGAGTTTTAGCTTGATGCTTCATGTGGTGATAACATGTTTAAATGTAGATTTTATCAAAACTTGTATTATACATGTACAAATAGTGAGCTACATTTGTTTCTTATACATTTGCACTTCATGCTCATTTGTACTCACTATATGCACACGTATGAGCTAGTTTTGATGATTTGTTCATTTATACTTGTTATGACTTGAATATTTGTTTAAGTGTTAGTTTTCATTAAGACTATATGTATACTTGTACATATAATGGGCCACAAATAAATCTTTATATATGTTTGGGCATGAATGCTTATTTGTACCCATTAGATGTGCTAGTATAGTCTAGTTTTGATGATTCATACATTTTAAACTTGTATTCCCATTTTTGAATTTGTTTGAAAAATTATGTGTTTTCAATTTCATGTATATGTTTATTTTGCCAAACTTGAAGATATACATGTATACCCTTTGAGTCATTTGTCTTTCATGCAAATATCTATTATGGACTCAAAGTATGTTTAAGGGATATGTATGTATGCTTCTTGTGTTGACAAATCATACATATACCTTGAAAGAATTGGTATCAAATTGTTTTATGAAAAGCTAAATTTTCATACTTTTCATGCTATTCATATTTTGTTTTCATGAATTGGTATTTAAACTTCATGTATATGCTTATCTTGTCCAAACTATTAGATATACATGACTATCCTTTTGAGCCACATGCCTTCATGCATATATCCTTGTGGACTCGTTTGTATCTTGGATATGTATGTATACTTTAGTTTGTATTAGACATACATATACCTTGAAGGTTAAATATTTTTGATGATTTCTTGTTAAAGGAATAATTGAGCTTAATTGAACAAATTTCATGATTGTGATCTCCATACTTGACTTGTACACTCACATTTATTATTTGCTCATATTTTGTTTTCATGAGACATTTTTATACTTAATTGAATAGAGTGTTGATCATCATGTGGATTTCAATTTTATGAAAAATGATTTGTATTTATTCCTTACTTGAAGGATTTCGTACTAGTTAACAAAACTTCTCATTTTAACTAGTTCGTATTCTTCGTTATAATATGAGATATACACTTGACCCTATTCTTTCAATTGGTATCATTGAACACTTTCAATTAGTATCAATTTTGATCTTTTTGTATACTCATATATGGTTTGTATATGTATGCTTACTCTTTCAAGAATATTAATGTCAATTGGTATCTAATTTTCATACATATATGTTTTATTTGTGCCTACTATATTCCTTTATCTTAGAGCACAAAAATTTGTTTATGCTAAGCTTGAAAATTTCTAATGATTGATTGTTTTTCTATTGGTATCTTAACAAGCTTATGCATATATTTTGTTGGTATTTCATAAAGGGGGAGAAAATTTGATTTTGTCTTTCAATTGGTATGTGATTCCCACTCCCTTACTTTATGTTAAAATATAGTTTCAATTTGGTATCATATGTTTAAAAGAGCATATTTCTCTTAATGATATCATAATATTTATGTTGAATGTTTTAAATTGGTATCTCAAAATTTTGTTTAAGAAAAATATATATACTTTTGATTTACATTGCCTATATGTGTATAAATTCATGTTGAGTGCATCTTGTATTGAAAAGCTTAACATCTCTTCTTTATGTGGTACACGTGTGTAGGGGGAGCCTCACATCTCCTCTTATGCATTACATAATATGTGTTATGTGAATTGGGGCTTATCATCCCTCTTTCATGTAATGTATATATGTAGGGAAGTTACTTAACCGTCTTCCTCTTCATGAATGTATATCGCATATATCATTTATTGATTATTACATGTTTTATTTCCATTGGTATCAATATGTACCTTATTGTCATATCTTGAATTGGTATCATATTGTTTTGATTACCCCTTCTTGATCTTAGGGGGAGAAAAATTTGTTTTTATGATTTTACCCCTTTGTTGATGATTGACAAAAAGGGGAGAAGTATTTGTGATTTGTTTATTATATGCATGTCTTCCTTACTTAAGGGGGAGAAAGATTTTGAGCATGCTTACATTTTTTGCATATATGATGTTTATAATGCTTTATTTGGTATCTAGAACATAGTTGCATGTTTTTGTTTTTAATTTAAATTGGTATCTAGAACATCTTTTATTTGAATATATCATTGGTATCTAGAGCACCATGTTTATATGCATTATCATTCATGCATGTTTATTGTTTATTTGTTTATGCATGAGTTAAGGGGGAGCTTGAAAAACACCTAGAGGGGGGGTGAATAGGTGTTAGTGTTAATCTAAAACTAAATGCAAACTAAGTGCGCTAAATGCGGAAGCTAAAGCAAATTATGCACAAACTAATACAATACAACAAGTGTAGCCGAATTCCCCTTGCGAGGCTCTGGACTAACTCCCCTTGATTCCCCTTGAAATGGGTTGAGGCGCAATGTGAAGCTCTTGTTGGATGAGTATAAGTTGGGCGCACACACACAAGCAATCCAAGCAATGTGCACACACAATCAAGCCAAGCAATCAAGGATATAGCAATATGAATTATGCAAGACACAACACAAGCAAATAGATATGATATGACAAGATGAATTATGCTCAACACAAGCTAATATGATATGAATGAAGTATGATGCTTTGCACAAATGTAAAGAGAATAGAGTTGAGAGAAATTGGATCAAACGCTAACACAAAGATTTGTTTCGAGGTTCGAGTACCCAACTCTACATCCCCGCCTACACCACCGTGTAGGATTCCCAATCCACTATAGGAGTACCAAACTCCTCTCTCAACCTTTACAAAGCCACCGAGGCTATGCAACCACAATCCACCTCTACCGAAGAGGGATAAGGCCCGTAGCCAATACAACAACCACAACCAACACCTCTACCGAAGAGGGTTTACAACCAAACTCAATCACCTCACACTTGAGGGATACAAACCAATCACCCGATCACCTCTACCGAAGAGGGATACAACAAGAATAAGGGTGTACAACTTAGAGGTTACAACAACAACCTCAAAACTCTCTCTTTCTTTTTCTCTTTTCTTTTTCACAAAAACAAGATCCTAATAGATTAGGATAGTATGATAGCTCAAGTGTGGAAAACTAGGTGTTTGGAAAAACAAGCAACAAGAAAAACACTTGGGAAAATTCTTGCAAAAGATATAAAATGAAACCAAGACAAATCTCCTAAAATATTCTTTTCTTTGATTTTTTCAAAAACTAAAACAATAAAGATTGAAAGATTAAAGCCCCAAACACTTTTGAAATCTCTTTTAAACACTTCAGAAAACCAGAATTTTTTCTCTTAAAAAACTTGGCCAAAATCCCCAAAGAGATGGGGTTTATATAGGCCCATCAGAAAACTAGCCGTTAGGCTGAGCTGGCAGCCTGACAGGCTGCTGGTCGACCAGTCCGGTCGACCGCCAACGGTCAGAAATATGACCGTTGGGCAACAGCGGTCGACCGGCCCGGTCGACCGAAACAAACCGAGAGCAGAACTCTTCTGCAGCAGTCGACCGCCCGGTCGACCCAAACAAACAGAGAGCAGAGCTCTCAGACCCGGTCGACCGGCTCGGTCGACCGTCCCAGTGACTCCAAACGTGCACAAATCTGTGCACGTCCGGTCGACCGGCCCGGTCGACCGGACATCAGCCAAGTCGACTAATAACCTGGATTAGTCGACTGGTTGAGTCCTGGACCAGAAAACTGAGTTTGAAAACTTGGGAAAAAATATTTTATAAAAGTCTTTTAATACTTCTAAAAATCACCAAAAATATTTTTATCATTTTATATCAAAACTCAAACAAGTGATAAAAGTTTCAAGACATATAATAATCATATCAATTTATTTTTGAGTCTTGCAAAATTTTATCAAAAACAAAACTTGTATTTTTATCAAACTTGATTTTTCAACACATGAATAGGGACATCAAAATAAGCTTGTATAGGAAGTTAAAACCATGTATGTATATCTAGAACATATCTAATATACATAAAAACTATTTAAGCTTGTTTTGATCTACTATTCATGAAACTAAAATCCAAATCATGAAACGTGTGTGTTGTGTGCACTTGAGCATATCAACTATACTAAGCTTTACAAATGGATCTAAAAACACACTATCTAAACTATGGATACCTAAGTCCTCTTGACGATCTTCATCTTCAAGTAGACTTGCTCCAAAACTCCATCCATGGGCTAGGCAATGTGTGATCTTGAAGCTTTGGCCCTGGAATCATCATGAATAGCTTCTAAACTCCTTGTTGAAGCTAATCACCAACTAATATCTTGGTTAAAGATCTGAAACTTAAACAACACAAGATTATTAGTAAACATAACTACATGAGTTAATCATCATCAAAACTAGAGTAGAAGGCCTTTGGGCCAACAATCTCCCCCTTTTGATGATGACAAAACTCATGGAGTTATATATGCATGGATTAAAGTTAAGCTTCAAAGAAGCTCCCCTTAACTCATGCATAAACAAATAAATAAAATATATGCAATGAATGTACATAAACATGTATGCATCAATATGCATAAAACACAAACACATGTTCTAGAAGCTCTAGTTACCAATTAAATTAATAAAGCATTAACAACAAAAACACTAGATGCTCTAGATACCAATAAAAGTTAAAACTTACCAATAAACAATAAAACTTAATATATGCAAAAACATAAGTATGCATATATAAAAACATGTTAAACTCTCATATATAAAAAAACATGTTAAACTCTCAAATAATTCTCCCCCTTTTTGTCAATCATCAACAAAGGGGTAAACAAAATAAAATCAAATCAAACAAATTTTTCTCCCCCTTTTTGTCAAACAAAAAGATCAAGAAGGGGTTAAACAATCCAAACAATAAAATGAGGGGTAAAAATCTTGCTCCCCTTTTAAGTCAATCCAAAAACAATAAAACAATGTTCTCCCCCTTTTGTCTAAAACAAAAACAAGGTCAATAAGGGGTGACCATAAACAACATGATATCAATAGATAAATATGTCAATAAAGCATCTTGATATCAATTGAAAATAAATAAGGATCAATAGATGTTATATACTATATACATTCATGAAGAGGAAGACGCTAAGTTAGCTTCCCTACACATATGCATTACATGAAGGAGGGATGTTAAGCCCTAATTCACATAACACACATTATGTAATGAATAAGAGGAGATGTGAAGCTCCCCTACACACGTGTACCACATAAAGAAGAGATGTTAAGTTCTTCAATACAAGATACACTCATCATGAATCTATATGCATATAGTCAATACAAATCAAAACTTTTGTATATATATATATATATATATTTTAAAAAAATTTTAGATACTAATTTTAAGCAAAAACACATGAAACATCTTAATATCAATTGAAACTAAACATAATAAATTTTGAGTGTCTAAACAAAATTTTGATACAATTGTAAATAATTTTCATATTAAACATATGATACCATTATGAAATTCTCAATCATAAAGTAAGGGAGTGGGAAACAAATATCAATTGAAAAATCACCAATTGAAATACAAAATTAAATTTTCTCCCCCTTTATGAGTACCAACTAAAAAGATGCAAGGGCTTGATACCAATTTAAAATTAATTAATTGAAACAAAATTGAAGCTCAAGCACTATCATAAACAAGATTTTGTGAAAAATGTATATCTTAAGTACAAATAAAACAAGTATATGTGTATGAAATAGAATGAGTACCAATCACCAATAGATGATACCAATTGAAAATATACATACACAATAAACATATGAGTATACAAAAGATCAAAATGATATCAATTGAAAGAGTTTAATGATACCAATTGACATAACAATAAAAGCATGGTATAACTCATATAACTAATCCTCCCAATCATGATTCAACTTTTAAATGATTTTCATTTTAAAGCATACATGAACATGATCTCCCATCCAACCTCCCATTGAAGGTAGGGGTTTTCAAAAATAGATTTGAAAATAAGCTTTGTGTGAAAATCACTACCATAGTGAAGAATACCGTAACTAGTTAAATGAAAAATCTTTTAAACTAGTACGAAATCCTTCAAGTAAGGAATAAAACGAAATTGTTTTTCATGAAATAAGTAATCCACATGAAAATCAACACTCTAATCCAATTAAGCACAATTTTGACTCATGAAAACAAAACATGAGCAAGCAATAAAAGTGAGTGTACATATAAAGTGTGAATATCATAATCATGAAAATTTTTCATTAAGCTCAATTATTTCTTAATCATGAAAACACGAAAATCATCAAAACTTATTTAATCTTCATGGCATATGTATGTCTAATACAAACTAAAGTATACATATATATCCAAAACACAACGAGTCCACAAAGTGTATATGCATGAAGGCACGTGGCTCAAAAGGATAAACATGTATAACTAATAGTTTGGACAAGATAGACATATACATGAAGTTAAACAATTAAACACAAATACAAGAAAAGCTAAATCTTCACCAAAACACATTTCATTTCAAGGTATATGGATGAATTGTCAACACAATAAGTATACATACATGTCCCTAAACACAATTGAGTCCATACATAGATTTGCATGAAAGGCAAATGACTCAAGGGGTATACATGTATATCTTAAAGTTTTGCAATACAACCATATACATGAAGTGAAAAACTCATGAAACAAATCTAAAATGGGAATATAAGTTTAAAATGTATAGATCATCAAAACTAGACTATACTAGCACATCTAATGGGTTCAAATAGGCATTCAAGCTCAAACATATATAGATTTATTTGTGGCCCACTATATGCACGAATATATACCTAGTCTTAATGAAAACTAACATCTAAATATGTAATCAATACGTGAAGCATAAAACACGATATAGAAATCATCATGATAAAAATAAAACATGATAAACTTAAACATGATTATTATGCAAATCCACATGTCATTAAACCTATGATAAACATGATAGCTAAACAAGCGGTGAGAACACAAAGTATGGGTCCATATAAACATGGGTGTCTCAAAATGCTAAACATGAGTGTCAAGGATCTAATACATGGTATTTACATACTAATCCAAGGACAATGAAACATGCTTATAAAACATCAAAAATATGAAATACAAATCATATATGATCAAGATGTACAGCATGTGCATTAGATCTAGGTCATACAAATTAGTTTTACCAAGGTGAAAACAAAAAATATAAGTCCGTATAAAACATGGATGTTTCAACCAACTAATAAGTATAACACTAATCTAATTAACATGGCATATTCATGATGATCACTAAACATCGAATCATGCTATGAGAAATAAACATGGAAAGCATGTAAACATAAGGAGTTAGAGATTCGATACCAAAACCAATGAGGTCACCTCTCTATTTCTCCAAAACAAAGGTGGTCCTCTCCACCAAACTTTCCCTTGAAAGTGATGCATCCAATTGATTTCCTTTAAGTCCGGAACGCATCCACTCCAAGGTGTCATCACTCTCACGTCATGTGAGAGCCCACACCTACATCAAAAATAATAGGAGGGGTGGTCTTTGGTACCCACATCTTGTTGGGTCCATGGGGGTTAGTCCCTTCCCTAACCCAAACAAATTTCTTTGCTAAATTTGAAACATTTAATCTATCATAACAAAATTTGGCAAGATGGCCTTTTCGGCCACAATGTGTACATGTGTACACATGAGCATACATGTTTTGATGGTGTCCGTGTGGAGCATGTGTATGCCGTGGAGGGTGTGCATGCATAAATGATGGAACTTGTTTCTTTCGAACCAAGGTTTCCAACCGTGTATGGTTCTTAGCACATTGGCTCATAGTGGAGCCCAAACAATCCATTTTCTCCTTCAACATATTTATATCATTGTTAATCATAGAAGAAGTGGAGCATGCAAGGGGTGATCTAGGTGAAACTACCCTAGCATGGCAAACATGTTCATCAATCTTATTTTTCAAAACAACATTTTTCTTTAAACACACATCTAAATCATTTGAAATGGAAATAATTTTATTTTTCAAATCAACATTCTCTTTTAAAATAAAATCAACTTTTGAAGACAAGTTATCATTTTTCTTCAAAAGAACATGGCAATCATTTTTATTTTTCAAAAACTCATTTTCTTTAAGTGTAAGATCAAGTTGAGATTTTAATGAATCCCTCTCATTAGCAATCTCCTCTTTCTCTTGCAAAACAACATCAAGTCTAGCAATCAAATTTTTATTTTCATTATTAATGCCTAGACTGTTCTTTTTCAAAACTTTATAGTTTTCTATTAATTTTTCACAAACTATGGATAGTTCTTCATTCAAAGCATGGGAGTCAACATAATCATTTGAAGAACTGGAGCAATCATCACTATCTAAGTGGGGTTCCGAATATACCTCAAGGGAGTCATTCCCTTGGACCATGAAGCATTGTGAATCGGATTCTCCACTAGATTCCTCTTCTTGAATTTGCACTTGAAGCTCCGAGGTGGTGGTTGTTGTTGTCAATTTGTTCCACACTGCAAAGGCGGAATCAATATTAGAAACACACATAAGATAATCTTTAGGTAATGTGCTTCTAATGGCCTCTAGGGCTTGTGCATTGGCCCCTATATGATTGCGATCACTAAGGAAGGATTCCTTGGTAATAGCAAGATAAACTTTATGACCTAGGGTTTGTAAATAAACGGTCATCCTAATCTTCCAAACATGAATGTTGGAAGGGTCATACATAGGTGGGGTCATGAAGGCCATGGTAAACTAAATGTGTGCAAACAAGCAAATGCAAACAATAGATTAGCAAGCAAATGGATCTCACTCCTAAGATGTTAAGCCTAAGTATCAAGAGCACTAGCTCTGATACCAATTGAAAAACACCTAGAGGGGGGGGTGAATAGGTGTTAGTGCTAATCTAAAACTAAATGCAAAACTAAGTGCGCTAAATGCGGAAGCTAAAGCAAATTATGCACAAACTAATACAATACAACAAGTATAGCCGAATTCCCCTTGCGAGGCTCTGGACTAACTCCCCTTGATTCCCCTTGAAATGGGTTGAGGCGCAATGTGAAGCTCTTGTTGGATGAGTATAAGTTGGGCGCACACACACAAGCAATCCAAGCAATGTGCACACACAATCAAGCCAAGCAATCAAGGATATAGCAATATGGATTATGCAAGGCACAACACAAGCAAATAGATATGATATGACAAGATGAATTATGCTCAACACAAGCTAATATGATATGAATGAAGTATGATGCTTTGCACAAATGTAAAGAGAATAGAGTTGAGAGAAATTGGATCAAACGCTAACACAAAGATTTTGTTTCGAGGTTCGAGTACCCAACTCTACATCCCCGCCTACACCACCGTGTAGGATTTCCCAATCCACTATAGGAGTACCAAACTCCTCTCTCAACCTTTACAAAGCCACCGAGGCTATACAACCACAATCCACCTCTACCGAAGAGGGATGGGCCCGTAGCCATACAACAACCACAACCAACACCTCTACCGAAGAGGGTTTACAACCAAACTCAATCACCTCACACTTGAGGGATACAAACCAATCACCCGATCACCTCTACCAAAGAGGGATACAACAAGAATAAGGGTGTACAACTTAGAGGTTACAACAACAACCTCAAAACTCTCTCTTTCTTTTTCTCTTTTCTTTTTCATAAAACAAGATCCTAATAGATTAGGATAGTATGATAGCTCAAGTGTGAAAAACTAGGTGTTTGGAAAAACAAGCAACAAAGAAAAACACTTGGGAAAATTCTTGCAAAAGATATAAAATGAAAACCAAGACAAATCTCCAAAATATTCTTTTCTTTGATTTTTCCAAAAACCTAAAACAATAAATATTGAAAGATTAAAGCCCCAAACACTTTTGAAAAACTCTTTTAAACACTTCAGAAAACCAGAATTTTTTCTCTTAAAAAACTTGGCCAAAATCCCCAAAGAGATGGGGTTTATATAGGCCCATCAGAAAACTAGCCGTTAGGCTGAGCTGGCAGCCTGACAGGCTGCCGGTCGACCGGTCCGGTCGACCGCCAACGGTCAGAAATATGACGTTGGGCAACAGCGGTCGACCGGCCCGGTCGACCGAAACAAACCGAGAGCAGAACTCTTCTGCAGCGGTCGACCGCCCGGTCGACCCAAACAAACAGAGAGCAGAGCTCTCAGACCCGGTCGACTGGCTCGGTCGACCGTCCCAGTGACTCCAAACGTGCACAGATCTGTGCACGTCCGGTCGACCGGCCCGGTCGATCGGACATCAGCCAAGTCGACTAATAACCTAGATTAGTCGACTGGTTGAGTCCTGGACCAGAAAACTGAGTTTAAAAACTTGGGAAAAATATTTTATAAAAGTCTTTTAATACTTCTAAAAATCACCAAAATATTTTTATCATTTTATATCAAAACTCAAACAAGTGATAAAAGTTTCAAGACATATAATAATCATATCAATTCATTTTGAGTCTTGCAAAATTTATCAAAAACAAAACTTGTATTTTTATCAAACTTGATTTTTCAACACATGAGTAGGGACATCAAAATAAGCTCGTATAGGAAGTTAAAACCATGTATGTATATCTAGAACATATCTAATATACATAAAAACTATTTAAGCTTGTTTTGATCTACTATTCATGAAAACTAAAATCCAAATCATGAAACGTGTGTGTTGTGTGCACTTGAGCATATCAACTATACTAAGCTTTACAAATGGATCTAAAAACACACTATCTAAACTATGGATACCTAAGTCCTCTTGACGATCTTCATCTTCAAGTAGACTTGCTCCAAAATCCATCCATGGGCTAGGCAATGTGTGATCTTGAAGTTTTGGCCCTGGAATCATCATGAATAGTTTCTAAACTCCTTGTTGAAGCTAATCACCAACTAATATCTTGGTTAAAGATCTGAAACTTAAACAACACAAGATTATTAGTAAACATAACTACATGAGTTAATCATCATCAAAACTAGAGTGGAAGGCCTTTGGGCCAACAGAGCTTTCTTGAAGCTTAACTTTAATCCATGCATATATAACTCCATGAGTTTTATCATCATCAAAAAGGGGGAGATTGTTGCCCAAAGGCCTTCCACTCTAGTTTTGATGATGATCAACTCATGTAGTTATGTTTACTAATAATCTTGTGATTCTAAGTTACAGATCATTAGCAAAGATATTAGTTGATGATTAGCTTCAACAAGGAGTTTAGAAACTTATCATGGTGATTCCAGGGCTCAAGCTTCAAGATCTACCTTGCATAGCTCATGGATGGAGTTTGTGGATCGAGTCAACTTGGAGATGAAGATCGTCAAGAAGACTTAGGTATCCATAGTTTAGTTTAGTGTGTTTTAGATCCATTTGTAAAGCTTAGTATAGTTGATATGCTCAAGTGCACAATACACACACATTTCATGTTTTTGATTGAATCAGTTTTGGATACATATATCGGGTTTTGATTTGAACCAGTTTTAGTTCTATTGATTTGCTTGACACCCTTCTATATTTATTATCATAACTTTTTATTTTTATATTCAAATAACATGATTTAACTTGCATTTAAAAGATAACTTTCAGATCTAAATTTCTTATTTAATAACCATTTTCAGATTCTAATTTTAAAGTTGTCAAATATTTGGTTGAAATATGTTCTTGTTCTGAAAACAGATTACAGTTTCTGTTTTGACACCGGTCAGTGTTTTATTGATAACTTTCACATACAACTGATATTGATTTGATTTAAGTTTCATTAGAAAGTAGACTTCAATATCTACAACTTCATCCTATATACTTATTCCCAAATTCGAACGTTTTAGACCTCAAATATGTGCTCCAATATGACCTATTTTGCTGCCTGCCAGGCTGGGCCGGTCGACAAGTCCGGTCGACCGTGCCAAGCGGACGGTCGACCGGCCGGTCGACGACGTGCACGGTTTCGTGCACGTTGGCTGTTTCTGTAGACGGTCGACCGTGCAGTCGACCGACTGTAAGCAGATTGGTCTCTGTTTGTCTGGGTCGACCACCGGGTCGACCGGCAGCTGTCAACGGCTATTTTTTGACCGTTGGACGGTCGATCAGGCGGTCGACCGCCAGGCCAGTCAGGCTGCCACATCAGCCTAACGGCTAGTTTTTTCCTAGGGGCTATATATACCCCATTTCTCCATTGTTTTGGCTAAGATTTTATGAGCTCATTTTCACCCATTCTCTAGTTTTAAAAAGAAGTTTTCAAAAGAGTTTTTAGTGCTAAAAAGATTTATTCTTTTTTGTTTTAGGTTTTTGGAAAAATCAAAGATATTGGGAGATTTATCTTGTTCTTCATTTCTATCATTTACAAAGGATTTTTCCCAAGTATTTTTCTTTGATTTCTTGATTTCCAAACACCTAGTTTTTCCACACTTGAGTCATATCTTCTATCCTAACCTATTAGGATCTTGTTTTGTGGAAAGAGAAAAGAAAAGAGAGTTTGTGGTTTTAGAACCACTTGTTGTAAACACCCTTATTCTTGTTGTATCCCTCTTTGGTAGAGGTGATCGGGTGATTGGGTTGCTCCCTCTTTGGTAGAGGTGGAGTTTGGTTTGTATCCCTCAAGTGTGAGGTGGTTGAGTTTGGTTGTAAACCTCTTCGGTAGAGGTGGTTGTGGTTGTGTTGGTAGTTGGCCTCGGTGGAGGTTGTTGTATTAAGAGAGGAGTTTGGTACTCCTTGTGTTGTAACAAATCCTCTTCGGTAGAGGTTCCCTTGGTGGGAGATAGTGGATTGGAAATCCTACACGGTGGTGTAGGTGGGGATGTAGAGCTAGGGGCTCGAACCTCGAAACATATCTTGGTTTTTGCGATTGATCCAATATCTCTCAACTCTTACTCTCTTTACTTTGTGCAAGCATCATTTCATTCAAGCATCATTCTTTCATTGCATACATATCTTATACATTGCTTGTGTTGCCTTGCATCTTTTATATTGCAATTCGTTCTTATATGCTTGGCTTGATTGTGTGTGCACATATTTCATATTGCTTGGATTGCTTGTGTGTGTGTGCCTAACTTATACTCATCCAACAAGAGCTTCACATAGCACCTCAACCCATTTCAAGGAGAATCAAGAGGAGTTAGTCCAGAGCCCTTCACGAGGAATTCGGCTACACTTATTGCATTGTATTAAGTTTGTGCAACATTTGCATTAGCTTCCGCATTTAGAGCATTTAGTTTCTAGATTAGCACTTACACCTATTCACCCCCCCTCTAGGTGTACTTTCACAAAGCTCCTAACATGGTGGTTGTCCCACCAAAGCTCCTTGATAGTGATGCATCCCAAAAGTATGTCCATCATGTCCAAGTGCATCCACTACCAAGGCACCAATCCTCTCACGTTGTGAGAGCCCTCACCTACATCAAAAACAAAGGTGGGGATTTTGGTACCCATATTTTCTTGGGTCATTTGGGGTTAGTCTTTTAAGGAACCCAAAAATTTTTATTGTTAGCAAAATTAAAATGATGCAACTTGTCATAACAAAATTTTGCTAAATGGCCTTTGCGGCCACAATGTGTACATGTGTACACCTTAGGATGCTTATGTGTAGGAGTGTGATCATGTTGTGCAACATAAGAAATGCATGATTATGATGTGCATGAACATGGGGAACTTGTTTCTTTTGAAACAATGTTTCCAACCTAGAATGATTGAATGCACAAGAGCTCAAGGTAGAGCTCAAATTATTCATTTTATTTTTCAAATCTTTAATCTCATTAGTGGTGGCATGTAAAGCATGATGAGATAAAGAATCATTTTCCTTTTTCCTTTTAGAAACAAATTCTTTTTCTTTTTCAACAAATTTTCTTTTCAAAGAGTTATTTTCTTGCAAAATACTTTCTTTTTGTTTTTCCACCAAATCAATTTTATTTTTCAAAGTATTGTTTCCTTCACATAAATCATTCAATTTTGAAAATAAGAAAACATTCTCATTTTTCAAATCTTCCTTTTCTTTTTATAAGCATGCAATTTTAGTTTAAAAAGAATCGTTCTCTTTTAGCATGCAATCAAAATTCTTTTTAATTTTCTTATTATCCTTTTCTAAGCATGTAATGTTATCTCTAAAAGAATCATGTTCTACATGCATGCAAGCAATGTTCTTTTTCAAATTTTTATTTTTCTTTTTAAGCATGTCATATTTTTCAAGCACAAGTTGACAAAAGGTAGTAAGCTCATCATATGACATGTCCTCATCATCTAACTCGGATTCGGTGTTTACCTCAAGAGAGTTATCCCCTTGGACCATATAGCACATGTTGGAGGTGTTGCTTCCAACATCCGAATCGCTCCCCACATAATATAGATCCTTTTCGCCAAGGGAGGTGATGATATTCCAAGCTACAAAAGCCGAATCAACATTAAAAACCCTAGATAAATAATCATCATTTAGGGTTGACTTTAAAACATGTAGGGCTTTTGCATTAGCCTCAATGTACTTGCTATTATTAACATATGAATCATTAGTGGTAGCAAGATAAACATGAATGCCTAAGGCCTTGAGGTACATAGACATCTTAACCTTCCAAATTTGGATGTTAAGAATGTCAAAGGTGGGTGGTGACATGAAGTCCATGGTGTGTGTACAAAATATTGTGATTAGCCTAAAATGAGGATCTTTAACTCTAGGTTGTTAGACCCAAATCAGAGTACCAAGCTCTGATACCAATTGTAAGTTCACCTAGAGGGGGTGAATAGGTGATGGCTAATCTAATGGTCACTAAATGCCAAATAATGCGGAAGCTAAAAACAATTATGACCAAATAAAACTTTTACACTAAACACCACGTATAACACAAGAGTGTTGCCGAATTCCCCGTGAAGGGCTCTGGACAAACTCCTCTAGATTCCCCTTGAATGGGTTGAGGTGCCGCGTTGGCTCTCTTGGTTAAATACAAGTGTTAGCAAACAACCCAAGCATGTATATAACAATTAAGCACAATGAATATCTAGCAAGTAAAAATAAAGACAAGTAATAGCATGTAAGATATAAAAGAGACAAAGAGAGAGAGAGAGTGAGCAATCGCAAACACAAGGGATTTATTTCGAGGTTCGAGCACCCTTGCTCTACATCCCCGCCTTCGACACACGAAGGATTTCCACTATAATCGATCCCACTGGATCACCCGGTGCCGCAACACCTACAACTCTCGGACTCCCTAGTCCGTACACACCGCAAGCCCACCGGCTCGCCGAGGCCGCACCTCAAACACGGAGTTCACACACGAACTCGAAACCACCGAGTCCCCACTAGGACCCGAAACAATGCGAACACAACCGTCCGCCTCCTCAAAGGAACAAAGTAGAATTTTGGTGATCACAACTCTTGATCACTTAAAATCCTCTCACAATAACACTCCCTATAGGGTAGATATAGCTCAGTGGTTTGCTCAAGTGTTTGTGAGAAAAACAAGGATGTGAGTGGTGGTGAAAAACTCAAAGAATTCTCTTTTAACACTCTTGATAAAATCTTCCCTTTAGATAGGAAATATTTGCTCTCAAATTTGTGAAGAAAACCCTTTTAAAAGAATGGGAAAAACTGGCTCAAAGCTCTCCTAAAATCTTGGTGAAAAACAATGCCCAAACCCCCAATTTTATAGGCTGTCAAAAACTAGCCGTTGGGGTTCTGACAGACCTGTCGGTCGACCGCCAACGGTCAAGAATCCGACCGTTGGAGCCTCCGGTCGACCGCCCGGTCGACCCAAAAGAACAGAGAGCACTGCTCTCAGTTCCGGTCGACTGGGCCGGCAGACCGGCCATCTGCCAGGTCAAGGCGTGCACGTCGTGCACGTCGGTCGACCGAGCCGGTCGACCGACTTCAGAGTCAAGGTAGTAAGTTGACTAGCTGAAGCCTGAAAATAGTTTTTCTGGGATTTAAAAACTAAGTTTTTTGGTTCACATAAAATCCCATAAAATACAAAGAATTTCTACAAAAATAGTTTAACCAATATACTTTGATATACAAACATGCTTGCACAAAATCAAGGCATGTTATAAAAGATTGGACTATTTTTGTAACTTGGAAATATTTGGCTCATGATAAAAACTATTTTTCCAAAATAATATTTTTTTCCAAAATATATTTTTCCAAATCTTCATCAAATACAAAAACAAGATATACTTTTAAAGCATAGTGTGTATGGATATGATCCACTACACAATCAAGATGAAATATCTATGTTTTTGACAATAAGTATAAACTTGGTTTTGGTTGAAAGATGTAAACATGAATATCAAAAACCAAATAGTATTTTGTTACAAAGAAAAATCTTTTCTAAACTAAAAAATCTTTTATGAAAACAATTCTATCAAGAGTGTGTGTGTATATGTACTTGAGCAATCCACCAACTATTTTATCTTTTACATTTTATCTAAAAACACAATCTTATACCTAGACACAAGTCTTGATCTTGAAGTCTTCCCTTGAAGTCTTCTCATCATCTTGACTTGGTCCAAACACGATCCAACGAGCTTAACTCTTGATGTGGTCTTGATGCATAGGCTCGTGAATCAACTGGTGCTAGCTCCAAAACTTGACTTTAAATCCTTTATTGAAGCTCCACACCTACTAAGATCTTGATAACAAATCTGAGACTAAATAAATACAAGATCATTAGTACTATAACTATATGAGTTAATCATCATCAAAACTAGAGTGATGGGCCTTTGGGCCAACATATTGGACGCGAGCATGGTCGCGTGAGACACAAGGAGATGGAGGATTACGACGAGGTAAAGTTAGGGCCCTGTCACCGTGAGGTTGGGACGCTGTCGTTGGTGATGGGGAGGGGGGGAGAGAGAGAGAGAGAGAGAGAGAGAGAGTGTGTGTGTGTGTGTGTGTGTTGGAGAGAGAAGTATAAAAACTAGGGTTTTGATAAAGGAGGGGGATAAATTGGCATTAGGGTTTCACATTTCTAATTGAGTTATTTAAAGTTTCACACTTCTAAAGGGAATAGATGAAGAATTTATCTCATACTCAAATTTGAAGAATTTGGCTAATATTCATTCATTGATTAAAATAACTAGTACATTGGAGCTTTTTATAGACTTTACAAAACTTGATTTCAGAATTCATCCGATGGGACTAAAATAATAAAAAGAAACTTAAAGATATAATAAAAGAAAAATCATGACCATTTAACTACTCAAATACATCAAGACGCGTCTTCTTTAACAATGATATACACGCGAGGCCCGTGGCTGAATGACTGCATGAGTTGCCCAAGCATTTCACATTTCAATAAACAAGTAACTTATCATGATATTCTTTAACTGGAAGCTTATGTGGGTAGCATGCTTTCAACATGAATTTTTTTTTTTTTTTTTTTTTTTTTTAGTGGGATAGCTATTAAGTGAGAAAATCATGACACCAACATGATTTGTGAGGTTTGGCAACAAAAAAGTTAATAATATACTACCATAACACTTATTTGTAAAAGATGCTGAGGAAGTTCTTCTTCTTCTTATTTTTTTTTACAAGAAAAAAGCAATTCATTTCATTTCCATTGAGAGTGGATGTGATATTATAAATTATTTTCAATAACTCAATAATAGCACCAATCTGGTTCAATAATTCTTTAAATTTTAAATTATTTGTCAACTATTAATGAATCATCAAATCATATATGTTCCAAAGTGTTCTTTTAGCATGTTCTGTGACAGTTGGAATTTCCTTTTAAAAGTGAGTCATTTACTGCTAATGAGAATTTGATGAGTCTATAATTATTTCATGTTTATCTTTTTTTCTTTCCAAAAAATTAGGGGAAAAAAAAAAAAAAAAAAAAACTCATGCAACACATGTTGGTTGGTGCAACAGCCACAAATGGGTAGAAGCAAACTTTGAAAATGGGCCATAATACCCACGGCCCAAGTTAAGCGGGCATCCTTTGGGTGAGTGGGCCCACAAATTGATCTTCGTAGGTCTCAAAAGGGGAAGAAAGCAATGAGAGAAAAAGAGATTCAAATATTTACTTATTTATTTTTTCTAAGATTTAAACTCTAGAGTTTACTCGGTACGGGTCTGTTTGGTAAATAGAAATTAAAATGGAATACTGAAGCTGTCAGTTTTCTAATCCTTTTCTACTGATTTTATAGAAAAAGAGAAAAAGGTAAAGCATTAATGTTTTATAAACGTCAGCGTTTTCTAATTTTTGCAAACAAGTAAGATTTACTGATAGGCTGAAAAACTGACAGTAAAGCTCATTTTATTCAACTTTGTCACACGATCAATCTAAACAGCTCCTAAATTTTTTACTAATAGCTATTATGTGATTGCAGCTGTTGCCATTTAATACTTAATTGTCAAATTTCACTACTATAGACTTTTATTATTGAGATTCTCCTTTTAACCATTGGAGAAAAATAGAACCGTTCGGAAAAGTTATTAGAAAAAGCGACTCGATTTTGAAGAAAACTAATTAAAAGGACAATACCCCTGATAGACGCTTGAGAGAATTACTTAAATTCTCACTAGCTTAATCATTTTCATCTTTTTTAATAACTTAGTCAAAGCTCACATCGACAATTAACTTAATTTATTTATTTATGGAGATTTATAGACTTAACCCACTATCATTACAAGAGAAAGCAACATGTCAAAATTTTTTTTATAGCTCCTCCGCGAGACACCAGAAACATTTTAAAAAAATTTAACAAAATAAGCGAAGCTGCCCTATATATATAGTATAATTACACGCCACCGCTGTCACACTCACGGACCACGATCTTAAGACCCCGCTCCTCATTGCCGCATTTCGTCGAACAACTTATGCTTCCCAAATCCCCGCCCGCCTCCGGCGGCACGAAGCCCTCCGCCGCCGCTTCCGCCGCCGCCACCGGCGACGACCGCTTCCTCCACGATATCGAAACCCTCAGCAAAGCCCTCTCCCTCGATCAAAACAAACCCGCCCTGATCAAGAAGAAGCCCCCCTCTCGCTCCATCTCCGCTCCCAAATCTCATCCCCAAAATCCGAATCCAATTCAAAACCCTAAAAAAACCAATCGAAAAGAGAAGAAGGAGGGCGGAGGCAAGGTCAAAAAGCCCTCATTTTGGTCCAATTTCAACCCCATCAAGTCCCTCTCCGACCAATTCCGCTCCGGCCGCCGATTTGTCTGCCGGTTCTCCCTCCACGTCCACTCCGTCGACAACCTCCCCCCGATCTTCTCCGCCTCCGCGCTCTCCGTCACCTGGAGGTGCACCACCGACCCCCAGGCCTCCGCCCTCTCCACCCGCCCCGCCCGCGTCTTCGACGGCGCTGCTGAGTTCGATGAGGTCCTCGCCTACTCCTGCTCCATCTGCGGGGCCCGCAGCGGGCCGAAGGGTTCCGCCAAGTACGACGCCAAGCATTTCGTGATCTCCGTCAACGCCGTGGACAATCAAGATCTCGACTTGGGGAAGAATTTGATTGATTTGACGAGGTTGCTGCCGCTTAGCTTGGAGGAGTTGGATAGGGAAGAGAGCAGCTTGGGGAAGTGGAGCACTAGCTTTAGGCTCGCCGGGAGGCGAAGGGGGCTTCGTTGAATGTGAGCTTCGGGTTCTCGGTGGCAGTTGATGGGGATGAGGGAGGCGACGATGAGAAGAAGGTGGGGAGAGTTGGGAGCATAGCGAGGGGACGGGACCGGTCGAGGTCAGTGGACGACGTGAAGGTGCTGCATGAGGTGCTGCCCTGCTCGATGTCGGAGGCTTCGATCCTGGACGGTGTTGGTGGCAAGTTGGATGTTGAGAAGTTGAGGGATCCGAAAGTCGATTCTAAGGCAGAGTTTGAGGAGGAAGCTTTTGAGCAAGACGATGAAATGAAGGGTTTGAAGGCTTGGAAAGGAGATGAGAAGAAGGATTGCGAGGAGCCCGAGTTTACGGTGATCGAGCAGGGGGTGGAAATTGCGGAAAAGGATAGAATTGGTGTACATGAGAGAGTAGAAATCGCAATGAAGGAGCAAATTAGGGAGCCAGAATTGGAAAAGATTGAATTTGAAGGCAGGGAGAGAGTAGATGTTGCCACAAAGGATCCAATCTGTGTGTTCGATGGTTCTGAAAATATTCGTGAAGAAAGAGAAACTGACCATGGCCCTCGACGTGTTTCTGATGACCCTGAGATTGAAGATTTAGACTCTTCTTTTGATAGTCCATCGATTTTTGAGTGGGAGAAGAAGATGAATGCTATGCATGTCGAGCCCAAAACACCTGATCACATGAATTATGCTGAGGTGAAATCAAATTACAAATCGGGAGCCATGAAGAGCAATTCCCTTAGCTTGGATGACCAGACTGTTGCTAGTGAATTCTTGAGCATGCTCGGTATAGATCATAGCCCATTTGGGTTGAGCTCTGATAGTGATACGGAGTCTCCAAGGGGGCGACTTTGGAAGCAATTCAAGAAGGAATCTGTGTCCACCAGTAACAGTCTCTTTGGGATTGACATTGGAGCGGAGAAGGAACCCAATTGGATGGATGGGGACTTTCCCGATGATTTTGATCTGTCATCAATTGTTCAGGAGGCCGAAATGGAGCTTCAGAGAGCTAACCAAGCTTCTGGCAGTAAGTCGAGGGCCAAATTGATGGAAGATGCCGAAACAGAAGCTTTGATGCGCGAGTGGGGTTTCAATGAGAAAGCCTTTCATCATTCGCCACCTGGTAGTAAGAGTGGGTTTGGCAGTCCTATTGACATCCCACCAGAGGAGCCACTCAAGTTGCCGCCTCTTGGTGAAGGGTTGGGTCCTTTTGTTCAGACCAAGGATGGCGGGTACTTGCGCTCCATGAGCCCATCTCTCTTCAGGAATGCGAAGAACAGTGGGAGTCTAATCATGCAGGTGTCGAGCCCTGTTGTTGTGCCTGCTGAAATGGGTTCTAGTATTATGGACATTCTACAGCGTTTGGCTTCTGTTGGGATTGAGAAGTTATCAATTCAAGCAAAGAAGCTAATGCCTCTCGAAGAGATTACTGGGAAAACAATGCAACATCTAGCATGGGAGGCTGCTCCAGCCCTGGAGTCATGTGAAAGGTTTGAGATTTATTATCCTTCAGTTTTAATGTTTCTCTCTACTCACATTCACTATTTCGTTGTTGTCTCTTATAGTTTTTTTCAATGTGGCATCTGTTTCTTTTGTTTTCACAGGCAGGACCTGCCGCAATATCTGAATGTCGAAGCAGAGGCAAGTGTCAATCAAATTGCCTCTAGGAGGAGGAAGAGAAGTCTGAATATTGATTCAACGATTGGTGGGGAGATGAGTTCAGAATATGTTTCGTTAGAAGATCTTGCTCCGCTTGCTATGGATAAGATTGAAGCCTTGTCCATCGAGGGGTTGAGGATACAATCAGGCATGTCTGATGGGAGGCTCCTTCGAACATTAGCCCTCAATCCATTGGAGACATATCAGCTTTGGAAGGAAAGGGGGCCATGAACAGTATGTCTCTGGGGCTGGAAGGGACTGGCGGGTTGCAGCTTTTGGATGTTAAAGATAGTGGAGATGATGTTGATGGCTTGATGGGTTTATCAATAACTCTCGATGAATGGATGAGGCTAGATTCTGGAATAGTTGATGAAGAAGATGTTATCAGTGACAGGACGTCGAAGATTCTGGCTGCTCATCATGCTCGTTCTACTGGGATGATCAGTGGTGGAGGGAAGGGAGATAAAAGAGGGGTAAGAGAACAGGAAGAAAGTGGGGTTTGCTTGGTAATACCTTCACAGTTGCTCTTATGGTGCAGCTTCGAGACCCCTTGCGTAACTATGAACCAGTTGGAACCCCAATGATTTCTCTAATACAAGTGGAGCGAGTATTTGTCCCTCCGAAGCCTAAAATATATAGCTCAGTTTCAGAAAAAGGAAATAGCGAAGAACAGGATGATGAGCCTGAGAACAGAAATAAACTCATGGGAAAAGAGGAAAAGAAAGAAGAAGAGGATGTTGTTCCTAAATTTAAAATTACGGAGGTACATGTTGCAGGTATAAAGCCTGAACCTGGTAAGAAAAAGCTTTGGGGTAATCCTATGCAGCAGCAATCTGGCTCAAGGTGGCTGCTCGCTTCTGGAATGGGGAAAAGTAATAAGAACCCGTTTATGAAGTCAAAGGCTGTTTCAAAACCTTCTCCGGTGACGACAACTGTGCAACCAGGAGACACCCTTTGGAGCATTTCTTCGCGTGTTCATGGCAGTGGGGCCAAGTGGAAAGAATTGTTAGCTCTAAATCCTCATATTAGGAATCCTAATGTTATTTTTCCAAATGAAACTCTAAGGTTGCGATGACAACATTACACCTACTCAAAGATTTGTGTGTATACCTCCTTGTGTGAAAAAGGACCCAGTTGAAGTAGCGAAGGCCACTCAGGTAGTTATTTGCAACCTTTCGAGGCTGGATATCTGGTGTGATTGAATCCATCCTATTGGGTTGCCAGTTGTAGTAAATTCATTGTGGTGCTTTATGTTGTATCTACACAAAATATATACAAGATCAGTGGAATAAAAGTTACTGGAATATGGTTTACTTCTATTTTCAAGGGAAACAAGTGTCTTTCTGCATTTTGGATATTCTCAATGGTTGAGGTCTATCCAAGTACCACTGTTGCTCTTTTTTCACCGTCCAGATGTATATACTCCTTTCATCAGGGAAGGCGATGATTCACCTGGGGATGGAAGATACGTAATTCCTATACATCTGCCCTTTATGCATTCGTAGTTCCTTTGATTTCAATTGAATTAAAGGTATGTTGTTACCTGTTTTGTAGAAGTTTTTTTTTTCCCCCCCTCAGTTTGCATACCCAAGTATATGGAATTAGCTTTGCAATGATTGCTTTCTTTCTTTTACCATTTGTTTCAAATTTCTCTATCATGGAAGATTTTAGTGGAACACTTGCATAATAAATAGCTTTGCTGAAGAAAACTTAGGCCTCAAACTGCTTTTGGCTATTGCCAACAGCAACTGATTTACATAAGACTTAACTAGTACACCATCAAGGCACATGAAAAAGGAAAACCAGATCCGGCAAGTACTTATCATCACGAAAACAACCTCGAAGCAGAATGAATTCATGTTCTGCAGTAAAACGGCTGGTATGTTTCAATGGAAGATGAAATATTAAATGTAGCAGTGTTACTGATACATTCATCAACTTGGTCTTTAAACAGAATTTATACACAACTATGGATCTAAATATGTATCTAGTAATAGACATATCACTGGCATAGTAATATTTGAGTAGCGATGGTGATGTACAGTCCTGTCTCTATGGGATAATGTGTTTTAAGCTATATCCCTTTCTCACAGGTCACAACTAACCCCTTTGTTCATGCTAACACTCTACCATGTGCCTTCAGAGAGGATTTGGGGAGGTGACCCAGGTGCCTGTTCGTGATTTTGCCTCGGAGGGAACATGACGGTGATGCCATCGTAAGTTGTTTTCGCATATCTTGAGTCTTCTCGCTCTCTTTCAACTCTCTTCTTGACTGAGCATCCTTCAGTTGAGCACCGGTAGTAGTTCCTGCCATTCATTTGTCATTTAGTTTATACCCGATGAATAAACTATTTGTGAAAAAGATGAAACATATTGGACATTATTGTCAGTGACAAAAATACATTCTTGTTCGAAGTCATAATTGGCATCAAAGAGGAGTATCTAGGGAAAACAATATCCGTTACTTTCAATAACCTGAGTTTTTTATGACTAATCTTATAAATCGATGAATCTCTCTGGACTTGATTTTAATGTGCATATCATAGTCTGTTATCTCCTGTAATCATGTCGAAACTGTGACAACTCTTTGCTTGAGAAATCTAACGCTACTAAAGGGTAGCAATATAAACATAAACATATGTTCCTAGTCGTGAACCTTTTAAGAACCTTTTGACTTTCTATGATAAAAATTCATGCAGTATGATACTGATATAACCTTTTATGAGCTACTGTTATCGATCTTCAAGCAGACGAAAAGAACAATGACATCTAGTAGATTCTTCGAAATTAGTATAGACCGTCAATATATTTTACTTTGGGTTTGGGCTATTCTTCACCATCTTCTTCCCATATTTCCTTCACTTGTAACTGTCATCCAATACCTCAAGTTCTGATTTTGTTCTAAATGCAACCTTAATCGTACTTCCCTTTGAAGGGATCTTCACCATGTTTTTACTTCTGCATACATATAACACGATGCTTAGGAGAGGATGAAGTCAAGGAAAGCTGTTGGTCGGGATGGAATTTCTATTGAGGTATGGAGATGTTTAGGAGAGGGGTGGGCGTGAGATGACTGACAAACCTCTTTAACAAGATCTAGCTAACTAAAAAGATGCCAATTCAGTGGAAAAGAGTACCCTAGTACCTCTCTATAAGAACAAGGGTGATATCCAGAGTTGTTCAATGTATCGTGGAATAAAACTCATGTGTCACACAATGAAGTTTTGAGAAAGAGTAATTGAACACATGTTAAGACAGAATGTTAAAATATCAGAGAACCAGTTTGAGTCATGCCGGGGCGATCGACGACTGAGGCTATTCATTTGCTTCGTCAACTTATAGAGCGATTTCAAGAGAGGAAGAGAAATTTACATATGGTTTTTTTTTTATTAATTTAGAAAAAACTTATGATAAGGTGCTAAGAGAAGTATTATGGTGGACATTGATGAAAAAGAGAGTCCCCATCAAATATATTGACATAATCAGGGACATGTACGATGGAGTAGTGGCAAATGTCAGAATTTGTGGAGACATAACAAGTGATTTGTGTATCACAATTGGATTGCATTAAGGATCTGCATTGAGTCCATTCTTATTTGCCATAGTGATGGATGAGCTTACTAGAGCTATTCAGGATGAGATATCGTTGTGTATGTTATTTGCTGATGATATTGTTCTAGTCGATGAAACGAGAGCTGGGGTAAATGCAAAATTAGAGTTGTGGAGGCAAACTCTAGAATCTCGAGGTTTAGATTAAATAGGACCAAAACATAGTATATGGAGTGTAAATTCAATAAACAGGAAATCCGAGATTATAGTATTGTGACACTAAATGGTCAAAAAATACCGATGAGCAGTCATTTTAAGTACTTGGGTTCTGTTATCCAAAAGGACGGGGAGATCAATATGAAATCACCTAGAGTGGGGGTGAATAGGTAACTAGCTAATCTAATGATGAATTAATGCGGAATTAAAACTATTTAAGCAAACTAAAACTATTAAGTTAAACACACCAAGTATAACACAAGAGTGTAGCCGAATTCCTGATGAAGGGCTCTGGACTATCTCCTCGAGATTCCTCTAGATAAGAGTTGAGGTGCAACTATGACTCTCTTGGTTGAATATAAGTGTGAGCAAACAATCTCCAAGCATATATCAATATAAGCACAAGTATATCAAGCAAGTAATGAATATGATCAATAAGAGCATGCAAGATATAAACACAAGTGAGAGATAGAGAGAGTAATTGTAAACACAAGAGATTTGTTTCAAGGTTCGAGCACCCTTTGCTCTATGTCCCCGCCTTCAACACTACGAAGGATTTCCACTAGAACCGATCCTACCGGATCACTCAGTGCCGTAACACCTACAAGGAGTTCACACTAGAACTCTTGGACTCGCTAGTCCCTCTCTTATACCCGCAAGAGCAAACACATGCAAGCACACTAGCTTGCCGAGGCCGCACCTCTACACCGAGCTCCCACAAGAACTCGAAAAAATACGAACCCGCAAGTTCGCCTCCTCAAATATAATGATGAACACTTTGGTGATCTCTACACTTTGATCACCTAAAACTCTCTCACAACAAAGATCCTTATAGGATTGATGTAGCAACGGATAGCTCAAGTATGTGTGAGAAAAATTTGGATAAAATTTGTGGTGAAAAACTCAAGAAATCTCTTTTTCAAAACACTCTTGAAAAACTCTTCTTTTGATATGAAAGTATTTGGCTTTAAACAAGTGGAGATAAACACTTAGAAAGGTAGGAAAAACTAGCTTGAAAATCCACTTAAAATTTTGTTCAAAAACAACAAAACAGCCCCAATTTATAGGCTTCAAAATATAGCCGTTGGGGACAACTCAGCAGAAGAATCTGCTGTCGGTCGACCGCCCGGTCGACCGGGGCCAGATCCAGAGAGCAGAGCTCTCTTGTGGTCGACCGGCCACCAACCCAACAAGCCGTGTACGTCTGTGCACATCGGTCGACCAGACTGGTCGACTGACTTCTGGCGCGGTCGCGGTCGACCGTCCAGACCTGGTCACATGTTTTGGGGATTTAAAACTTGGTCTTTTTACCTTCAATAAAATCCCATAAATCTTCATAAATTCAACAAAAATAAGTTCATTAATATACTTTGATTTACAAACATGTTTGAGTAAGAATCAAAACATGTTACAGACATTTTGAACTATTTTTGTAATATAGAAATTTTGGCTTAAACAAAAATCTGTATTTTTCAAAATCGATTTTTTCAAAACTTCTCCAAATACAAAACAAGATACTTTAAACCCATTTGAAGCTTAATGTGTATGGATTTGATCCACTATACATATATGATGAAATATCTATATTTTTGACAAGAAGCTCTAAAATAAGTTTTGATAAAACACATGTATATTTTGAAGCTTAAAATCAAACTGGTATTTTCTAAAATAAAAACTCTTTTATGAATACACATATAAATCTTGTGTGTGAGTGTATATGAACTTGAACAATCTACCAACTAATCTATCCTTTACATTTTATCTAAATTAAAATCTTGACACTTACAAACCGACACAAGTCTTCTTGAAAATCTTCTCTAGAAAATCTTCTTCTCCTTCTTGACTTGATTCAAACCTTGATCCAATGAGTTAGACTCCTTTTGAGTACTCGATGCAGTCTTGATGCGCGAGCTCTTAAATTAACATGTGCTAGCTCCAAAACTTGATTGTAAATCCTTTGTTGAAACTAAACACCAACTAAGATCTTGATCAAATGTCTGAGACTAATTAAACACAAGATCATTAGTACAATAACTACATGAGTTAATCATCATCAAAACTAGAGTGATGGGCCTCTGGGCCAACAATCTTCCCCTTTTTTGATGATGACAAAACTCATGGAGTTATATATGCATGGATTAAAGTTAAGCTTCATAGAAGCTCCCCCTTAACTCATGCATGACAATAAACAATAAGATATTCAATGAAGTGTATAAACTAAACGGATATATATGCATAAACATGTATATATCAAAACCCAAAATCCTTCTTCCCCTTTTTGTATAAAACAAGGAGATGAAATAAACATATAAACATGCATATATAAATCAATATACCTCTCCCGTTTTTTGTCAAATCATCAATAAAGGGGCGAAAACAAATCAAACAATAAGTGTGTGTGTGTGTGTGTGTGTGTGTGTGTGTGTATGTATGTATGTATGCGATATACATTCATGAAGAAGAGAGACGTGAAGTTAGCTCCCCCTGCATACATGTATTACAGGAAGAAGGGATGACAAAACCCTAACTCACATAAAGCATAATATACAATGTATAAGCGGAGATGTTAAGCTCCCCTTACACACGTGTACTACATAAAGAAGAGATGTCAAGCTCCTCAATATAAGATACACTCAACATGAATCTATGCATAGAAGAGAGGTTAGCTTACCCCTTGCATATAGGCAATTCATATAATTTTTTTTTGAAATCTCTTTAAAACAAATTTTGAAATCTCTTAAGTCAACAAAATAAATTTTGAGATACCACTTGTAAATAAACAAGAAACTTTAAGATACCAATGAAAGTAAAACATTTTGTATTTTTGATACCAATTAAAATATATAGTAAATTTTGATACCAAATAAAATGTCAATTGAAATACCAATTGAAATCTATTGTAAATTCTGATACCAATTAAAATGTCAATTGAAACACCAATTGGAAACAATGCACAAGCTTATAAGGATATTAATTTATTTTTAATTTTACGTCAAGCTTAGCATAAACATAATTTGTGCTTTAAACATGTAAAGGATATTGTAAATCAAGCACAATCAAAACATATATGTATGAAAAAGAAATACCAATTGAAAATTAATACTATTTGAGATTTTGAGACATACATATATAGAAAACAAATATGAGTATACAAAAATAGATTTCTATGAAGAACATGTGTATAACTCATACCGATCCACCCTATTCATGCACATGTTTAAATTGATGTTCAATTAGGCACACAAGGCATGGTCTCCCAACCATCCGCCCTTAAAGGGTAGAAGTTTTCAAAAATATGGTTTGAAAATAGTTATAAATTTGAAAACACTACCAAATGAAGAATAAATAACTAGTTAAAGTAATTTTAAAAATTAGTTAAAAATCCTTCAAACATGAAACTAAATCATGTTTATCCCATGAAGCATGCTAAAAACACAAGAGTTGACACTCGAAATCTATAAAGCTCAAAAATTCTCATGAAAGTAATGTCATGGGTAAACCAATGAAGTGTAAGTGCACAAGAATCACGTAAATAGCATTTTCATAAAAATGATCAATAAGGTTCAAAATAAACATGAATTTCTTTTTATCAAACAAATATGAAAATCATAAAAATCAACCTTCAAGGTATGTGTATGTTCTATCAAAACTAACAATATACATACATATCCTAAGCACAAACGAGTGCATAATGTAATTTGCATGAAGGCAAGTGACTCAAGGGTATACATATATATTTATTAGTTTTAGACAAGAATTGACATATACATGAGGCAAAACATGCACAAAAATAGGCAAAACAAGTGAAAATGAAGGAATCATTAAACTAGATTATACATGTACATGTAATGAATACAAAGAGCAATGAGGTACAAACAAATAAAAATCAATTGTTACTTACTACTTATACAAGTATATACATAAGTTCTAATAAAAACTACATTTAAACAAGTATTCACCACACGAAGCACAACATCAAAACATGCTAAAAATATTATCTATGTAAAAACACGTAAACTAAATGGGAGTTTAGAGATAGTTACCACACCGTATGAACTATTCTCTAAGTCTCCAAAATATGGTGGTCCTCCCACCAAACTTCCTTGATAGTGATGCATCAATAGGGTATGTCCATCTAGCTCTTGCATCCACCAACAAGGCACCAATCCTCTCTCATCATGTGAGAGCCCACACCTACATCAAACACAAGAGGTAGGGATTTTGGTACCCATTTTCTTTTGGGTCCACGGGGGTTAGCATCAAATGGAACCCAAATATTTTTATTAGCAAAATTTATAGAATTTATCTTATTATAACAAAACTTTGCTAAATGGCCTTTGCGACCGCAATGTGTACATTTGTACACTCTAGCATGCACATGAGAATGATTGTGATCATGTGTGCAAAGTGTGCATATGTATGCCGCGGGTTATGTGCATGAACTTGTGAAGCTTGTTTCTTTTGAAACAAGGTTTCCAATCTATTATGATTAAATGCAAAATTGCTCAAAGTTGAGATCAAACAATTCTATTTTTCAAAAATTGAATCTCATTTTTATCAATGGTAGCATGAAGAGCATGACAAATATGAGAATCAACAATCCTTTTCTTTTTAGAAATATTTTCTTTTTCTTTTGAAACAATTTTTCTTTTCAAAGAGTTTTCATCCAAAGCAATTTCTTTTTCTTTTTCCACCAAGTTGATTTTATTTTTCAAAGAATTATTTCTTTCACAAAGATCATTTAATTTAGAAAATAAGGAAATATTCTCCTTTTTCAAAGATTCATTTTCTTAGAAATGTTTTTCAATTTATTTTGAAAAGAATCTTTTTCTTCTAAAATAGAATCATATTTCTTTTTCAATCTTTTATTATCTTTTTTGAGCAAATCATATTTTTCAAGAAGTTGTTGACAAATGAAGCAAGATCATCATATGACATGTCAACATACTCATCAAGCTCAGATTCGGAATTTACCTTAAGGGGGTTATCCCCTTGGACCATATAGCACATGTTAGAAGCATCACTTTCATCATCCGAGTCACTCCACGCATAGTATTACTTTTGTTCGCCAAAGGAGAATATAGTGTTCCATACTATAAAAGCCGAATCAAAGTTAGAAACCCTAATAAATATTCATCATTTAGGGTTGACTTTAAAGCATGGATGACTTTTGCATTAGCCTCTAGATGTTTGCCATTTAAACAATAAGAATCTTTAATAGTGGTAAAATAAACATGAATACCTAGGGCTTTGAGGTACATTGACATCTTAACCTTCCAAGTTTGGATGTTAAGATATCAAACATGGGAGGTGACATGAAATTTATGTGTGTGTATAATTATTGTGTTAGCTAAAAGGAGGATCTTTAACTCTAGGTTATTAGACCCAAATCAAGAGCATCATGCTCTGATACCAATTGAAATCACGTAGAGGGGGTGAATAGGTGACTAGCTAATCTAATGATGAATTAATGCAGAATTAAAACTATTTAAGCAAACTAAAACTATTAAGCTAAACACACCAAGTATAACACAAGAGTGTAGCCGAATTCCCGATGAAGGGCTCTGGATTATCTCCTCGAGATTCCTCTGTAAGTTCACCAAGAGGGGGGTGAATAGGTGATGGCTAATCTAATGGTCACTTAATGCCAAATAATGCGGAAGTAAAAACTATTATGACCTAAACAAACTATTTAAGCTAAGCACCACGTATAACACAAGAGTGTTGCCGAATTCCCCGTGAAGGGCTCTGGACAAACTCCTCTAGATTCCCCTAGATAAGGGTTGAGGTGCCGCGTTGGCTCTCTTGGTTAAATACAAGTGTTAGCAAACAAACTCAAGCATGTATATCAATTTAGCACAAATGTATATCATGCATATAAAGATAAAGACAATAAATATGCAAGATATACAAGAGACAAAGAGAGAGAGAGTGAGCAATCACAAACACAAGGGATTTGTTTCGAGGTTTGAGCACACTTGCTCTACATCCCCGCCTTCGACACACGAAGGATTTCCACTATAATCGATCCCAATGGATCACCCGATGCCGCAACACCTATAAGCTTCTGGACTCCCTAGTCCGTACACACCGCAAGCCCACCGGCTCGCCGATGCCGCACCTCAAACAACAAGTTCGCACCCGAACCCGAAACACCGAGTCCACACTAGGACCCGAAACAATGCGAACACACACGTCCGCCTCCTCAAAGAGCAAAGATGAACTTTGGTGATCACAACTCTTGATCACCTAAAATCCTCTCACAACAAACTCCTATAGGTAGATATAGCAATGGATGGCTCAGTGTTGTGTGAGAAAACAAGGAAAGAGATGGTGGAGGAAAACTCAAGAAATTCTCTTTTGATCACTCTTGATAAACTCCCCTTTTGATTGGAAGTATTAGCTCTCAATTTAGTGGAGAAAACTCTTTTAATAGAGTGGGAAAACTGGCTTAAAGTCCACTAAAAATCTTAGAGAAAACAATGCCCAGACCCCCAAATTTATAGGCTAAGAAAACTAGTCGTTGGGGTCTGTCAGGCCTGTCGGTCGACCGTCGGGCCGACCGGCCAACGGTCATATTTCAGACCGTTTGAGCTATCGGTCGACCGGTCGGTAGACCGAGCCAGGATACAGAGAGCAATCTCTCTGTCCGGTCGACCGCTCGGTCGGCCGGGGCCTTTCCAGAGAGCAGAGCTCTCGGACGGTCGGCCGGGTCGGTCGGCCGGCCATCCTGCAGAACTGGCGTGCACGTCTGTGCACGTTGGTCGACCGGGTTGGTCGACCGGCTGAAGTCAGGTCAGGTCTGAACTAGGGATTAAAAACTTGGTCTTTTGGCTCACATAAAAATCCCATAATTCACAGAAAATCTACAAAAATAGTTTTACCAATATACTTTGATAAACAAACATGCTTGCACAAAATCAAGGCATGTTACAAATGATTTGGACTATTTTTGTAATATGGAAAAATTGGCTCAAATGAAAACAGTATTTTTCCAAACTTGATTTTTTCAAAACTTGTTTTTTCCAAAACATCTCCAAATACAAAAACAAGATATTTAAACAACTTTGAAAGCATATGGTGTATGGATATGATCCACTACACAAACATGGTGAAATATCTATGTTTTTGACATTAAGCTCTAAACTTGATTTTGGATAAAAGATATGTAAACTTGAAAACTAAAATCCAAACATGTATTTTCTAAAAAAGAAAATCTTTTGTAAAAACAAAACTATCAAGAGTGTGTGTGTGTATATGAACTTGAGCAATCCACCAACTACTCTATCCTTTACATTTATCTAAAAATAAAATCTTATAAAACAACCTAGACACAAGTCTTCATCTTCTTGAAGTCTTCACTTGAAGCCTTCTCATCTTCTTGACTTGGTCCAAACACGATCCATAGAGCTAGACTCCTCTTGAGTACTTGATGTGGTCTTGATGCACAAGCTCTTGAATCAAACCGTGCTAGCTCCAAAACTTGACTTCAAATCCTTTGTTGAAGCTATGCACCTACTAAGATCTTGATCATAAATCTGTCACTAATTAAACACAAGATCATTAGTACTATAACTACATGAGTTGATCATCATCAAAACTAGAGTGATGGGCCTTCGGGCCAACAATCTCCCCCTTTTTGATGATGACAAAACTCATGAAGTTATATATGCATGGATTAAAGCAAAGCTTCAAAGAAGCTCCCCCTTAACTCATGCATAACACATAAACAAAATAATATGCAATGAGGCACATAAACATGTATGCAAATGTAGGAGTAAACATACTAATCAAGCATAAAAAAAATCACAAAATCTTTTTCTCCTGTTTGCAAAACAAACATATATGCATAAACACAAATATTAATCCCCCTTAAGCAAGGAAAACATGCATATATCTCAAATACTTCTCCCCCTTTTTGTCAATCATCAACAAAGGGGTTAAAGTAAAACAAAATCATCAAATTTTTCTCCCCCTTTTTGTCCGAAACAAGGAACCAATGAGGGGTAAACATAAATCAATCAATAAAGGATTATATGCGATATACATTCATGAAGAGGAAGACGGTAAAGTAACTTCCCTACACATATACATTACATGAAAGAGGGATGACAAGTCCTAATTCACATAACGTATACTATGTAATGCATAAGAGGAGATGTGAAGCTCCCCTTACACACGTGTATCACATAAAGAAGAGTTGTCAAGCTCCTCAATATACAATACACTCAACATGAATCTATATGTAGAAGAGATGTTAAGCTCTCCTTGCATATAGGCAATACAAATCAAAAATTTTGAATTTTTCTTATAAAACAAAATTTTGAATTTTCTTTTCTTAAAACAATTTTGAGATATCAAATAAACATAATTTTTTTTGATACCAATTTTAAAACATAATGCATAAGCTTTAAAAAAATTTGAAGTAAGCTTAGCATAAACAACTTTGTGCTTTAAACATGTAAAACAATTTTAACTCAAGCACAAATAACTCATATATATGTATGAAAAAAAAGTATACCAAATGAAATTGATACATACATATATAGAAACCAAAATATGAGTATATACAAAAAAGAGTCAAATTGATACCAATTGAAATGATTCAATGATACCAACTGAAACAATAATAGGGTCATGTGTATATCTCATAAACATTGAAGAATAAATAACTAGTTAAATTAATTTTTGAAAAACTAGTTAAAGATCCTTCAAAAACATGAAACCAAACATATGTATTTCATGAATCATACCAAATACACAAGAATTGACACTCGATCTATAAAGCTCAAAAATATGTTCATGAACCAAAGTCATGACAAACAAATAAAGTATGAGTGTACAAGAATCATGTATATAGCATTTACATGAAAATAGTCATTTAGGCTCAAAATGATCAAAACAAATTATTCATTTTATTTTATCAAACAAAACATGAAGATTTATTTTTCATTAAACAAATCAAAATTCTAGGTATATGTATGATTTATCTAAATCTAACAATATGCATACATATTCCAAACATAAAACGAGTCTATTAATAGTATTTGCATGAAGGTAAGAGACTCAAAAAAAAGGATATACATGTATATTTATTAGATTTGAATAAAAATTACATATACATGAAGTAAAAACATGAAATTGGCAAAACAAGTGTAAATGAGGAAATCATCAAAACTAGCCTATATATGTACATATAGTGGGTACAAATGAGCATGAAGTGCAAACATATATGAATCAATTTGTTCTCACTATTTGTACATGTATAATACAAGTTTTGATAAAAACTACATTTAAACTAGTATTTACCACATGAAGCACAAAACAAAAATGAACATGCTATATGATGTCAAAAATGAATAAGCATGTAAATAAACTAAGAGTTTAGAAATAGTTACCAACTAAGGAACTATATTCCAAAACTCCAAACATGGTGGCCTTTCCACCAAAACTCCTTGATAGCGGTGCATCAAATGTATGTCCTTCTAGTCCATGCAACCACCATCAAGGCACCATCTCTCTCACGTCATGTGAGAGCCCTCACCTACATCAAAAACACAAGGTGGGGGTTTTGGTACCCATTTTTTCTTGGGTCCTCAGGGGTTAGCTTTGTAAGGCACCCAAATATTTTTATTAGCAAAATTTAAAACATGCAACTTATCAAAATAAAATTTTGCTAAATGGCCTTTGCGGCCACAATGTGTACATTTGTACACCTTAGGATGCTTATGTGTATGCGTATGATCGTGGCGTGCAACATAAGCATATGCATGATGAGAATGATGTGCATGAATATGTGGAGTTTGTTTCTTTGAAAACATAGACTCCAATCTAGTATGGTTAAATGCACATTTGCTCAAAGTTGAGCTCAAACAATTAATTTTATTTTTCAAAACATTAATCTCACTATTATCAATGGTGGCATGTAAAGCATGGTGAGATTGTGAAACAATATTCTTTTTCTTTGAGAAACATTTTCCTTTTCTTTTTCAAAAATTTTCTTTTTCAAAGACGTGTTTTCTTGAAAAGCAATTTCTTTTTGTTTTTCCACCAAAACAATTTTATTTTTCAAATTTGTGTTTCCTTCACAAAGATCATCCAATTTTGAAAGCAAGGAAACATTCTCATTTTTTAAAAATTCATTTTCTTTTTCAATGCATGCAACCTTATTTTCTAATGAATCTTTTTCCTTTAGCATGCTATCAAAATTCTTTTTCATTTTCTTGTTATCTTTCTTAAGCATGTCATATTTTTCAAGGAATAGTTGACAAAATGAAGTAAGCTCATCATATGACATGTCATTTTCATCTACCTCGGATTCAGTAGTTACCTCAAGGGGTTATCCCCTTGGACCATATAGCACTTGTTGGAGACGTCACTTCCAACATCCGAATCGCTCCCGGCATAATATAGATCCTTTTCGCCAAGGGAGGTGATGATGTTCCATGCTACAAAAGCCGAATCAATGTTAGAAATCCTAGATAAATAATCATCATTTAGGGTTGACTTTAAAGCATTAAGGGCTTTTGCATTAGCCTCAAGATTCTTGCCATTTAAACAATAATCATTAGTGATAGCAAGGTAAACATGAATGCCTAGGGCCTTGAGGTACAAAGACATCTTAACCTTCCAAATTTGGATGTTAAGAATGTCAAACATGGGTGGTGACATGAAATCCATGGTGTGTGTACAATAATGTGATTAGCCTAAAATGAGGATCTTTAACTCTAGGTTGTAAGACCCAAATTCAGAGCACTTGGCTCTGATACCAATTGTAAGTTCACCTAGAGGGGGGGTGAATAGGTGATGGCTAATCTAATGGTCACTTAATGCCAAATAATGCGGAAGTAAAAACTATTATGACCTAAACAAACTATTTAAACTAAGCACCACGTATAACTCAAGAGTGTTGCCGAATTCCCCGTGAAGGGCTCTGGACAAACTCCTCTAGATTCCCCTAGATAAGGGTTGAGGTGCCGCGTTGGCTCTCTTGGTTAAATACAAGTGTTAGTAAACAAACCCAAGCATGTATATCAATTAAGCACAAATGTATATCATGCATATAAAGATAAAGACAAGATAAATATGCAAGATATAAACAAGAGACAAAGAGAGAGAGAGAGTGAGCAATCGCAAACACAAGGGATTTGTTTCGAGGTTCGAGCACACTTGCTCTACATCCCCGCCTTCGACACACGAAGGATTTCCACTATAATCGATCCCAATGGATCACCCGCTGCCGCAACACCTACAAGCTCTCGGACTCCCTAGTCCGTACACACCGCAAGCCCACCGGCTCGCCGAGGCCGCACCTTAAACAACAAGTTCGCACCCGAACCCGAAACACCGAGTCCACACTAGGACCCAAAATAATGCGAACACACACGTCCGCCTCCTTAAAGAGCAAAGATGAACTTTGGTGATCATAACTCTTGATCACCTAAAATCCTCTCACAACAAACTCCTATAGGTAGATATAGCAATGGATGTCTCAAGTGTTGTGTGAGAAAACAAGGAAAGAGATGGTGGAGGAAACTCAAGAATTCTCTTTTGATCACTCTTGATAAACTCCCCTTTTGATTGGAAGTATTAGCTCTCAATTTAGTGGAGAAAACTCTTTTAATGGAGTGGGAAAAACTGGCTCAAAGTCCACTAAAAATCTTAGAGAAAAACAATGCCCAAACCCCCAAATTTATAGGCTAAGAAAAACTAGCCGTTGGGGTCTGTCAGGCCTGTCGGTCGACCGTCCGGCCGACCGGCCAACGGTCATATTTCAGACCGTTTGAGCCATCGGTCGACCGGTCGGTAGACCGAGCCAGGATACAGAGAGCAATCTCTCTGTCCGGTCGACCGCTCGGTCGGCCGGGGCCTTTCCAGAGAGTAGAGCTCTCTGGACAGTCGACCGGGTCGGTCGGCCGGCCATCCTGCAGAACTGGCGTGCATGTCTGTGCACGTCGGTCGACCGGGTCGGTCGACCAGCTGAAGCCAGGTCAGGTCTGAACTAGGGATTAAAAACTTGGTCTTTTGGCTTACATAAAAATCCCATAAATTCACAGAAAATCTACAAAAATAGTTTTACTAATATACTTTGATAAACAAACATGCTTGCACAAAATCAAGGCATGTTACAAATGATTTGGATTATTTTTGTAATATGGAAAATTTGGCTCAAATGAAAACAGTATTTTTCCATACTTGGTTTTTTCAAAAACTTGTTTTTCCAAAACATCTCCAAATACAAAAATAAGATATTTAAACAACTTTGAAAGCATATGGTGTATGGATATGATCCACTACACAAACATGGTGAAATATCTATGTTTTTGACATTAAGCTCTAAACTTGATTTTGGATAAAAGATATGTAAACTTGAAAACTAAAATCCAAACATGTATTTTCTAAAAAAGAAAATCTTTTGTAAAAACAAAACTATCAAGAGTGTGTGTGTATATGAACTTGAGCAATCCACCAACTACTCTATCCTTTACATTTTATCTAAAAACAAAATCTTATAAAACAAACCTAGACACAAGTCTTCATCTTCTTGAAGTCTTCACTTGAAGCCTTCTCATCTTCTTGACTTGGTCCAAACACGATCCATAGAGCTAGACTCCTCTTGAGTACTTGATGTGGTCTTGATGCACAAGCTCTTGAATCAAACCGTGCTAGCTCCAAAACTTGACTTCAAATCCTTTGTTGAAGCTATGCACCTACTATGATCTTGATCATAAATCTGTCACTAATTAAACACAAGATCATTAGTACTATAACTACATGAGTTGATCATCATCAAACTAGAGTGATGGGCCTTCGGGCCAACATGCTCTAGATAAAAGTTGAGGTGCCGTTATGGCTCTCTTGGTTGAATACAAGTGTGAGCAAACAATCCCCAAGCATATATCAATATAAACACAAGTATATCAAGTAAGTAATGAATATGATCAATAAGAGCATACAAGATATAAACACAAGTGAGAGATAGAGAGCAATCGCAAACACAGGAGATTTGTTTTGAGGTTCGAGCACCCTTGCTCTACGTCCCCGCCTTCAATACTATGAAGGATTTTCACTAGAATCGATCCCGCCGGATCACTCGGTGCAGCAACACCTACAAGGAGTTCACACTAGAACTCTTGGACTCATTAATCCCTCTCTTGTTCCCGCAAGAACAAACACACGCAAGCACACTAGCTTGCCGAGGTCGCACCTCTACACCGAGCTCCCACAAGAACTTGAAACAACACGAACCCGCAAGTTTGCCTCCTCAAATACAATGATGAACACTTTGGTGATCTCGACACTTTGATTACCTAAAACTCTCTCACAACAAAGATCCCTATAGGATTGATGTAGCAATGGATAGCTCAAGTATGTGTCAGTATGTTCACGTGTGTGTTAACAATTCTTCAATGTTTAAAAGAATCAAAAGAAAACAAAACAAAAAATGAAAAGAGAAAAATACGGTGGACATAAAGAAGAGGGAAACATAGAAGAGTGATTATGTTTTTTTTTTTGGGTTTTTAAAACAAATAGAAAGAAAAGATAAAAGAGATACAATAAAACTCATGGCTACTAACAATTAATAGCTCCACTAACATGTTAACCTCTTAGTGATAATTGTCTCACATGTATCCTTGACCATCACTAGTCCTTTGTTCAAGAGCTTTATAAAGCATGATCCACAAGATCACTTTCACATCCAAACTCAACAAACAAGAGCAAGTTACACTTAAACCATCAAAACTAACTAGAGCAAGCGTGGAATAAAGTAATGGTAACTTATTAGAGAGTTAGATGTTATAATGTTAGAATCCACCATCATGATCCATCAATGGCTCTTGTAAGAGCAAGGCAAGTAGATGCTATTAGATTCATGTGGATTATCAAGTAAGGAGTTAACATAGTTAGTGGTTAATGATTAGTTGTCATGAGAGAAAAGTTAGCTAAACATGCAAAGGGCTAGAGAGAAGAAAATAAATAGAGATAAAGAGAGAACCTTTCATATAGTGCCACCCTCTATTACAAGAACCCTAACTTTTATCCTATGTATTACTCTCTTCTTATTACATGATCTACAAAGAAAATGAAAAATAAAAGAAAGAAGAAAACTACATTAAACTACAAAAATGAGAGAAACTACTCCTAAAAACTCTCCTTGTCTTTCTGTTCTGAAAACCTGGGGTATTTATAGGTTAAGGAGGGTACCAGGGGGCATCATGGGGCCACGTGTCAAATCTCAACGTGCGACTCCTCCGTATTGCCGTGAAAATGTGGCACGCGGCAATAAGGGCGCTCGCACGGCACCGCCTGCCAGGCTCTCCTGATTTGTCCCCCTGTCGGTATGTGTTGCTGGTTTCTGGACAACTGCAACATGTTTTGACAAATTTGCTCCCCAAAGTCATTGCCTATATGTAGACCCTAAAATCTCTAAATAAATGAGATTTTTGATCTTTTTCTTCATTCCACATCATAAACCTAAGAATATACAAGAGAGGTATTATTAATAGAATTTAATATTGAATAAATGTGAAGATGTGGTATGAAATATGTAATTTTGGAGACTAATCACACCTCCACACTTATCTTTTGCTCGTCCCGAGCAGAACAAAAAAACTAAGAAAATTATTACACTACTTTCACAAGTGATGCAATTGCACTGAGCATGTGCAACAAGCCGTTAAACTTTAGGTTTTACCTAGAGGAGGAGTTTTATCTACTGAGGGTTTTCAGTAGATTACATCGACAAAATCCTTAAAAAAAATTAAATGTTAGTATTTTGAAAACGCATTTTGAAATAGAGAAAAGTGTTGAAATATTTTTGCGAAAATTTAAGTGATCCAAGATCTTAGGTTAACCAGAAATTATTCTTTCTTAAACTAAGTCTAAATGCAAAATCTTGTTATAAATTAAATGCAAGAATTTAAAATTGAATCGATTCTTTGATTTTTCATAAAAGGTCCTGGAAAATATATACTTTGTGAACTGTGAAGATTTTTGAGATATCGACTCTAACTTTCAGTCCATTTATTTATATTAAATTTTTTTTTCCTTCCCTTAGTTTTTTTAGGCTTCTAGCTTACCCGGAGAGTGAGCATTTAACAATTACTCCCAAACCAAATGATTTTAGGGAACTAGATGAGAAAAAGATCTCTCGGGCTTAAGGACTTGAGTAAACATGGCCATAAAACTAAAAAGGATTATTTTGTTTTGTTCCACTATTTAGGCGTGAATAATCATGCTTCCTGAGGCATAATTACCCAGCTTCAATAAGTGATTTTTATTATCATATATACACACACACACACACACACACACACATATACACATACACACATACACATACACATACACACATACACACACACACACATATATATATATATATATATATATATTGGCACTTTCAGTCTTTGTTTCAATCCAAAAAACTTTTTTGAGTGTGAAGTGCATAAATCTAAGATAAAAAAAATTCAAGATCAAATTATCTTTTCAATCTTATTTTCTTATTCTAGAATTTAAACAAGATCTATTATTTTGACTCGATTTAAGAATTCACAATTCTAGGCTTCTTAATTCCTAAGATTTTCTTAACTTTCTTAAAAATAAATCAAAACTTTTTCTTCTATTTCAAAAATTTTTGTAAAAAGAGAAGAAAAAGAAAAAAAGGTCTCTATACAAAAAAGAAAATCTAAAAACTCTTAAAAGAATTGTAAAAGAAAGAAAATATAAACAAACTATGTTAGTAAATCCCCCCCCCCCCCAACTTATCTCATGCATTGTCCTCAATGTATCATGATGTCTATATGCATGAAACAAATGGAAAGGAAAGAAAAATTATCTCATGGTGGTGGTTTCGGTAGTGGTCTGATTGGCCCACGAAATACGGCGCAATTCAGAGATTGTGGATTGATCGAGCCAAACTGTACAAAAAAAATATAGAAATTTAGAACAGTGCTAGGTCCTCAATTCTATCGTGTAGCCTAGGGCTAACGGGTCGTGATCCACAGGGAGGGACAGCGATGGAAGCGTTATGTAAGTTTCTTCTTTTAATTTACAAAACTAATTAATACTTATCTTCTCAGTTTATAAAAAGAAAATAAAAATATTAAGTTAAGTTAAGAGAAGATGGTAGAAGAAGAGATGGTGGTGTTATTTTATTTTAATTATAAAAGAAAAAGAAGCAAAAAGAGATAAAGAAAAGTGTTGAAACAAAAATCCAAAATAAAAAGAAATAAAAGGAAAATATTTACCTCTATTGTTGAATCATAATGAAATTTACCTTAGAATGAAGTAAAACAAAGTAATAGAAAAGAATAAAGGGAAGTAAAGCTTCGGCGAGATCGAGCACAATGAAGAAAAGTAAGAAAGCTCCATTGATTGTCACCTTCAATATAAGCTTCTTGAAGAAAAGATTACAATAGTGTCACTCTACAATAACTCTTCCTCTCTTTTAATCATGTAACTCTTTCTAACATAAGCTAAAAAGAAAAATGAAATAAAAATAAAAATTACATTGAAGAAGAAAAGAAAAATCTAAAGTAAAGCTCTCTCTAAAGTGGTGCCTCATGATTATCAGTTAAATTCAGATTTAACTAGATTTATTTGATTAAAGGAGGACGATCCCAAATTCAGTTGGTTAAATTTAGTTTTTGGTGAATCAAGTGGTTAAATCTAAAGATCAACTAAGGATAACGTCAAATACAGAGTCCAAATCCAAAGTGATAAATGGATAGAGAGAAGATCAACAGATGAGATGAAGCAAATTTGACTCAGATTCTAACTGGATACATTTTAATATTTGAATTATAACTTTCGCTACCGAAATTCGAATATAATAATTCAAGATGATCCAGAAAGGAAATATAAAGGGCTATAACTCTTAAGTTGATCACTATTTCAAATTTTATCATTTGATAAGTTATATTCAGCAATCAACAGGCCAACAAGCTACAGATCAGAACTGAATATCCACATCACATCAAGTTTGGAGATAAGGGGAGGATTCAAATTCAAAAATATCTAGCTTCTCCTATCTTCATCTCCTTAACCTCTGCATTTCTCCTATAAATACCTGCAATTTCAAAGGCAAAGGGAAACGACTAAGTAGAGATAGATTTAGGCCAGTTTTTCATTCTTTTTAGTGTAGGTTTTTATTTTCTTTTTATGTAATTTTTTTATTTCTTTGTAAGCATAGGTTAGACTGAGATTCATATAAGTAAGAGAGAGAGACTTATGTTGAGAGTGACACCGTTGTAACCTCCTCCTTTCTTTCATCATTTTTACAAGTAACCAAGGTAACATCTTTATGCTTTTCTTGTTGATAAGTTCTTCTATTCTATTTTTCCTCTTTTTGGTTTTGATGAATATCCAAGTGAACCTAGAAGCATCAGTATAGCCACGTTTGTGTGAGTGCCACCGATATTTCATGATGATATTCTCCTCCTCAAGTTTCCGTATCATTTCATTCTTGTTCATCTTGATGATGTAATACGAATGGGGACTGAGCTCGATCTTATGGCTTATGTATTGATCGCCTCCAAAGCAAGGTAAAATAGTAAGGTTTCCAGGAAATAATCAATTAGAGGAGGTAAGTTTTTCTTTTAGGTTTTCTTTCTTCTCTTTTAATTCTTTAGTTTAGATCACCCCAATTTTCCAACCATCTTTATCACTTTTTCAATTTCTTTGTATATAATTCATTTTTCATTTTCCCATCTTCTCAATCTACCACTTTCTTTCTAACTTGATTGTAATTTATTTTCCATTTCTTTTAAGAACTAAAAGAAGATCTTTAACCATTCTTTGTAACAAAAAGCCTTCATCGCTAGTCCCTCCTTGTGAATCACGACCCGCATAGTCACTTGCTATTGCGGTAACATTGAGTACCTTGCACTTTTTATTCTTAAGTTCTGAAATTCTATATTTTGTGTGCAGGTAAAAACTCAATCATATTTTGGCGTCGTTGCCAGGGTGGGACGGCAAGTTATTCTCTTTTTAGAATTACATTTTTGGTTAACGTTCTTCTTTGTTCTTGGTGTACATATTTAACAATAAGGAATTTTTACTACAGTGGGCATATAAGTGGCCCTGGACTCTGCTCAAGAAAGCAGAGCCCAGAAGCCCTCAGATTTGCTACATTCCAGTGGCTATTTGAGTGAACTACTAACCTGTATTTTTGTAGGTTGGCTGAATTGCATTGCTAAAATTTTATAGCAATTTATTTCCTTGTTTATCTCACTGTACTTACTTGTTAACCTCAACAGTAAAATGATGTATGTTAAATGCTAAAAAAATTTAGACATACATTTAGGCACGTGTCTAATTCGTATACATTTTATATTACTGTTGAAGAGTGCTAGAGCGAAAGGTACGTATGCATAACATATAGTTTAGGAAACATTCTTGGGTGATATTTACTTGTGAATGTTACTTTTCTACATCTTGCACACTTTGCACAATCAATCTTAAGGGCTTGTCCTATAAACAAGATAAGGTGGGAAAGTCATTACCCTCCCTTAGCCCACAATCTCCTTACTCACTAACCCAAGCCTAACTAAAACTGAGTAGACGTTGGCCCTAGGGACATCTCGGACTCAAACAGGAGACTGACCTAAGGGGGAAGTTGATTTGAATTTGACTCTTGCCAAATCGGTGTCTAAGGTTGGAGATTGAGGGGCGTAACCCCGAAGGCTGGTGGTTTGGCATAATTAGGCTCGTTGCTTTAAGCACGGATACCTCCCACCAATCTTGCCCCTACCTGGCCGATTAACTTGTGGTCCGATTGTAATATACCCCCGTGGATAGTCTAACCAATTAGGAGTCATCTAGTTCTAAGGTCTACCCTAACTTAGGATAGATTTTTTTCTTTTCATTTTATTTATTTGCTAACTGGTTTGTTTTTCTTTGTTTGTGTTTTTTTGACATTTCTTGTGTGATATGGCTTATAACAACAATTTTTCTAATTTTAATGATAATCCATGTTACACCCCGACCTCTTTTTCGGATATTACCAACCCGACATATCATAACTTTAACCAACCTAGTGTGCCGGATTGGTCTTATCCGTATCGTTACATGCCCCAGTCTCAATACTATGAACATGACTGGAATAATCATCACTACTTTTTACAGAGTCAATGGGAATACAACTCCCCCGAATCATATTGTCAACTACCCTATGAACATCCAGCTTCATACACACTTTCTCCCGAACAACCATTAGAAGAATCAATTGACTGGGAAAAGAGGATGGAAGCCTTAGATGAGCTTGAGCGATGAATTCAAATTTTAGAAGACTCAAAATCCCGTCAAAATTTTCAAGTCGCAGATTCTTACTCTATTTTTCAAGGAGAACATGCCAACTTAGAAAAGAGTATGGAAACCATGATTCAATATCAAAATATCCACTCGATATGATAGAAGCAAGAATTAGTAGATTGGAGAACATGCGTAGGAATAAGGAAACTCTCCCTATTCAATATTTGACTATTCCCAACACTTCTAGCCGTATTGATGAAAACCAAGAATCATGGTATCTTGAAGACTTTGCCCAAGATTTAGTTTCACCACAAAGCCTTGAACTTGACCAATATCAACACATTGACGAATTTGTAAGTTTCCATTTTAATGAGATTAAACTTGATCATGAATGTGAACCCGATCCCCAACTTTGTGATTCAGTTTCTATCATTGAATCTATATTGACTCCAGTATTCTTACCCAATTTGAACCAATTTTCTGAGTCAACATTTATTCCCTACCTATAGATTTAGAAATTGAGTCACCAATTTTGGATAGTCACATTCTATTGATTGGAAATGAATGTGAATATCAATTCTTGGACTTGGACTCAACGCTTGAACCAAAACTAACTGTCGAACCAAAGTTGATTTTTCCGAGTTAGTATTGGTTCCTGAACCTATCATTCTTGAGTCTAAGTCAACCATTCACCAAGTCACATTCTTTTGTTGGACATAGGTATAGACCATGATGACTCCGTGATGATTTTCCAGGACTGGTCATGTAAAGGGAGTAAGTTTCACGATAGGATCTTTCATGATCCTATTCATATTAGGGAATCTAAATATGTAAATAGAAAAGAGGTCAATAAAAGTGGATTCCATGAACCACCATATTATCTTGATTGGGTATCAACGCTTGACCCAATCAGATCACCACCGGAACCACCACCTTAAGGTATATTTTCCTTCCATTTCTTTTTCATGCATCTATGCATTAATTCATACATTGAGGACAATGCATGAGATAGGTATGGGGGAGGGTTCTAACATAACTTAGATTTTCTTTTTATTATTCAAAAAAATTTATTAACAATTTCTTTACTTTTAAAAACTTTTTGAAAATAGAAACAATATTTTGACATTTTTTTTGTAAGAAATTAAGTCAATTCTAAGGTATAAGAGAATCATAATTAGGATTTTTTATACTTGGTCAAAATAAGATTATTTGTTTGATTTCTAAGGTTAGCAAGAAAATTTGTGAAAGTAATTTAATCTTGATCTTTACCTTGAAGAAATATGCACACCTTATACACTTACACACTTAGGGTTCAAAAATAAAGATTCTTATGCCTTATAAAAAAAAGAGAAAAAAAATATATATGTATATCTATGAAAATAAATAAATCTAATTATTTATTAGCTAGGTGCTTTGGCCTAAGAAAACCTTAGTATTTATACAAAAGATGATTAGATAAATTTGAAAATATATATGTAAATCTTCTGATTAAGCTGCGTATTTGTGCCTCATGAAGCATAAGTATTCACGCTTAAAAGGGGTACATTTTATAAATAAAAATCCTTAGTTTCGTGGCCTTGTCTACTCGAGTGTTCAAGTCCTTAGGGGTGTTTTCTCACCTGGTGCCCTAAGAATGTTCGGTTTGGGTGTCACAGACTAAAGACTCGTTACATGGGCAGATTAGAAAGCCTAATGGAATTGAGAAATAAATACCACTAAAATAAATATAAATAAGACATAGAAATTAGAGTGAAAGAACCCTTAGTCAAAATTTCACGATCACAAAGGTGTAAATGACTTAGGGTAAAGTAATAGACTAGATGAAAAATATAGTTTGACTCCTTGCCTTGATTGATAACAAGTTTTTTACTAAAGACTAAGTTTAGGAATGAAAAGTTTAGTTTTTCTATAACTTATAGATTACTTAATTCTTACAATTATACTTCAAATATTTTTCTCTTTCAAAATGTGTTTTCAAAATGCTAACACTTTGTTTCTCTTTCATTATGAATTTTGTAGGTGTAATCTACTGAAAACTCTCACGAGACAAAACTCATCCTCTAGGGGAAACCAAGAGGTTTAACTGATTGTTGCACATGCTCAGTGCAATCGCGTAACCAGCGAAAGTGATCTAATAATCTTTGATTTAGTTTTGTTATTTTGCTCGAGGACGAGCAAAAGGTAGGTGTGGGGTGTGATTGCACACATCTATTGCAGTATTCTTTATTACATTTTCACATTTATTATATAATAAATCTGCTAAATTCTTATCTTAAATTTCTATTTTGCAGAAGATAATCATGGAGAGAAAGAGGTAAAATCAAATAAATATCAGTTAAATTCAGATTTAACTAGATCTATTTGGTTAGAGGAGGATGATCCCAAATTCAATTGGTTAAATTCAGATTTTGGTGAATCAAGTGGTTAATCTAAAAATCAACCGAGGATAACGTCAAAGATAGTGTCCAAATCCAAAGGGATAATGGATAGAGAGAAGATCAATAGATGAGAAGATCAACACATCTATTGCAGTATTCTTTATTACATTTTCACATTTATTATATAATAATCTGCTAAATTTCTTATCTTAAATTTCTATTTTGCAGAAGATAATCATGGGGAGAAAGAGGGTAAAATCAATAAATATCAGTTAAATTCAGATTTAACTAGATTATTTGGTTAGAGGAGGATGATCCCAAATTCAATTGGTTAAATTCAGATTTTGGTGAATCAAGTGGTTAATCTAAAAATCAACCGAGGATAACGTCAAAGATAGTGTCCAAATCCAAAGGGATAATGGATAGAGAGAAGATCAACAGATGAGATGAACAAAATTTGACTCAGATTCTGACTGGATACATTTTAGTATTTGAATCATAACTTTCGCTACTGAAATTTAAATCTAATAATTCAAGATGATCCAGGAAGAAGGCTTAAAGGTTTACAACTCTTAAGTTGATCACTATTTCGAATTCTGTCATTTGATAAGTTATATTCAACAATCAACACGCCAACAAGCTGCAGATCAGAACTGAATATTCTTATCAAATCAAGTTTGGAGATTAGGGGAGGATTCAAATTTAGAAATATCCAGCTTCTCCTATCTTCATACTCCTCTAACCTCTGTATTTCTCCTATAAATACCTGCAATCTCAAAGGCAAAGGAGAATGACCCAGCAAAGATAGATTTTAGGCCAGTTTTTCATTCTTTTTAGTGTAGGTTTTTATTTTCTTTTTATGTAATTTTTTTATTTCTTGTAAGCATAGGTTAGACTGAGATTCATATAAGTAAGAGAGAGACTTATGCTGAGGTGACACTGATGTAACCTCCTCCTTTCTTTAATTGTTTCTACAAGTAATCAAAGGTAACATCTTTATGCTTTTCTTGTTTATATGTTCTTATTCTATTCTACTTTTTCTCTTTTTGGTTTTGATGAATATCCAAGTGAACCTAGAAGCATCAGTATAGCCATGTTTGTGTGAGTGCCACCGATATTTCATGATGATGTTCTCCTCCTGAAGATTCCGTATCATTTCATTCTTGTTCGTCTTGATGATATAATGCGAATGGGGACTGAGCTCGATCTTATGGCTTATGCGTTGATCGCCTCCGAAGCAAGGTAAAACATGCAAGGTTTTTAGGAAATAATCGGAGGTAAGTTTTTCTTTTAGGTTTTTCTTTCTTCTCTTTTAATTCTTTAGTTTAGATCACCCCAATCTTCCAACCATCTTTATCACTCTTTTCAATTTCTTTGTATATAATCCATTTTCCATTTTCCCATCTTCTCAATTTACCACTTTCTTCCGAACTTGATTGTAATTTATTTTTCTTTTTTTTAAGAACTAAAAGAAGATCTTTAACCATTCTTTGTAACCTAAAAGAGAACTTATTAAAAAGCTTCTATCGCTAGTCTCTCCTTGTAGATCACGACCCGCATAGCCATTTGTTATTGTGGTAGCATTGAGTACCTTACACTCTTTTTTTTTAAGTTCTGAAATTTTATATTTTGTGTGCAAGTAAAAACTCAATCATAGATCTTGCAAGAACTCACCAGTGACCTCTTTAATGTGACCCATTAAAAGAATGATTGAGTGAATGATTTTCTTTAAAAAATTATATCCATCCAATTTCCAATTTCAAAAATAATTCTTGAGTCATTTTGTCCAACCCTTTTATCTAACAATGAAGTGTGATTTTGGAAGATGATTGATTGGCTCAAATGGAACGGAACTAATACCGACTCAGGAATGTGACTTAGATCAAGTCGAAATTCAAAAGTGGGGGTCATAATTGGTTCAAAAATGGGGTTCAAACCAAAAAATTGATGTTCACACACTTTTATCATCAATGAAGTGTGATCAAAAGATATTGGTGATTCTATTTCGTGGTGTGCTGATACAGAATTTAATGTTGACTCCGGAATATGGAAAAAAAATCTGGTAAAGATATCGAAGTCATTATTGAATCAAAAATGAAATAGAATTACCAACTTGTGGATCTGGATCACATTTATGCTCAAGTTCAATTTCAAGAAGGGATAACTTGCCAAAATGTCAATGGGACTTTCAAAACTTGGAGTTTGGTCAAGTTTAAATGGATAAGCTGAAATTGAATCCTGGTTTCGAAAATAACATGATTTTTCAGTCCAATCGATAGGGTTAGGGATATAAGGATTAGCCAAAGGTTGATAAGAAAGACTTTTCTCACTCCCATTGATCAATTCGCTCATTGTTGAGTCTAACCTACTGATAAGCCATGTAACAGAATTTTGAGTTTGAATCATGTCTTCTATACTCTTTGCAATTGGTTCTTCTTGAAACTATGAGTATGGAAGTTGGTTTTAGAAATTATGGTAAACTCGTGAGTCCATCAGATTTTACGATTGTTGCTTGGATTCACACAATGCTTCCATACTCATTTTCAGGGTGGATTTTTTTTGCATTTAGATGTTCTAGAAAAGAAATATATGAAGCTTGGTACTGGGAAAATGTGAGTCCAATATGTTTTGAGAATGTCGCTTGGACTCACGCAAGAGTTTCATACTCAATTTCAAGATTGATGGTTGTTCATTTTGAATCAGTGAGACTGGAAAAGATAAGTATGACTCTTGAAAATTTGGTTGAAATGATGAGTCTAACATGTTTTGAAATTGTTGCTCAATTTCAAGAAAGACTTTCATACTCTTTTCTAAATCAGATTTTTCTTCAATGGGATGTTCTAAAAAAAGAGTATATGAAGTTTGATATGGAAATGATTGTGAATTGAGCAAGTTCTGAATTCATTATTGGGACTCAAGCATGGCTTCTATACTCTTCTGTATCTCTGATTTTTCTTCAATTGGTGGTTCAAGAAAAGGATTATGTCAAGCAGAATATGAGAAAGAAGATTGTGGACAAGGTGGTGTTGAAATTTTGACTCGGGAGAGGTGAATCCCCATTGACTCTGTGAAGAGTGAAAATTATTTTGAACATTTTGATCGTAGAATTGGGGATACGGGTCATATTGAGTCAGACAAACTTATCCATCATATATAGTTAGTTCAAGTTGTACATAGTCGAGTTAGAGTTATCCGAGTCAAATGAGGCGAGATGAAAAATGGATCCATTTGGCTGAAAATTTTTTGGTTATATTCTATTTTATCACAATAATCACAAAAAAGAAAAATCAACAAACAAAAAAAGAAAAATTCAAAAACAAGCATATACTAGGGTTCGCCTAGACGACTCCTAACTGGATAGACTGTTTACGAGGGATACATTGTAGGAATCTGACGACAAGTTAATCGGCTAGGTAGGGGCAAGATTTGTGAGAGATATCCGTGCCAGAGCAACGGGCCTAATTATGCCAAACCGTTGTTCTTTGATGTTTCGCTTCTCAATCCCCAATCTTTGACACCGATTTGACAAGAGTCAAATTCTAACAATTTTCCCTTTAGGTCAATCTCTTAAATGAGTCCGAGATGTCCCGAGGGGCCAAATTCTAGCAAATTTTATTTAGGCTTGGGTTGTGTGAGTGGGGAGGAGGTTTTTGGGCTAAGGGAGATAATGACTTCCCCATCTTATGTTGTATCAGGTTATGTCCTTAAATTCAATTCGTGCAAGTGTGCAATATAGACAATAATGAACACGAAAAAGTGAGTAAATTACTCAAGTGTTTGTCCTAAGCTATATACAATGTAATATGTACACTTTCATCAAGATCACAACAACACAAGAACCAAATACAGTATATTGGAATGAAAATTGACACGTGCCTAGATGCAAAATATCAAAACCATTTTAAAACATCCAATTACTATATTTTAATTCTTTAAATTATTACAGTGCATACGTAATATAAACAGAAACTAGCAGCAAAATAAAGCAATATACAAGAATTTACCCAATCACACAAAAGCAAGTGTGGGTTTCTACACGCTAAATTTCTGAAAATTTTAACCTACACACCAACAAACAAAGAAGGAAAATTACAAAATCGTGAAATCAAATCGTTCCTATCCCTGACGATGGCACCAAAATTTGATTGAGAAACAATCGCGGGCAAAAGTGGCATTTTGAAATCAAATGTTAAAATATGCGTGCTTTGACTTTCTCGATACTTCCATTATGGCATAAAGGCTAAAAGGGTCAAATCCACAGGGACGGAAAGCGATAGAAGCTTTACCGGTATGTTCACGTGTGTGTACTAACGGTTCTTCAATGTTTGAAAGATTCAAAAGAAAAGAAAAAAAGAAGGAAAAGAGAAGAATACGGTGGATACAAAGAAGAGGGAAACATAGAGAGTGATTATGTTTTTTTTTTGGGTTTTAAAATAATTAGAAAGAAAAAAATAAAAAGAGATACAAGAAAACTCATGGTTACTAACTACTAATGGCTCCACTAACTTGCTAACCTCTTAGTGATAGTTGCCTCACATGTTTCCTTGACCATAACTAGTTCTTGGTTTACGAGCTTTATAAAGCATGACTCATAAGATCACTTTCACATCCAAACTCAAAATTCGAGAGCAAGCTACACTTAAACTATCAAAACTAACTAGAGCAAGTATGGAATAAAGTAATGGTAACTTGTTAGAGAGTTAAATGTCATAGTGTTAGAATCCATCATCATGAGCCATCAATGGCTCTTGCAAGAGCAAGACAAGTAGAGGGTATTAGATTCATGTGGATTATCAAGTAAGGAGTTAGCATAGTGAGTGATTAGTATTTAATTGCCATGAGAGAAAAGTTAGCTAAACATGTAAAGAGTTATAGAGAAGAAAACAAGTAGAGATAAAAAGAGAACGTTTCATAAAATGTCACCTGAAAATACACCTAGAAGGGAGGTGAATAGGTGTACTAGCTAATTTAATGACAAATGATGCAGAATTAAAAACTAACTAGCAAACACATAATGTGAAACCAAGAGTGAGTCCGAATTCCCCGTGAAGGGCTCTGGAGCTACTCCTCTAAATTCCTCTAAATAAGAATTGAGGTGCTATTAAAAGCTCTCTTGATTCAATACAAGTGTGGGCACACAGCCAATGCCAAGCATGTATATGATATGAACAATATAAAGCAATGCAAGATATAAGGGAGATAGAGTTTAGAGATAGTGGATCAAATACAAACACCAAGATATGTTTTGAGGTTCGAGCCACTGATTTACATCCCCGCCTTCATACAGAAGGATTTCCACTACATCCACATAGGACCTCTCATAAAGGGAACCTCCACTGAGGAATTTACGATTACAAACTTAGAGTATACAACTCTTCTCTCCAATACAACCACCTCTACACAAGAGGCAAGGCACAAAGCCAAACTCAACCACAATCACCTTTACACAAGAGGGATAGGCACAAAACCAAAACTTAATCACCTCTACGCTAGAGGGATAGACACTAAGCCAACTCAATCACCTCTACACTAAAGGGATAAGCATAAACCTAAAGCAAAGAAAAATTACAACTTGGTGATCTCAAAGACCACAAACAACTCTTGGTGATCATAATTGACCACAAATAAATTTTTCTCACAAAAACAAGATCCTATAGATAGGATAGATATGATAGCTCAAGTGTCAGAAAAACAAGGTGTTAGGAAATCAAAATCACAAAGAAAATGCTTGAGAAAAATGCTAGATAGAAATAAGAATGAGGATCAAAACCAATTTCCCAAATACTCTCTTTTTCTTTGATTTTTTCAACCCTTGAAAACAAATAAAGGTAAAATTTTTAAGCACAAAAACTCTTTTAAACTTGCTACAAAACACTAAAAATACTGGAATAAAAGCTCTCTTAAAATCTTATTAAAAACAGCCCAAGAGGGGTCCTGTTTATAGGCCCTCAAAATTCTTACTGTTGGCAGCGAGAAAAGGTCAGTTTTGACCTCCGGTCGACCAACCAGCAGTCGAGTTTCTGATCGTTGAGCCTCCAGTCGACAACCCGATCGATCGAGATAGCCTGTCGGTCGACCACCCGGTCGACCGGCACTACCCAAGAGTTAGGTAGTTACAGTCCGTCGACCGCTCGGTCGACCGGCCTTGTAGGCTGGCCATGTGCACGTTCTTGTGCACGTCGGTCGACCGGTCCGGTTGACCGGTCCGGTCAACTACCCGGTCGACCATCAGCAGATCCTGGCTAGGATTTAGGATAGAAAACTAGGTCTTTTTAACTTCTATAAAATCCCATAAATTCTCATAAATTTTAAAAAAATCAGTTCTTATAAATATTTGAAGAGCAAATATGTGTGACCAAAAAATCAACACATATTACAAACTATTTGAACTATTTTTGTGATATAGAAATTAAGCTTTTAACACAAAATCGGTATTTTCTAAAATCAAACTTTGAAATAGAAATCCGATTTTTCTCAAACTTGTATAAAAACAAAACAAGATATTTTAAATTTCTTTTAAAGCATAGTTTGTATGGATAAAATCTAATACATATATAAATGATATATCTATATTTTTTACAATAAAACCAAAATAGTTTTGTTAATTACAAACTCTAAACACATGAAATAGAATCATATATATGTTTACATGAAATCCAAAACCGGTTAAACCGAAAACCAAATTTATTGAACTTTTGTGTGTGTGTGAACTTGAGCATATCAACAACTAATCTATCTTTACAAAAAATCTAAAGAAAAACTAACAAACCGAAATCTTCTTGTAGAACTCTTTCTCCAAGCCGACTCGATCCAAACACGATCCAAAGAGCTTGACTCCAACTGAGTGTTAGATGTGATCTTGACGTGCGAGCTCTTGAACCTACATGTGTTAGCTCCAAAACTCCTTTGTTGAAACTAAGCACCTACTAAGATCTTAATCAAATATCTGAAACTAATTAAGCACAAGATCATTAGTACTATAACTACATGAGTTAATCATCATCAAACTAGAGTGATGGGCCTTTGGGCTAACAATCTCCCCCTTTTTGATGATAACAAAACTCATGGAGTATATATGCATGGACTAAAGATAAGCTTCATAGAAGCTTCCTCTTAACTCATGCATAGCAAATAAACATAAAGATATACAATGAAGTCTCATAATTTAAACACAAATATATATATATATATATATATATATATATATATATATATATATATATATATATATATATATATATATATATGCATAAACAACATAAAACATGCATATATAAACTCAAAATTTTTCCCCCTTTTTTGTCAATTCATCAACAAAGGGGTGAAGACAATCAAACAATAAAGATGTATATACGATATACATTCATGAAGAGGAGAGACGTAAAGTTAACTCCCCCTACATACATGCATTACATGGAGAAGAGATGACTAGACCCTAACCCACATAAGCAAAATATACAATGTATAAGTGAAATTGTTAAGCTCCCCCTACACACGTGTACCACATAAGGAAGAGAGATCAAGCTCCTCAATGTGAGATACACTCAACATGAATATATATAGAGAAGATGTTAAGCTCCCCTTGTATATAGACAATATATATCAAAGAAACTTTTTGAAATTTCTTAAAACAAAATTTTGAAATTTCTGAGTCAACAAAACAAATTTTGATACCATAGTAAATTTTGATACCAATTGAAAATAACAACCAGATTTTTAGGTAAGCATAAATCATTTCGCAATAAAGATACCAAATTGAGAATAATTCTAATTTAAGATTATTGATACCAACATTGAAAATTTTAGCATATACCAAAAGTATTTTTCATCATAAAGAGCGAGAATAAGATACCAATTGAAAATAAAACCGATTTAAAGTTAAAACAAGAAATTTTCTCCCTCTTTATGAGATACTAATGAAAATAATGCATAAGCTTGTATAAGATACCAATTGAAAAATAATTGACATTATGGACTAAATCAAGCATAACAAGAAATAATTTGTGCTAAAAATGTAAATATATGTATAGAGCATAAGAAAACATCTATGTATCATATAAAATTAATTTTGATATGATCCAAACATATATAGAAATCATGAGTATACAAAATGAATTTTTCATTTTAAAAATCATGTATATCTCATACTTAAGAAATTTTTGATACCAGTTGAAAGTGAAACATGAAGTGCATTTTGATACTAAATAAATACCAACCAATTGAAATGATTAGCAATTAAAATATCAATTGAAATACCAGATGAAATCAATGCATAAGCTTATAAAGATACCAATTAACATTTATAATTAAGTCAAGCATATCATAAACATAATTTGTGCGTAAAGAAAATATGTGGCATTGCAAAATGAGAACAATTAAGATCATATATATGTATGTACAGAAATTCTAATTGAAATTTGAAGCATACATATATAACAAATATGAGTATACAAACATATGAAATATTATGAAGATTATGTGTATAACTCATAATTATCTCCCTTTCATGCACATGATAAAAGATAGTTATTAAGGCATACAAGGCATTGTCGCCCATCCAACCGCCCTTAGAAGGTAGGGGTTTTCAAAAATAAGATTTAAAATGTTTAACATAGTTTGAAAATCACTACCAGTTGAAGAATAAAGACTAGTATAAAGATAATTTTAAAAACTAGTACTAAATCCTTCAAGTAAGGAATAAAACATGAATATATCCATGAAAATATGAAAATCACACGATTATCGACACTCAAATAGCAATAAAGCATATATAGGCTCATGAAACAAAAATCATGAGTAAACAACAAACATGGAGTATAAGAATCATGTAATCAGTAAAATCATGAAAATAAGATATTTAAGCTTATATGAAATTTCTTTTATCAAAGTCAAGAAATCATCAAAACCAAATACGTTTCATGGTATATATATATTTTGTTGAAACTAAAAGTATACATACATATCCCGAACATAAATGAGTCTATAAAAAAATTTTACATGTAAAGCAAGTAACTCTAGGATAGATATGTATATCCATTAGTTTTAGACAAAATTAACATATATATGAAGCTAAACACATTATTATGAAAACATGTATAAAAACTAGAGAATACAAGTTAAAATGCAAGAATCATCAAAACTAGGTTATACAAGTATATCTAATGGATACAATGAGCAATAGAGCATAAACATATAAAAATCAAATGTGACTCACTAGTTGTACAAGTATAAACACAAGTTTTAATGAAAACTACATCTAAACATGCAATCAAAACATGAAGCATAAAAGAAAACATAAACCAATATGATCATTAGGATAAATGTACGTGCTTAAGAGCTAAGATATACATAATAGTTAAACTATAGTGAGAACACAAAAGATGTAAATCCATATGAACATGGGTGCATCTCAAAGGACTATCTATGTATATCGCATGTCTAATTAACATTACATTTACCATAATAAACATGAAAACCAATACATGAATACATGCTAAAAACATTCATGTAAAATCATGTAAACATAATAGGGAGTTAGAGATAGTTATCAAAACTAATAGAGCTAATCTCTAGGTCTCCAAACCATGGTGGTCCTTCTACTAAACTTTCCTTGAAAGTGATGCATCCAAAAGTGTCACCATTTAGCTCGGAATGCATCCACCATCAAGACACCAACATTCTCACGTCATGTGAGAGCCCACACCTACATTAAATAGAATAGGGGTAGATTTTGGTCCCCACACTTTCTTGGGTCCATGGGAGTTAGTACCTTTCCTAACCCAAATAAACTTATTTGCAAAATTTAAAATATTTATTCTATCATAACAAAATTTTGCAACGTAGCCCTTACGTCCACAATGTGTACAAATATACACATGAGCATACATAGAATCAAGTGTGTGAGCATGATGAGCATGTGTATGCCGTGTTTTGTACGCATGAATATGTGGTGCATGTTTCTTACGAAACACGGATTCCAATTTCTTGTGATCCATAGCATATTGGCTCAAAGTGGAGCCCAAACAATCAACACTCTTCTTTATCATACATATATCATTTTCAATATTAGAAGAAGATGTGGAGCATGCAATAGAAACACTAGATGATGAAGCTATGTAGCATAACAAACATGGGAATCTAAATCATTTTTCAAAGAAGTATTTTCCTTTGAAGCTAAATCCAATTCTTTTGAAATTAAAACAATTTTATTTTTCAAAGAATCATTCTCTTTTAAAACAAAATAGAGTTTTGAAGATAAAACCTCATCTTTCTTCAAAACATCATCACAATCATTTTTATTCTTTAAAATTCGTTTTTTTTTAAAGCAAGGTTATGTTGGGATTTCAATGAGTCCCTTTCATTTGAGATCTCAACCCTCTCTTGTAAAATCATACCGAGTTTAGAAAACAAATTTTTATTTTCTTCTTTTAATTTAAAACTTTTTTCAAAAGTATTGTATTTTTCTAGCAAGTTTCGCAAAATAATGAAAGTTTTTCATTTAAAGCATGGACACCCATATTGTCATCACCTGAAGAATTAGCACTATCATCTAGTTGAGTATTCGAATGTACCTCAAGGGAGTCATTCCCTTGGACCATGTAGCAAGCTTGGTCGAATTCATCTCCCCTAGATTCTTTCTCCAAATTATGTGCCATTTGTACTTTGGGAGAAGTCAATGTGTTCCACACTGCAAAAGCAGAATCACAATAAGAAATAATAGAAAGATAATCTTTGCTAAGTGTGTGCCTAAATGCCTCTAAGGCTTGTGTATTAGCCTTAATGTACTTGTCATTACCAATATAAGATTTCTTAGTAGCTGCAAGATAAACATGCAATCTGTTGGCCCAGAGGCCTTCCACTCTAGTTTTGATGATGATTAACTCATGTAGTTATGTTTACTAATAATCTTGTGATATTTAGTTTTAGATCCTTAATCAAGATAGTAGTAGGTGATTAGCTTCAACAAAGGAGTTTTTAAAGCCTTTCACGTGGTGATTCTAGAGCTCGAGCATCAAGATCATATATAGCACTCGTTGGAGTCAAGCTCGGTGGATCAAATTTTGGATCGAGTCGGCTTGAAGACGGAGTTCGTCAAGAAGACTTCGGTACATAGTTTTTAATTTGTTTTAGATCCTTATGTAAAGATTAGATATTGTGATATGCTCAAATTCACAATACACACACGTTTTATGTTTTGGATTCGGTATTTCAGTTTTTGGTTTAACCGATATTTGTTTTCAAGAAAAGTTAGATCAAAACAAGTTTAAATGGTTTATGTATAGTAGATTCATTCTATATACATGCTTGCTTAACTTCCTAGACAAACTTATTTTGATATGCCTATTCATGAGGTTTGGTGTTTTGGTATTTTTAACGAAACATATTTTGGTAATTAAAGACAAAAGCAATGATATGTATATGTTTCATGTATGTTGGACCTATGTCCATATGCAATATGCTTTAAAATGCTTAAGTATCATGTTTTTGTATTTGGATAAGGTTTGGATAAAGTTTATTTGAAAAGTCTTAAGTTTGGAAAAATACAGGTTTTGGTTTTCGGTAATTTTTCCATAACACAAAAATGGTTTAAAATGTTTGATTTTGTGTTGAAATTTTTAACACATGTTTGTATATCATATATAATGTTAGAAACTATTTTTGTGGATTTTTAGAGTTTTTTATGGGATTTTATAGGTAAATAAAAACCAAGTTTTCAAGTCCTATAAATCCCTGTTCTGGCTTCTGCCGGTCAACCGGACCGGTCGACCGAGCTGGGAGTCGGTCTACCGAGTCGGTCGACCGACGTGCACAGAATGTGCAAGCTTGTTTGGCTGGAGGGCCGGTCGACCGACCCGGTCGACCGCCAGAGAGCTTCTGCTCTCTGGAAAGCCCCAGCGACCAGGCCGGTCGACCGGCAGAGAGCTCTGCTCTCTGTTCCAGGCTGCGGTCGACCGAGCCGGTCGACCAAAGCTCCAACGGTCACTTTTTTGACCGTTGGCGGTTGACTGGGCCGGTCGACCGCCAGAAGCCAGGGCTGAAAACAGCCCCATGGGGCTATTTATACCCTATTATTTTGAGATTTTCTCTAAGTTTTTAAGAGCAAAATTTTCAGAGTTTCTCCAGTGTTTTAAACAAGTTTTCAAAAGTGTTTTAGTGCCAAAAAGATCCATCTTATTTGTTTTAAAGTGTTTTGTTTATTTCAAAGAAAATAGGTTTTTGGGAATTAGTTTCTTGATCTAAAAATCTATATCTATTTGGTATTTTTTCAAGAGATTTTCTTTGATCAAAACACTTGTTTTCCACTTGAGCTATATCATCTATCCTATTCTATAGGATCTTTATTTGTGAGAAAATTTGGTTTGTGGTCTTTGTAACCACCTTGTTATAACCACCCTTTATTTGTGATTTCCCTCTTTGGTAGAGATGGATTTGGGTTGTGGTTAGCTCCCTCTTTGGTAGAGGTTGAGATTGTGGTTTTCTCCCTCTTGGTGAGGTGGAGGTGGATTGGATTTGTATCCCTCTTTAGTAGAGGTTGGATTGTGGTTGTATTGGTTTGGTGGAGTTTAGTACTCCGGTCTTCGGTAGACCATTTATATTGCCTCGGTGGAGATTGTATTGGTTAAGAGAGGAGTTAAATACTCCTAGTGGATTGAAAATCCTTCTCAGTGAAGGCGGGGACGTAGAGCTCGGTGCTCGAACCTCGAAACACATCTTCTTGTTTGCGTTTGATCAATTGACTCTCAACTCTCTCTCTCTCTCTCTCTTTATTTGTGTAGTGCATTATTCATATTGTCATATCTTATATACTTGTATTGTGCCTTGCATTGATTCATTATTGCCTATCCCTATATGCTTGGATTGTTTGTGTGTGCCTCACTTGTACTTAACCACGAGAGCTTCATATAGCACCTCAACTCTTATTCAGAGGAATCAAGAGGAGTTAGTCCAGAGCACTTCACGGGGAATTCGGCTACACTCGTTGGTTGCACTAAGTGTAGTTACAATTAGATTTTAATTTCCGCATTTAGTTCAATAGATTAGCGGTACACCTATTCACCCCCTTCTAGGTGTACTTTCAATTGGTATCAGAGCCTACGCTCCTGATGTTTGGTTTAACCACCTTGGAGTGTGATCTTGATTTGCTAATCTATCATTTGCATTTGTACGTATATTGTTTGCACACACTCATGGATTGCTTGTCACCTCCCATGTTTGATATTTCCAACATTGACATGTGAAAATTTAGGATGTCCATGTATTTGAAATCCCTAGGCTTGCATGTTTTCCTTACCGCTACCAAGAAATGCTATCTTGGTAATCGTAATCATATAGGGGCCAATACACTTGCCCTTGAGGCTATTAGAAGCATGCTTAATAAAGATTATCTTATGCTTGTTTCTAACTATAATTCCGTCTTTTCAGTGTGGAACAAGTTGACTTCCTCCGAGCTTCAAACGTCCAACATAATGGAGGATGAATCTAGTGGAGAATCCGAGCCACAATGCTTTATGGTCCAAGGGAATGACTCCCTTGAGGTATATTCGGAATCTCAATTAAATTGTGATGATGCTAGTTCTTCATGTAATGACTATGTTGATCCTAATGCTTTGAATAAACAACTTTCTATTGTTAGTGAAAAATTATTAGATAAATATAATCTTTTGAAAAAGAAGAATTTTGAACTTAACAATGAAAATAAGGATTTATGTTCAAGACTTGACTTGGTTTTGCAAGAGAAAGAGGAGATTTCTAATGAAAGGGATTCATTGAAGTCTAAGCTTGACCTTGCCCTAAAGGAAAACGAGATTTTGAAAAATAGAAATGATTGTAATGATGTTTTGAAGAAAAATAAAGCTATAACTTTAAAACTTGATTTTGTTGTAAAAGAGAATGATTCTTTGAAAATAAAAATTATTTCTATTTCAAATGATTTAGAAGTTTGTTTAAAGAAAAATGAATCTTTGAAAAATGATATAGATACACATGTTTGCCATGCTAGTGTAGGTTCACCTAGCTCACCTATTGCATGCCACTCTTCTTCTTTAATTGTAAATGATATATCTATGCTTAAGAAGAATATGGATTGTTTGGGCTCCACTTTGAGCCAATGTATTATGAGCCATACACGTTTGGAATCTTTGTTTCGAAAGAAACAAGTTTCATCTTTGCATGCACACCCTCTACGGCATACACATGCTCCTCACGGTCACCACCATCACACATTGTATGCTCATGTGTACACTTGTACACATTGTAGACGTAAGGGCCACCTTGCTAAGTTTTGCTATGATCGTAGACATGATGTAAATTTAGTAAATAAATTTGTTTGGGTTAGAAAAGGTACTAACCTCCATGGACCCAAAGAGTGTGGGTACCAAAGACCACCCCTATTGTATTTGATGTAGGTGTGGACTCTCGCATGACGTGAGAGTGATGGGGCCTTGAGGTGGATGCGTTCCGAGCTTAAAGATTACTATTTGGATGCATCACTTTCAAAGGATGTTTTGGTGGGAAGACCACCTTGGTTTGGAGAACTAGAGAGGTGCCTTCATTGGTTTTGGTATCGATCTCTAACTCCCGTTTATGTTTGCATGCTTTTCATGTCTTTGTTTCATAGAATGTCTTATTTTATTGTTCATTATGCTTATGCCATATTTATTAGATTAGTGATATACATGTTTAGTTATTTGAGACACTAATGTTTAATATGGACTTATATCTTTGTGTTCTCACTTTGTTTTAAACTAATATGTATATCCTAGATCTAATGCATATACATATACATATACATAATGATCATATGTATGTTTATGATTTTTTTTTGATGCTTCATGTTTTGATGTTTTATTATGTTAAATGCCATGATTATTAGATCATTGACATGCATATATAGCATTTGAGATCACCCATGTTTATATGGACCCATATATTGTGTTCTCACCATTGTTTAGCTATTATGTATATCATAGTTCTAATAGCATGTGGATTTACATAATGATCGTTTTTATGTTTATCATGTTGATTTATGTCTCGTTTCATGCTTCAAGTGTTGAATATACATTTCAATGTTAGTTTTCATTAAGACTAGGATTTATACTTGTACATTTAGTGGGCCACAAATAACCTTTTATATGTTTGTGCTTGAACGCTTATTTGTACCCATTAGATGTGCTGGTATAGTCTAATTTTGATGATTCATACATTTAACTTGTATTCCTATTCTATCCATGATTTTCATGCTTATATGTTTAACTTCATGCATATGTCCATCTTGTCCAAACTATTGATTATGCATATACATCCTTTGAGCCACGTGCCTTCATGCATATACATTTGTGGACTCATTTATATTTGGATATGTATGTATACTTTAGTTTGTATGAGACATACATATGCCTTGCAGTATAAATTGTTTTTATTGAAAATTTGGTTTTGATGATTTTTATGTTTTCATGCTTAAGGAATTTTGAGCTTAATTTCCTAATTTCATGATTATGTGATTCACATTACACTTGTGCACTCACTTCATTTAAATGTTTCTCATGATTGTGTTTTCATGAGTATGATACGGGCTTTTTGGATTTTGAGTGTTTAGTGACCATGTGATTTACACGTTTTTCATGAAATATAATTTTATTTTATTCCTTGCTTGAAGGATTTCGTACTAGTTTTCAAGATTTTCCATTTAACTAGTTGTGGTATTCTTCGTTTTGGTAGAGTTTTCAAATATACTATATTTTTCAAACCTATTTTTAAAAACCCCTACCTTCCACGGGCGGTTGGTTGGGAGACCATTCCTTGTATGTTTATATTGAAATCATTTTTAAACATGTGCATGAATGAGTGGTAGGTAATATGAGATATACACTTGATATTATTGTTATTTCAATTGGTATCATTGGATCTTTTCAATTGGTATCAATATTGACATTTTTGTATACTCATATATTGTTTTTGTGATTGTATGCTTTCATTTGGTATCATCTACTTTGATTAGTACTCATTTTTCATACACCTATATATGTTTTAATTTGTGCTCAAATATATCACAAATGTTGATTATGCTAAGCTTAATTTTTAATGAATATCATATTTCAATTGATTAGTTTTCAATTGGTATCCTAATACAAGCTTATGCATCGTTTTATTTGGTATTTCATAAAGGGGGAGAAAATTCATATTTTGTCTTTCAATTGGTATTTTGTTTACCGATGATTTCTACTCCCATACTTTATGATATAAAATGATTAAAAAAATGAATATTTCTCTTATTTTGGTATCATATGTTCTAAATGACAAATTCTTACAATTGGTATCAAGATGTTTATTTGAATATTTTCAATTGGTATCAAGATTTTATTTGTTTTCTCACAATTGGTATCAATGCCTTTATTTACTTTCAATTGGTATCAATTCTTAAATGTTTTTATGTTTCCTTTCAATTAGTATCAAAATGTTCTACATTGACATATTTTAATTGGTATCATATTTGTTTGCACCCCTTAAGATCATATTTTTGTTTTATTCAACCCCTTGTTGATGATTGACAAAAAGGGGAGAATTATTTGAGTTTATATGCATGTTTTGTTTATCTAGAAACATAGTTTGTTTTTATTTATTAGTTTGTCGTTTAATTGGTATCAAGACCATGGTTCATTGTTTTATGCATGTCTATGCATTTTCATGTTTAATTTTCATTGCATATTTATATGTTTATTGTGATGCATGAGTTAAGGGGAGCTTCTTTGAAGCTTAGCTTTAATCCATGCATATATAACTTCATGAGTTTTGTCATCATCAAAAAGGGGGAGATTGTTGGCCCAGAGGCCTTCCACTCTAGTTTTGATGATGATTAACTCATGTAGTTATGTTTACTAATAATCTTGTGATATTTAGTTTCAGATCCTTAATCAAGATATTAGTAGGTGATTAGCTTTAAACAAAGGAGTTTTTGAAGCCTTTCACGTGGTGATTCCAGAGCCCGAGCATCAAGTTCATATTTAGCACTCGTTGGAGTCAAGCTCGGTGGATCAAATTTTGGATCGAGTCGGCTTGAAGAAGGAGTTCGTCAAGAAGACTTCGGTACATAGTTTTTAGTTTGTTTTAGATCCTTGTGTAAAGATTAGATAGTGTGATATGCTCAAGTTCACAATACACACACGTTTTATGTTTTGGATTCGGTATTTTGGTTTTTGGTTTAACCGATATTTGTTTTCATGAAAAGTTAGATCAAAAACAATGATATGTATATGTTTCATGTATGTTGGACCTATGTCCATATGCAATATGCTTTAAAATGCTTAAGTATCATGTTTTTGTATTTGGATAAGGTTTGGACAAAGTTTATTTGAAAAGTCTAAGTTTGAAAAAATACAGGTTTTGATTTTTGGTAATTTTTTCATAACACAAAAATGGTTTAAAATGTTTGATTTTGTGTTGAAATTTTTAACACATGTTTGTATATCATATATAATGTTAGAAACTATTTTTGTAGATTTTTAGAGTTTTTTATGGGATTTTATAGGTAAATAAAAACAAAGTTTTCAAGTCCTATAAATCCCTGTTCTGGCTTCTGCCGGTCGACCGGACCGGTCGACCTAGCTGGGAGTCGGTCGACCGACGTGCACAGAATGTGCACGCCTGTTTGGCTGGAGGGCCGGTCGACCGACCCGGTCGACCGCCAGAGAGCTTCTGCTCTCTGGAAAGCCCCGGTCGACCGGCAGAGAGCTCTACTCTCTGTTCCAGGCTGCGGTCGACCGAGCCTGCCGACCGAAGCTCCAACGGTCACTTTTTTGACAGTTGGCGGTTGACCGGGCCGGTCGACCGCCAGAAGCCAGGGCTGAAAAACAGCCCCAACGGCTAGTTTCTCCATGGGGCTATTTATACCCCATTGTTTTGAGATTTTCTCTAAGATTTTAAGAGCAAAATTTTCAGAGTTTCTCCAGTTTTTTAAACAAGTTTTCAAAAGTTATTTAGTGCCAAAAGATCCATCTTATTTGTTTTAAAGTGTTTTGTTTATTTTAAAGAAAATAGGTTTTTGGGAATTAGTTTCTTGATCTAAAAATCTATACCTATTTGGTATTTTCCCAAGAGATTTTCTTTGATCAAAACACTTGTTTTCCACTTGAGCTATATCATCTATCTTATTCTATAGGATCTTTATTTGTGGGAAAATTTGGTTTGTGGTCTTTGTAACCACCTTGTTATAACCACCCTTTATTTGTGATTTCCCTCTTTGGTAGAGGTGGATTTAGGTTGTGGTTAGCTCCCTCTTTGGTAGAGGTTGAGATTGTGCTTTGCTCCCTCTTGGTGAGGTGGAGGTGGATTAGATTTGTATCCCTCTTTGGTAGAGATGGATTGTGGTTGTACTGGTTTGGTGGAGTTTGGTACTCCGGTCTTCGGTAGACCATTTTGTATTGCCTCGATGGAGGTTGTATTGGTTGAGAGAGGAGTTCGGTACTCCATAGTGGATTGGAAATCCTTCTCGGTGAAGGCGAGGATGTAGAGCTCGGTGCTCGAACCTCGAAACACATCTTCTTGTATGTGTTTGATCAATTGACTCTCAACTCTCTCTCTCTTTATTTGTGTAGTGCATTATTCATATTGTCATATCTTATATGCTTGTATTGTGCCTTGCATTGATTCATTATTGCATATCCATATATGCTTGGATTGTTTGTGTGTACCTCACTTGTGCTTAACCACGAGAGCTTCATGTAGCACCTCAACTCTTATTCAGAGGAATCAAGAGCAGTTAGTCCAGAGCCCTTCACGGGATTCGGCTACACTCGTTGGTTGCACTAAGTGTAGTTACAATTAGATTTTAATTTTCGCATTTAGTTCAATAGATTAGCGGTACACCTATTCACCCCCCCTCTAGGTGTACTTTCACAATCCTAGGGATTTAAGATAATGCGCTCATCTTAAACTTTCATATATCGATGTTGGAAACATCATATATGAGAGGGGAAAGGAAATCTATTAGTGTATAAACTATATGTGTGTGCAAATGCAATATTATATTAGCTATCCAAGATCTCACTCCTTGGTGGTTTACTAGATAGAAATAAGAATGAAGATCAAAACCAATTTCCCAAAAACTCTTTTTTTTTTCAAACCCTTGAAAATAAATAAAAGATAAAACTTTTAACCACAAAAACTCTTTTAAACTTGCTGCAAAACACTGAAAATATTGGTATAAAAGCTCTTTTAAAATCTTGTTGAAAACAACCCAAGAGGGGTCCTATTTATAGGCTCTCAAAATTCTAGCCGTTGGCAGCCAGAAAAGGTCAGTTTTGACCTTCCGGTCGACCGGCCGGTCGACCGCCAACGGTCAAATTTCTGACCGTTGAGCCTCTGGTCAACCGCCCGGTCGACGGAGATAGCCTGTCAGTCGACTGCCCAGCCGATGGGCACTATCCGAGAGTTGGGTAGTTACAGTCAGTCGACCGCCCGGTCAACCGGCCTTGTAGGCTGGCCATGTGCACGTTCTTGTGCACATCGGTCAACCGGTCTGGTCGACCGACCTCTAGGCCGGTCGACCGCCAGCATATCCTGGCTGGGATTTAGGGATAGAAAAGTAGGTCTTTTTAACTTCTATAAAATCCCATAAATTCTCATAAATTTCACAAAGATCAGTTCTTATAAATATTTGAAGAGAAAATATGTGTGACCAAAAAATCAACACATGTTACAAACTATTTGAACTATTTTTGTGATATAGAAATTAAGCTTTTAACATAAATTGGTATTTTTCAAAAACCAACTTTGAAATATAAATCTGATTTTTCTCAAACTTGTATAAATACAATAATAAGATATTTTAAACTCTTTTGAAGCATAGTGTGTATGCATAGAATCCAATACACATATAAATATTTATCTATGTTTTTAACAATAAATCCAAAATAAGTTTTGTTAATTATAAAACTCTAAACACATGAAATAGAATCATATATATGTTTACTTGAAATCCAAAACCGGTTAAACCAAAAATCAAACTTATTGAACTTGTGTGTGTGAACTTGAGCATATCAACAACTAATCTATCTTTACACAAGATCTAAACAAAAACTAACAAATCGAAGTCTTCTTGTAGAACTCTTTCTCCAAGCCGACTATCCAAATACGATCCAAAGAGCTTAACTCCAACCGAGTGCTAGATGCGATCTTGACGCGCGAGCTCTTAAATCAACAAGTGTTAGCTCCAAATCTCTTTTGTTAAAGCTAAGCACCTACTAAGATCTTGATCAAATAGCTGAAACTAATTAAGCACAAGATCATTAGTACTATAATTACATGAGTTAATCATCATCAAAGTTAGACTGATGGGCTTTGGGGCCAACATCACCCTCCATTACAAGAATCCTAACTTTCATCTTATGTATCACTCTCTTCCTTATTACAGATCTACAAAGAAAATGAAAAACAAAAGAAAAAAAGAAAACTACACTAAACTACACAAATAGGAGAAACTACTCCTAAAAACTCTTCTTTTCTTTTTGTTCTGAAAACCTAGGGTATTTATAGGCTAAGAGGGGCACCAGGGAGCATCAAGGGGCCACGCGTCAAATCTCGACGCGCAGCTTCTTTGTACTGCCACGAAAACGCGGCAATTGTCGCTTTTTCGCGACAATACGGGTGCCTCTCGTGCGGCGCCGCCTGCCACGCTCTCCTGATTTGTGCCCTTTTTAGTATTTGTTGCTGGTTTCTGGACAACCGCAGCCTGTTTTGGCAGATCAGCTCCCCAAAGTCAATGGCTATATGTAGGCCCTAAAAATCACTAAATAAATGGGATTTTTGATCTTCTTCTTTATCCACACTATAGACCTTGGAACATACAAGAGAGGTATTATTAACAGAATTTAATATCAAATAAATGTGAAGATGTGGTATGAAATATGCAATTTTGGAGACTAATCAGGGTCCAAAATCACAATTTTCACTGATCTTTTGCGCTGAGATACCTCATGATGAAGAAAAATGCCAAGGCCAAACTAATTCTTAGATCCTCCTTCTTCAAGAATTGATCTCGAGATTCGAGATAAGAAAAGCATAGAAAATGTTGTTGTTGACCATCTCTCGTGTATCCCAAATTCTTTATGCAACGAATTGGTCATTAATGATGACTTTTCCCATGAACAAGTCTTAGTTGCCTTTAGGTGTAGCACCCCGTACCGGGATACGTACCCAGATACGAGTCCCAAAAATTTTTTCGACCATATTGCTCAATTTTCTTCCTGTATGTGTTTTTGAGTTGTTATTACTTATATTTTTGAGTATCGAATCTGGATTCTAAAACCGAGAGTAAGCCTTGACCCGGACCGGAAACCCGATACCAGCCAGTAGCCCGATTTGACTTCTAGTAGTCCGATTTGACTGATTTCAGTTTCAGAGACTGTTTTCTAATATTTTAGATTTTTCATGATTTTCTGAAATTTTTCTGCAAAATCTCCAAAACCGGTGTCAGTCGGCATCGCTGACTGATTCCTGGATTTTTAGTTTTCAAATGAGTTTAAATTTTAGAACAGCTTTCACAGTACTTCTTAGAATTTCATTTTCTATCTAAATACATTTTTTTAGATTTTTCTAAATTTATCAAAATTTGACCGATTCTGGTGTCGGCCAGTATCGCCGGAAGATTCCAAGATTTTTAATTTGAAAAGTACATCAAATTTCTTAAATCCGATTTCATCGTGTATCTTAGAATAATATTTGCTATTTTTGAGAATTTTTCGGTACGTTTCTGAAACAGTCAAATTTTCGCCTTATTTAAATAATAATATTTTTACCGGCGATTTCTTTTCTGGCTTTTCCCTCCTCTACTCTCCTACTTTATGCTACCAAAAATTATAACAAATAAATAGGTAATAATAAAAATTTTTAAAACATTTTTATTTCATTTTTCTTTATTTTTTCAATTTCTTTCTTTTCTTTCTTTTTCTTTTCTTTCACCTTGATATTCCCCCCCTTAATCAACGGCTTAATCCTCGCTAGCCGCCACTGCCGCCCGACAGCCATGGGCTACGCAGCCCTATCACCTTCCCCTAAGCCATCAAATATTCCCCCCTCATCACCTATTAAACCACCAACATCACCATTCATTTCCAAAAGCATCAAAATCCAAAAGAAAAAGAAAGAAATCAACTTCATCTTCCTTCTTCAAACAACCCACTCACGCACCCACTCACGCACCGCCGTCTCCACCATCACCACCGCCATCTCCGGCGCCGCCCAAGCCGCCGCCGCACCCCCATCACCCCCACCACCCTTCCACACCTCCATCAACCTCAAAAACCCTACCTCCTTCTCCAATTTCACCATAAACCACTTCCATTACCACAACTTCTTCTTCAAAATTCTCCATCACCACCACCAAATTCCCCACTCCAACCAACTCAACATCGTCTCCTCCTCCTCCTCTAACCCCCCAACACCACCAATCACCACCACCACCACCACAACCACCACGACTACCATCACCACCTCCACCCAACAACAATAATAACACAACAACAAAACACCCACCTCCTTCCCCCAAGCCGCGCGCGCCCCTCCTTCCCGGCGCCGCCGCTACCACCGCCAGGCCGGCCGGCCACCGCCGGCGGCCGACCACCCCCTCCCTCCTTCTTCTCCTTCCTTCTTTCTTCTTTTCTTTCTTTATTTCCTTCGTTCAAACTTCAATCATTCCCTAAATAAACACAAATTTCCCTCATTCCAAAAATATCCCTCCCCTCATTCCTTTATTACTTCCCTCTTATTTACAACTCTACCCCCCTTCCATTTTAATTTCTATTTTCCTTTTAAAAACACCATATTTTCTCTCTTTTTCTCTCTTCTTCTTCCTACAACTTTCTCTCTCCTCTCTCTCCTCTCTCTCTTTCCCTCTCAAATATTTATATAAATATTTTAAATTATATATTTTAAAATACAACTACGGGCTAGCGGGTTCCTTGTGCGGATTGCCGATTTTTCAGACTTTTAACCGGTATTTTGCCCCGGTTTCAGGCGAGTGCTTATCACTAATTTAAAAATAATTACCATTGTATTTATAACATAATTTGACATGTGGATACTTTAATATGCCTAACACTTGCTATTATAATTTTTAGTACATAATTGTCATGCTATATTTAATTCTGATAATTGCCATGCTATATTTAATTCCAATAATTGCCATGTTATATTTAATTCCGATAATTGCTATGCTTTATTTGACACCGGTATTTACCATGCTATATTTGACACCGATGTTTGCCATGCTACACTTGACCCGTGACGTCTGACACCGACACTTGGCATGTTACACTGATATGTTATTCATGACTCTGGCACTTGGTATTTACACCGACACTCGATATATGGACCCGGTACTCGAGATATGACATACTTGACACCTACACCTGACACACGGTATATGATATGCTTTTATGTGGTACAAATACCTGGACTTGACATCATGACCCTTGACCGGACATTACCACCCCTGATACCTGTATTATATGACATATTCATGACTATCACTTTTACGGGGACTTGGCATGACTATTATATTATTACCAGATATTTGGTACTCCTGTACTCCTGTATCCTTGAACCCCTGAAATAGGGAGGCTCCTGACATTACTCCTGATATTATACTCCTGTTGACCCCCGTAATAGGATAACCATGGATATTGTACATTTGTGAATACCCCGTGAACACTATTATTTGAGACTCTGTTATATTTAAACAACTTACACCGGGATGGGGGAAATTGATGGGTATCGATATAGCTTCTGTGTTTATAGTGGCCATACATATGTTGTACAACTTCCTGTAGGATTCGACCTGGAGGCCACCAGGTGTTTCTGAGGGGTGTACTGGCACCCCTACCCCCTTGCCTGCCTGTCCGGGTGTGCTATAATCCCCTAGGTATATCCTGTGGGAACGGTGACACTCTATTCCTGTTCGGGCGTATACTAAGACCTTCAGGCATATAGTAAGTCCTGGTGCCTAGCGGTACGTTCCGGCTCAGTACCGGATACTCCTGGACCGTTGTCCCGGGCATGCACGGGACCCATTCTAAACATGGTTCGTCATTCCCTATCAATTTCCAATAACCAGCCTCGCTTGATTTGTATGCGAAAGTATATGGCACCGGTCTTATACCGAAACATACAAATTGAACGAGTCTTAATAATAACTTGATAAATGACTTAAGGTTACATGAATTCTGTTACTTGCTATTGATGGTAGTTATTCCATGCTTGCCAATTTGATTACATGACCTGCTATACTTGCTTTATCTCATGATTCATTATTTATTGTGATTATTCCATGCTTATTGATCTTGGTACATTATACTTGGCATGATGCACTTACTTTTATTTATACTTGCCACTTGGCTTCTTTATGCACTCGCTGGGTTGCCCATTAACAACCCTAATTTGTATGTTCAGATTTGACAGGTTGGACCGAGGTAGACCCATCAGCTGAGGATCAGGCCTACTTCGAGGAGCAGGCGGATCAGCCGTAACTTCGTCCAGTCTTTTCCGCTCGCGAGATTTTCTCTCTTCTAGCTCGTGAGTTTATCTTTTGTATCTTGTACAGTAGAAAAATTTCAAAAAATTTCAAAAAATCATGAAAAATCTAAAATATTAGAAAACAGTCTCTGAAACTGAAATCAGTCAAATCGGACTACTAGAAAGTCAAATCGGGCTATTGGCTAGTATAAGGTTCCCGGTCCGGGTCAGGGCTTACTCTCGGTCTGAGAATCCAGATTCGATACTCAAAAATATAAGTAATAACAACTCAAAAACACATACAGGAAGAAAATTGAGCAATATGATCGAAAAAAATTTTGGGACTCGTATCTGGGTACGTATCCGGGTACGGGGTGCTACAATCTACCGACCTAACTTAAATTTCGTCCTCGAAATTTCTATAAGGTAAGAGATGAACAAGGAAATAAAGAATTGATAAGACAAGAGATGGAGTACAAGAGAATATTACCATTTAAGGCTCGAACAGATGCGGGTAACGGTCACGAATGACGTCTTCCTGCTCCCAAGTCGCTTCTCCCGGACTATGCCTGTTCCACGAAACAAGCACCAACGGGATGGTCCGGTTCTTCAGGGTCTTGACACTTCTGTCCACAATAGCCATTGGTTGCTCAGTATATGACAAACCCGGCTGCAACACCAACTCTGAATAATCCAATACATGGCTCTCCTCCCTGATGTATCTTCTCAGCTGTAACACATGAAACACATTGTGCACTCCTTCCAGTGATGGAGGCAGTGCCAACCTGTAGGCCACTTCTCCAACTCGCTCCAATATCTCAAACGGGCCTATATACCTCGGACTCAGCTTCCCACGTGCATCAAATCTGATCACTCCCTTGGTCGGAGATATCTTCAGAAATACATGCTCTCCCGCCTGAAACTCCAACGGTCTTCTATTGGAATCTGCCCAACTCTTCTGTCTGTCCTGTGCTGCACGAAGATGCTCTTGGATGGTCCTGATCTTGTCCACTGCCTGTACTATCACATCCGGTCCCAAATGCCTTCTCTCACCAACTTCATCCCAACACAATGGTGATCTGCATCTCTTGCCGTAAAGGGCTTCGAATGGAGCCATCTTGATGCTCGCCTGATAGCTATTATTGTAGGAAAACTCTGCCAAATGTAGATGGTCTTCCCACGATCCCTTGAAGTCTATCATACAGCCCTCAACATGTCTTCTAGGATCTAAATGGTCCGTTCAGACTGCCCGTCCGTCTCTGGATGATAAGATGTGCTGAACTTCAGACGGGTCCCCAGACTCTCTTGAAGGCTCTCCCAGAAGCGAGATATGAACCTCGTGTCCCTATCCGACACGATACTAACTGGAACTCCATGCAGTCGAACAATCTCCCTCGTGTACTTGTCCGCCAGAAGCTCCGTAGATTGCCCCACTCTGAAGGGTATGAATGTGCTGACTTAGTGAGACGGTCAACAACTACCCATACTGCATTGTTTCCCTTTAGACTGCGGGGTAGAGCGGTGACAAAATCCATAGTAACATGCTCCCACTTCCATTCTGGTATTGGCAAAGGTTGTAGTAATCCAGCTGGTCTTTGGTGTTCAGCCTTCACTTGCTGACACACTAGACACTTCGTCACAAATTGTGCGATCTCCCTCTTCATCGCATTCCACCAGAAATGTTGCTTCAGATCCTGATACATCTTAGTTCCACCAGGGTGTATAGGGTAAGCTGAGCTGTGGGCCTCAGCTAAGATCTTCTGTCTACCTAAGGCACACAAATTCTGCCCCTGAAATAGAGTGCACCATCAGGATGTATGCAAACATCTGATCTCAGCCTCGCTTCCACTTGCTCTCTGAACTTCAACAATCTGGGATCTTTTCTCTGAGCTTCTCTGATCTCTTCCATCAATGTCGGCTGGATCTGAAATGCCATTAACTGCACGGATCCACTGGTCCTCCGAGTCACCATCAAATCTAACCGCCTCATCTCTTTGAGTAACTCCTCCTGCTGAGTGAGCAACATAACCATGTTGGCTTCAGGTCTTCTACTCAGGGCATCTGGTACAACATTAACCTTGTCAGGATGATACTGCAGATCTATATCATAATATGCCATCAACTCAAGCCATCGCCTCTGCCTCATGTTCAACTCCTTCTGAGTGAAAATGTACTTCAGGCTCTTGTGATTAGTGTAAATCAACACTCGATCACCAAGCAGATAATGCCTCCAAATCTTCAACGCAAAGATCACAGCTGCCAGCTCTAAATCATGCGTTGGGTAGTTCTTCTCATGAGGCTTTAATTGCCTGGATGCATAAGCCACCACATGTCCATGCTGCATTAATACGCATCCAAGGCCCTTCCCTGAGGCATCACAATACACAACCATACCCCCTGTCCCTGAGGGTGTCTTCAGGATTGGAGCCGAAATCAACTTGTTTTTAAACTCCTCAAAAGCAGACGCACACTCCTCAGTCCATATGTACTTCTCTCCCTTCCTGGTAAGCTTGGTCAATGGAGCTGCAATCTTTGAGAAGTCCTGCACGAACCTTCGATAATATCCAGCTAGTCCGATGAAGCTCCTGATCTCTGTCACGGACTTCGGAGTCAGCCAGTCCTTCACCGCCTGAATCTTGTTGGGATCCACTGAGATTCTTTCCTTAGAAACAATATGGCCCAAGAAGGCTATACTCTCCAGCCAGAACTCACACTTGCTAAGTTTGGCATGAAGCTGCTCCAGTCGGAGAGTCTGTAGCACAATCCTCAGATGCTCCGCATGCTCCTCTTCATTCTTGGAATAGACCAAAATATCATCAATGAACACCAATACAAATTTATCCAGATAGGGAGAGAAGATTCTATTCATCAAGTCCATGAAGACTGCTGGGGCATTTGTAACTCCAAAGGGCATAACTAAGAACTCATAATGACCATAACGAGTCCTAAATGCCGTTTTCTGGATGTCTTCCTTCTTCACCTTTAACTGATGGTACCCCGACTGCAAATCTAACTTCGAGAACACTTGGGCTCCGTGAAGTTGATCAAATAGATCATCAATTCTCGGCAAAGGGTACTTGTTCTTGATGGTGACTTTGTTCAACTCTCTGTAATCAATACACAACCTCTTGCCACCATCCTTCTTGCTCGCCAACAACACTGGTGCTCCCCAAGGTGAAGTACTCGGTCTAATCAGACCCTTGCTCGAATACTCCAGCAGCTGCTCCTTCAATATAGCCAATTCAGTTGGTGCCATCCGGTACGGTGCTTTAGAGATGGGAGTCGCTCCTGGAATAAGGTCAATAGAGAACTCCACAACTCTGTCAGGTGGAAGTCCTGATATCTCTTCAAAGACATCCAAGAACTCATTCCACACTGACACCGTCTTCTTCTTATCTTCTGCAGTGGCACAATCCAGTTAATCTTCCTTCCGGAGGGACTTGCGTTCTCCAAAGAACTGGAACTCCAGTTGGTGTGGAATCCTAAAGATCACCTTCTTGTTCCGACAGTCGATCACCGTATGATACTTGCTGAGCCAAGTCATACCTAGGATCACATCGTACCCTCCAGTGTCTAGTACGAACATGTCGGCTTCTAACTTCCTACCACATAACTCCACAGTGCACGCCTTGCAAATCTTGTTAGTAGTGACTACCCCATTCCCCGTACTAATTTCCCATTGGTCACTCAAACATACTAGGGGTATAGAGTGCAAGGCGATAAATCTACTGGATATGAAGCAATGCGATGCACCAGAGTCAAAAAGTGATAAGACTGGAACTGAGTGGACCAAAATTGTACCTGCCACTACTTCTCCAGATGCCTCAGCTTCCTTGGCTGTCAAGTTGTAAGCCTGGCCTCTCCCGCGGCCTACTCCGGTCCTAGGTCCCCTCTGAGCCTGGCCCAGAGTTCGACGCTGGGGAGGAAGTGGAGCTCCTCTGCCTACTGGTCCTGGATTCCTCCTCATCGGTGGTGCTGAAAGTACTGGGGTAGCTGCTCGAGCTGGAGGAGCTGGTGGTGCTGCTCGTACTGGAAGTGCTGGTGGTGCTGGAGCTGCATTCCAGGTCTTCTTGAATGGACACTCTCCCACAGAGTGATTGCCGGATCTGCATGCCAAACACAGTCCATTGGCCATACGGCAGTTCCGCTGATTGTGTCCGGGTTTCTGGCAGTACCCACACACAAGCTGCTGAGAAGAAGGCTGAAATGGCCGCTTGGCTGCTGGGGCACCAAAGGATCTGACTGGATTCCCCCTGTGCACCTGCTGGAACTGACGCTTCATAGGCTTGTGTTGCAGCTCAACTCTCCTATTCTTCTCTAATCCCTGCTCCACATCACGAGCAATAGAAAGAACTTGAGAGTATGTCTTCAGCTGGTGGGGTATAAGCAACATCTGGATATCCACCCTCAGTCCTTGCTGAAATCTGCTAGCCCTCTTCTCCTCGTTGGCCACCATATATGGTGCAAACCGACTAAGTCTCAGAAATTCTGCAGCATACTCATCCACCAATCGATTCCACTGCTGCAGCTTGATAAACTGCTCCTCCATCTCCTTCTGAGCAGTTGCAGGGAAAAACCTCTCATAGAAGCCCTTCGAAAACTGGTCCCAAGAGATAGGCTTCTCCAGCCTCGCCTCTTCGGCTAGCCACCAAGTCCTCGCCACATCTTTCAGCTGGATCTTAGCCACTTCCACCTGGTTTTCAGTAGGAATTCTGGCTTCCTTCAAAAGATCGGTCATGTCTATCAACCATTGCTCTGCATCCAGGGGCTTCTCCGTGCCTGAAAATTCTACTGGCTGCAATCTCCGAAAATCCGAAATAGTACCCGGCCTCTGCATCCCGATGGTGTAGTCAGCAATCCTTGCCGCAGGAGCTCTGTCTGCTGCTGTTGGCTATCCATCATCCCCTGGAGTATCCTCATCATGTCGTTCTCCCCGTTTGGACTTTCACAGGAAGTGCCGGGACTGTTTCGTGTCCCCCGCCTCTCCATATTCGAGCCGACTGAAAAGGTGATGAAATAAGGAACTTCATGAGATTTCAGAAATCAAGGGATGGATTTCAAGGAAAGAATAGATAACTTTGTACTTGTAATTGGAATGTATAACAAGGACTCATGTGACTCAGTCGAAAATTAACACAACATTAATTTGCAGACTGGCTGTATTGAAGGTGTGAGAGCCTACGCTCTGATACCAACCTGTGACACCCCAATCCCTGGGGGTACGGAGACGCCACTGTGACGTACATATGCAGGGCGATGGAACCATCCCGTATGTACGCTAAGCATCAATACATCACAATACAGGGATCAGAGTGCGGAAATACGTGGTATTATACATTCCAATACAAAACAGTACAAGTACTTAGTTATCACAAATTGTGACATAATATTACATAAATATTACATCACCAGGTAGTACAAAAGTAGACTGTACAAGATACAAAAGATAAACTCATGAGCTGGAAGAGAGAGAATCTCGCGAGCGAAAAAGACTGGACGAAGCTACGGCTGATCTGCCTGCTCCTCGAAGTAGGCCTGATCCTCAGCTGATGGGTCTACCTCGGTCCAACCTGTCAAATCTGAACATACAAATTCAGGGTTGTTAATGGGCAACCCAGCGAGTGCATAAAGAAGCCAAGTGGCAAGTATAAATAAAAGTAAGTACATCAAGCCAAGTATAATGTACCAAGATCAATAAGCATGGAATAATCACAATAAATAATGAATCATGAGATAAAGCAAGTGTAGCAGGTCATGTAATCAAATTGGCAAGCATGGAATAACTACCATAAATAGCAAGTAACAGAATTCATGTAACCTTAAGTCATTTATCAAGTTATTATTAAGACTCGTTCAATTTGTATGTTTCAGTATAAGACCGGTGCCATATACTTCCGCAAACAAATCAAGCGAGGCTGGTTATTGGAAATTGATGGGGAACGACGAATCATGTTTAGAATGGGTCCCGTGCATACCCGGGACAACGGTCCAGGAGTATCTGGTACTGAGCCGGAACGTACCGTTAGGCACCGGGACTTACTATATGCCCGAAGGTCTTAGTATACGCCCGAACAGGAATAGAGGATCACCGTTCCCCACAGGATATACCTAGGGGATTATAGCATACCCGGACAGGCAGGCAAGGGGGTTGGGGTGCCAGTACACCCCTCGAAAACGCCCGGTGGCCTCCAGGTCGAATCCTACAGGAAGTTGTACAACATATGTATGGCCACTATAAACACAGAAGTTATATCGATACCCATCAATTTCCCCTATCCCTGTGTAAGTTGTTTAAATATAACAGAGTCTCAAATAATAATGTTCACGGGGTATTCATAAATGTACAATATCCATGGTTATCCTATTACGGGGGTCAACAGGAGTATAATATCAGGAGTAATGTCAGGAGCCTCCCTATTTCAGGGGATCAAGGATACAGGAGTACAGGAGTTCAGGAGTACCAAATATCTGGTAATAATATAATAGTCATGCCAAGTCCCCGTAAAAGTGATAGTCATGAATATGTCATATAATACAGGTATCAGGGGTGGTAATGTCCGGTCAAGGGTCATGATGTCAAGTCTAGGTATTTGTACCACATGAAAGCATATCATATACCGTGTGTCAGGTGCAGGTGTCAAGTATGTCATATCTCGAGTACCGGGTCCATATATCGAGTGCCGGTGTAAATACCAAGTGCCAGAGTCATGAATAACATATCAGTGTAACATGCCAAGTGTCGGTGTCAGACGTCACGGGTCAAGTGTAGCATGGCAAACATCGGTGTCAAATATAGCATGGTAAATACCGGTGTCAAATATAGCATAGCAATTATCGGAATTAAATATAACATGGCAATTATCGGAATTAAATATAGCATGGCAATTATCGGAATTAAATATAACATGGCAATTATCGGAATTAAATATAGCATGGCAATTATCGGAATTAAATATACATGACAATTATGTACTAAAAATTATAATAGCAAGTGTTAGGCATATTAAAGTATCCACATGTCAATATTATGTTATAAATACAATGGTAATTATTTTTAAATTAGTGATAAGCACTCGCCTGAAACCGGGGCAAAATACCGGTTAAAAGTCCGAAAAATCGGCGATCCGCACAAGGAATCCGCTAGCCCGTAGTTGTATTTTAAAATATATAATTTTAAATATTTATATAAATATTTGAGAGGGAAAGAGAGAGGAGAGAGAGAGGAGAGAGAAAGTTGTAGGAAGAAGAAGAGAGAGAAAAAGAGAGAAAATATGGTGTTTTTAAAAGGAAATAGAAATTAAAATGGAAGGGGGGTAGAGTTGTAAATAAGAGGGAAGTAATAAAGGAATGAGGGGAGGGGTATTTTTGGAATGAGGGAAATTTGTGTTTATTTAGGGAATGATTGAAGTTTGAATGAAGGAAATAAAGAAAGAAAAGAAGAAAGAAGGAAGGAGAAGAAGGAGGGGGGTGGTCGGCCGCCGGCGGTGGTCGGCCGGCCTGGCGGCGGCGGCGCCGGGAAGGAGGGCGCGCGCGGCTTGGGGGGAAGGAGGTGGGTGTTTTGTTGTTGTTGTTGTTGTTGTTGGGTGGAGGTGGTGATGGTGGTGGTGGTGGTTGTGGTGGTGGTGGTGGTGATTGGTGGTGTTGGGGGGTTAGAGGAGGAGGAGGAGATGATGTTGGGTTAGTTGGAGTGGGGAATTTGGTAGTGGTGATGGAGAATTTTGAAGATGAAGTTGTGGTAATGGAAGTGGTTTATGGTGAAATTGGAGAAGGAGGTGGGTTTTTGAGATTGATGGAGGTGTGGAAGGGTGGTGGGGGTGATGGGGGGTGCGGCGGCGGCTTGGGCGGCGTCGGAGATGGCGGTGGTGATGGTGGAGACGGCGGTGCGTGAGTGGGTGCATGAGTGGGTTGTTTGAAGAAGGAAGATGAAGTTGATTTCTTTCTTTTTCTTTTGGATTTTGATTCTTTTGGAAATGAATGGTGATGTTGGTGGTTTAATAGGTGATGAGGGGGGAAGATTTGATGGCTTAGGGGAAGGTGATAGGGCTGCGCAGCCCATGGCTGTCGGGCGGCAATGGCGGCTAGCGAGGATTAAGCCGTTGATTAAGGGGGGGATTATCAAGGTGAAAGAAAAGAAAAAGAAAGAAAAGAAAGGAAATTGAAAAAATAAGGAAAAATGAAATAAAAATGTTTTAAAAATTTTTATTATTACCTATTTTATTTGTTATAATTTTTGGTAGCATAAAGTAGGAGAGTAGAGGAGGGAAAAGCCAGAAAGAAATCGCGGTAAAAATATTATTATTTAAATAAGGTGAAAATTTGACTGTTTCAGAAACATACCGAAAAATTCTCAAAAATAGCAAATATTATTCTAAGATACACGGTGAAATCTGATTTGAGAAATTTGATGTACTTTTCAAATTAAAATCTTAGAATCTTCCGGCGATACCGGCCGACAACAGAATCGGTCAAATTTTGATAAATTTAGAAAAATCTCAAAAAAATATATTTAGATAGAAAATGAAATTCTAAGAAGTACTATGAAAGCCGTTTCTAAAAATTCAAACTCATTTGAAAACTAAAAATCTGGGAATCAGTCAGCGATGGCGACCGACACCGGTTTTGGAGATTTTGCAGAAAAATTTCAGAAAATCATGAAAAATCTAAAATATTAGAAAACAGTCTCTGAAACTGAAATCAATCAAATCGGACTACTAGAAAGTCAAATCGGACTACTAGCTGGTATCGGGTTCCCGGTCCGGGTCAGGGCTTACTCTCGGTCTGAGAATTCAGATCCGATACTCAAAAATATAAGTAATAACAACTCAAAAACACATACAGGAAGAAATTTGAGCAATATGGTCGAAAAAATTTTTTGGGACTCGTGTCTGGGTACGTATCCCGGGTATGGGGTGCTACATTAGGGAACCTTGGTTTGCCGATATAGTGAACTACTTAGTCACAAACTAAACTCCATCTCATTGGTCGAAACAGGATATATATTGGTTCTTATCTCGAGTTCAGTATTTTTTTGGGAGAAAGCGTATCTTTTCAAGTACTATTCTGACTAAATTATTAGGAGATGCATTCCCGGTGAGAAAATTAAGAGTGTTCTGGCCTTCATGAGCTTACATGCGGTGGACATTTTGGCCCCCACAAGACTACTGAAAAAGTGCTACAAAGTGAGTTCTATTAGCCCACTTGTTCAAAAATGCCTATGAATTTTTCAAAACATGCCCTAGATGCCAAATGGAAGGAAGGATTTTGAAACGAAATATGATGTCCTCAATCAAATTCTAAAAATAGAACTTTTTGATGTTTAGGGCATGGGTCCTTTTCTAACTCATTTGGAAACCAATATATATTGTATGCTGTGGATTATATGTCGAAATGGGTAGAAGTCATTTCTAACAAGACTAATGACAATAAGATTGTTGTCAAGTTCTTGAAAGAGAACATTTTCTTATTCTTTAGAACCCTTTGAGCCATAATTAGCGACAATGGCAGTCATTTCTGCAATAGAACTTATGTAACTCTTATGCAGAAATATGTCATAACACATGAAGTGTCCACATCTTATCATTCTCAAACCAGTGGGCAGGTAAAAATCTCAAATAGACAAATTAAACTTATTTTGGAGAAGACTGTGAGCCAAAATCGAAAAGATTGGTCCACCAAACTTGTAGATGTCTTATTAACTTGCAGGACCGCTTTCAAAATGATTCTAGAATTGTCTCCATATAGGTTAGTCTTTGAGAAGGCTTGTCACCTACCAATTGAGTTAGAGCGTCGGGCCTTATGGGCATTCAAGAAGCTAATTTTGATTTGGACAAGGCCAGAGACCTTCAAAAATTACAAATTTTCGAATTAGAGGAGTTGAGAAATGAGACTTATGAGAATGAGAAGATCACAAAAGATAAAGTTAAGATTTTTCATGATAAGCATATCATAAGGAAAGCTTTTGTCTCCAGCAAAAAGTCTTACTCTATAATTCTAGGCTTCATCTTTTTTCAGAAAAGCTAAAGTCAAGATGGACTAGGTTATTCGTTATAAAGATCGTGTTTCCATAAGGTGCTGTAGAGATTAGTGACACCAGAATGATAATGACTTTAAGGTAAATAGTCAACACCTTAAATCTTTCTTGGAATCGATGATGGTAAATGAGATGGCCATGGGTCTATTCGACCCATTGTATCAGTAATATCACATATTTTATATTTTATTTCTTGCATCTATACATTTCTTTCATACAAGGGGACAATGCATGAAATAGGTGTGAGAGACAGTTTTATTTCACTAACTTTTGAAGAAAATATGCAAAAAGTATAACTAGTTTTTAAAGAACTAAGAATCCAATAAAGTTTGAAATTTTAATGATAGAGATCAACTTGAAAGAATCTATAATTTTAGAGATAAAAAATTTGAAAAATAAACACCATCTAGAATTTGTTAACATGATTATGCATCTTATATACACGTATACATAAGTTTTATTCTTGGGATGATGATGATAGCTTAGCCTGTTTTGAATATATTGTATAAATTTTTTATTATATGTACATATATGAAAAATAAACAAATTTAATAATTGATTAGCTAGGTGCTTTGGCCTAAGCAAGCCTTGGTATTTATGCAAAAGGTAATTAGGTAAGTTTGAAATATATATATATATATATATATATATATATATATATATATATATATATATATATATATATATATATATATATATATATATATATATATATATATATATATATATATATATATAATATGCATTAGGACATCTAATAATCAATTAGTGACATACTAGAGCCTCAAGAAACCTTGATATTTATACAAAAGAAAATTAGATGAGTTATATATATTTAAAAAAAAATGCTTAAAGGGCAACAAAGTGGTAATACTTTGAACTTCTAAAAAAAATTATATATGTATTTAAATAAGGTGAAGTTTGAATTAAATATTCCCAAGCTTAGACTATTTTTCACTTGCACAAAGATGCATAGGATTAGAAGACTCAGGAAGGATTGGTGTGAAAATATTGAATTTAAATCTTTAAGGAAAGATGATTAGATATCTTGATTTTATGATTGAACTTGATTATGCTTAAACTTGGTGGAAACTTATGAATTTAATTGCTAGTGATTACTTATTGTGAAATAAAAAGATAATCACTTTTTTCTTTTTATTTTTCAGTTATATTTATTTTTTATTGATCCTTTTTTATCTTAGTCTTTTTTTATTATTTCTTTCACCCGATTTTGTAGGTTCAATTTACTGAAAACCCTGACGAGACAAAACTCGTCCTCTAGGAGCAACCTAAAAATTTAAAGGTTTGTTGCACATGCTCAGTGCATTCACGTAACCTGCAAAAGTGGCCCAATAATTTCTTTATCTTTGAGTTTTGCTCGAGGACGAGCAACAAATTGGTGTGAGGGTTTGAATGTACACATTTATTGTATGTTTATTGCATGTTTATTATTAAACTCTTGCATCTGTTTTGTACTAAATCCTGCTAATAACCGTGTCTTAATTTGTAGGCTTGTCTTAATTAAGAGGGAGAAGATTATGCCAAATAATACTAGTTAAAATCAGACTTAACTCGATCTATTCGATTAGCTGAAAATAGTCTCAGATCCAGCTCGGTTAAATCAAATTTCTAGAGATCTGTTCGGTTAAATGGAGAATCAATAAAGATCAAAGAAGATCGGATTGAAATCGGAGCTCAAACTGCAAATATACCGAAGATAAGGAGTATCAAAGCAGGGAAGACCCAGCCCTTAGATCTTGCCAGTTGGTTAGATCCTAGCCGTGGATCCGTGGCAAAAGCCTCGAATCTGCGGCTTTGTTACCATAGTTGAGGAGTGCTCTCTCTCCTATCTTCAGATGCTCTCCCTTATCCCCTTTTTGGCTATAAATATTGCATTTTTCGGAGCAGAAGGGGCGAGACTAAGATAATTTTGCTTTATGCTTAAGGTTAGGATCATTGTTAGATAGTTTTGAGAAGTTGTAATCTTAGTTTATTTGCTTTCTAGTTTAAACCAAAAAAGTGAGAGAGAAAAAAAGAATGTGTAATTCATCATTGAAATGACAATCAACGGAGATTCACCTTACTTATTTAACTTGACTCAATCTATTTGGTATGTTGATGTTGTTTATTCATTTTTCGTTTCTTCTTTCTTTACAATGAGTAGCTAATCCCTCTCTTTTGTGCTCACTAATTGACTTTCATGTCTTTACACTTGATCGGTTTTTGCTTTACCACCTGATTGAATTATATGAATATCTAAGTCAAGCCTCGCTTTGCAAGTGTTCTTGAAGGCATATACGAATGGGTTTTTGACTTTAAAAACTTATTTGAAACTTTTTCTAAAATTATTTTTAGTCCATACTTACTCTTCTCGTTTGATGGTTTAACATTCAATCTAAAGGAACTTTTTTTAAAATAAAGTTAAAATTTTAAAATATCCATCTTATATGTTTTACTTGGATATTTTGACCTAAAAGTCTAAGCTTAAGCCTATTATCACTTGAAGCATTTCTTTTCAAGAGAATAGTACATGTTAAGTAAAAGATTAGAGAGCCCAGATTTCTTCTTCTTATAAATAAAAACAAATCACTCTCAAGATTTCTCTAAAAATCATCTTTTCCAAAATCTTTTCTCATTTTACTCTCTTTTTAAACCACATCTCAACAATCCATATTCTATTTTTTTCTTTAAAAACAAAAGACACTAAACTTGTTTCCAAAAAAAAAATACTGAAATGCTTTCTTCGCATCTCTCCTCGTGGACACGATTCGTTAGCCCTAAGCTACACGATATTTAAATTTGCAATCAGGTTCCAAGCGAGCTAAGGTGTATCAAGCACGCGTAAAGCAACTGGGATATATCAGTGGACCTACGCAATCTTGAGAATGCCAACTCGGTCTCCACTGCTCAGTTGATGCTAAGCAACCTACGTGCCGAACAAGCACGTCTTCATGAGGTTGCCGAGAAGAAGATAGCAGAACAGGCCCGTTATCTGGACAAAACGAGGGCTTCCTATGAGAACTTGTCGATTGACCTCCAGAAGGCAGAGCTTAATGCCAAAGGCACAGAGAAGATAATAACACATGTTCGGGAAGTAATTGCCAAGGCACAACTCTTTCTGCAAGATAGCGAGCAAATACTCATCAGGAGTGATGGAGAGATTTCGCTCTACTATTTTAAAATACCGCAAGTGTACGATCATTTGATGTAGCACTTGAGGATCGGTCCACAAGGACTGTTGTTTCTAAAAATTCCTAATACGATTTAGGCAAATCAAGAGAAAAATTGAGGAGTTGGTGTGAAGTAATTTGTCAAAGAGAAGAATCATGTACTTAGAGATGATTTCCCTATAATAAATCCTAGTTATTACAACCAAGCGAATCTAGGCAAGGCTGAAGCGAAGCTAACGTACAATACTAGACGCTACTATCCTCGGCATGGTTATTGCTCGTAGCACAGCTAAACGTACATAGTGAAGCGAGCATATGAACGCTAAGCTACCACACGTGATGAAGTCACGCTTATGGCGTAAGTACGCTTGGATGGAGTTAGCGGTAAGCGCTAAGTGCTAGGCTCGTCTATTGACGGAGCATGTAAAACCTAGAGAGTTTAAGCCCAAAGGCTGTAGTATAGAATCACAGAGCGGTTAAGGCCGGAAACTGAGTAGTGAAATCGTGGAGCGGTTAAGCCCGAAGGCTGAGTAGGTACATGCACAAACATTAGTACCAAATATACTTATATAAATAAATAACAAGTATATGTAGAGTAGTAGGCCTGGAGGCTGAGTGGGCGAACCACTCTGCAAAGCTACCACTAAACCCAGAGGGTATAAGGCTAGTTCCTATTAGATAGCCTACGAAACGATTACCTCGCGGTGCTGCTACCACGAAACCCAGAGGGTACAAGGCCAGTGCCTATAGGGTAGGTCGCCCGAGGGCTGTGCCCGGGTACTTGCAACCTGCACAAGTGTTTGTTGGCCCAAGGTTGCAATCACCGATTTCTTATTTTGTGATAATAAAATGTTTGTAATTATTTAGTACTAATCAAGTTCAAGTGTTTAAGTATTTTTTAGAGTTCAAAAGGATTCAAAATGTTTCTTCCTCAGAAGAAAGTTATTGAAGTCTCAAGCTCACTCAAGGAAGAGATTCAAGTTAGGACAATCAAGATGACTCTTTGGAGAAGCCCACTAGAAGATTTCTTGAAGACATATAGAACCTATGTAACAAAATAGTATGTTTAAAATACAGTGTGTAGAATTACTGTTCAAGAAGTCACATATAAAATACAAGTTTTCAAAATACGAGTTTTAATATCCAGTTTTTCTCACTTTTGGTATGTTACAAGGTTTCGTGTTTGATACATGTCCTATGTTTTTCAAAATTTATATATCCTATCATGTATCCCAAAACCGATATATAGCCAGAATATTTTTCTAACTATTATAAAATATTTAAAAATAAGTTTAAACTAAAGTTTTACCCAAAAATATGTTTTTAGGGCAGGTCGGTCGACCGAACCTCGAGGCCATTTATGGCCTTAGCCAGTGCATGTCGTTCATGCTTGTCGGTCGACCGACCGGTCGACCGGCAAACTTATCGATCGACCAGGTACTAGCTTGGTCTCGGTTGAGATCGGACGACTGGGCGGCCGGCCGACATCAACAGATAGTTCAAATTATTTGAATTAACGGTCGACTGGGCGGTCAACCGAAGTTCTGTCAAGCTACAGTAACGGCTAGTTTTTGAAAATCTGTTTCTTTAACTTTTCCCCAATGGGTATATTTGCTCTCTTTGGATCTGATCCCTCTCCTAATAACTTGATAGGCTCTTCTAATAGTGTTATCATTTGCCTATATATAAGGTTCATTTGTAGAAGATTACTAACAATTGTTTTTAAAAAATATTTGAAAAATTAAGTTTATTTAAGAGAAGATTTCAAGTTTTGTTTCTTCAAGTGCTCTCATTTCAAAATAAATTTCTGCAAGTTTCAGCTTTTAGATTGATCCAATTCAACTAGTTTTCTCTTTTCACAAACTTCTTGAGCTTCATCTCACATCAAATACTATAGAAAGTTGTAAAAGGGATTATTTGTGAACTTTGTGGTCATCAAGAGCTTGTAAACCTCATTAGCTTTATGCTACCCCTTGTGTAAAGAATTGAGGGTTAAAGTTGTATACTCCGGTTTTGTGTAAACCTTGTAATTCCTTTATGGAGGCTCTTTTGTGGAAAGATCCTTAGTGGATAGTGAAATCCTTTACATGGTGAAGGCGGAGATGTAGAGCTTGGTGCTCGAACCTCGAAACAAATCTCTTGTGTTTGCAATTGCTTTCTCTCTTACTCTTATTCTATTTCAATTGCTTGCACTTGTGTTTTTACTCATATTTCACTTGCTATTCATATCTAGTATCACTCACACTTATCGGTTTTCACACTTTAAATCAAGAAAGCAATTGAGCACCTCAACTCATTGTCCAGAGGAATATAGAGGAGAAGTTCTAGAGCCATTCATGGAGAATCCAGCTTCACTTCATGATTTGAATTGACCGTTTGTGTCATTCATTTTATTAATTGTTGCATTTTCGCATTTTTGACTATTAGATTAGCATTACACCTATTCACCCCCTCTAGGTGTACTTTCAATTGGTATCAGAACTTTGTACTCTAGTTTTTAGTTTAGCCACCTTGGAGAGATCCACTAGCTAATCACTTATTTGCTTGTTCACTATACTATTTTACATGGCCGAAGGAATCAAGACTCCACCCAAGTTTGATGGCTTTAACTTCCCATACGTTTTCTATCAATCCTTAGGAAGTCAGGTTGCAAAGGCGGTGACTAAACCATTTAGTGTACCGATGGTTATGAGGACACATGGACCCAAGGAATTTGATGCCAATGCAAAAACTCACTATGCATTGCTTCAAACCTTGAATGATGATGATATTACTAGGGTAATTCATTGCAAATCCGCCCATGAGATTTGGTCACACTTGGTTGTCATGCATGAGGGGACATCACAAATCAAGAGAGCTAAGATTGATCTCTTATATTTCTATTATGAATTTTTGTTATGAATGAAGATGAATCAATTGATGACATGATTATCAAGTTTACTAAAATTACTAATGGTCTTACTGTTTTAGGTGATGCAATTGACAATGACTAAAAGGTGAGGAAAGTCATCCAAGCACTTCCACCATCTTGGAAAGTGAAAGTCACAACTTGGAAGGAGCTCAATGACAAAAAAGAAATGGAACTCATTGGTCTTATTGACAATCTCAAAACTCATGAGATGGAGAGGAAAGCAAGAGAAGAGAAGGCACCACAGAAGAAGAAGATGTTAGCCTTTAAATCCACTCTACCATTTCTGATGAAGATGATGAAGAAGAAGATAATGATGATGAAAATCTTTCCCTTCTAGTTAAGAATGTAAGAAGGATGCACAACAAGACAAAATTCAACAACCGAAGAAAATAGTAAGCAAGGAGGACAAGAAGATTGTGTGCTACAATTATCGAAAACCAAGACATGTCATTGTCGATTGCCCAGAGAACAAAGCAAAGCCCACAACCTTCAAGAAGCCATATAAGAAGAAAGCTTTAAAAGGCAACATGGGATTCGGAGAGTAAATCCGAAGAGGAGGTTAACACGGCTCATGTGTGTTTCATGGCAAATGAGAATACACCCAAGGTAACATCCGAATCTTATCTTGATGAATGTGAACTTTCTATGGATGAATTGGATGAAGCTTTTGAAGTGTTGTCTAACAACTATAATTTTCTCAAAAAAAAGTATTTGAAAATAAAAAGGAAAAATGAACTTCTCAAACTCAAATAGTTATACTTTCCAAAGAAAAAGAGGTTTTATCTTCCACACTCCAAAACACACAAAAGAAATTTAATACACACAAAGTTTCTTGTAAGGTTAATTTTTCTATTATTACTGAAAATGAGATTTCCACGTTGAAAAATAAAACTGATATTTTAAGAATTATTTTGAAAAAATGTGAATTTGATAAGGCTAGATTAGAGACTATATTTCCTAAAAGGCAAATTCAAAGGAAATCTCATGTTTCTATGCTCACATGCTTACACACAATCTCATTCACATCATACTATACACACTAAACATGCTCATGCGCATGCCCCTTATGCACATGCTCCTCTTGCATTTCTTTATGGCAAGGTGTACACTTGCACTTATTGTGGCCGAAAAGGTCACTTGGCCAAGTTTTGTTATGATCGCATAAATACTTCAAATGATCTTATTTGGGTTCATAAAACTAACACTTTAGGATCCAAGAAAGTTTGGATAGCAAAATCAACAAACTTATTGCTTAATGTAGGTACGCAGGACTCCAAGACATAGAGAGAGATGGTATCTTGATAGCGGTTGCTCAAGACATATGACTTGGGATATCAACAATTTTGCAACGCTAACAAAGTATCATGAAGGTAGCACCATCACCTTTGGGGATGATTCAAAAGGCAAAATCGTTAGTATAGTTAATATCAAGATTTGCTCATCTCCTTTAATGAGAATAATGTTTTGGTTGAAGGTCTTAAACATAATCTTTTGAGTATTAGCCAACTTTGTGATAAAGATTTCAAAATTATTTTTGATGATAACTCTTGTGACATTTTAGATAAGAAAACAAATACTTGTGGTCTTTCCTGTTTTCGTGAAAATAATGTTTATATGATTGACATGCTTAATTTTTATTGCATTGCCACTTGTTTGAATGTTTTTAATGAAGATTCTTGGTTATGGCCTGAAAACTAGGTCACGTTTCGTTTGACCACTTATCCTGAATTAATTCTAAAGATTTTGTGAAAGGTATTCCTTATTTGAAGTTTAAAAAGGACCGCATTTGTGATGCGTACCAATTTGAGAAACAAACTAAGGCCTCTTTCAAAACAATCAAAGATATCATGACAACTTGACCTTTAGAGTTAATCCACATAGAATTGTTTGGCCCAACTAAAACCAAAAATCTTAGTGGTAATCATTTTTTTGTTTTATTTGATGATTTCTCTAGATTTACATTGGTTTTCCTTTTAGTATATAAAGATAAAGTTTTTTCGCATTTTCATGTTTTTAGAAAAAGGGTTGAAAAAGAAAAAATTTTCCAATTTTACACATAAGGAGTGATAGAGGTGGTGAATTCATCAACCATTCTTTTATCGCCTATTGTGAAGAAAATAGAATTAAACATAAATTATCTTATCTTAGAACTCCACAACAAAATAGAGTCGTTAAAAGGAAGAATCGTACTCTTTAAGAAATGGTTAGGACAATGATTAATGAATACAAATTCCCTCAATATTTATAGGCCGAGGCCGTAAACACTTCATGTTACATTGAGAATCAAATTTAGTTTTGTAAAAATTCAAATAAAACTCCCTTTGAGATTTACTATTTGAGAAAATCAAATGTTTCCTATTTTAAAGTCTTTGGCTGCAAATGTTTTGTTTTGAACACCAAAAGTAATTTAGGCAAGTTTGATTCAAAATCTTTTGAAGCTATTTTTATTGGATACTCAAATACTAGTAAAGATTATAGAGTTTTCAATAGGTCAACCTTGACTATTGAATAGTTTATGCAGTGAAAATATTGTAGAGATTGATTCTTTACGTGAAGACTTTGAAAAGATTTCTATAAAAGATTCACCGACACAAGACGAAGAAGAAAAGCCTAAGGATGATACAAGTAGAGAAGTCCAAGATGTTGAAGTGGAGCCAACACAACTACTTCCAAAGGATTGGAGATATGCTACAAGCCATCCCAAGGACCTCATTATGGTGATGTATCCAAAGGGGTAACTACTCGCTCCAAACTCCATGATATTTGTGGTCATTTTGCATTCATTTTTCGTATTGAGCCCAAAAATATTCTCGAAGTCGAGGGCAACTCATATTGGTTGCTTGCCATGCAAGAAGAGCTCAATCAGTTTAAGCGCAATCAAGTTTGACATCTTATTCCTAGACCCCATGATACACCAACTATTGGTATGAAATGGATCTTTAGGAATAAGTTGGATGAGTCAGAAAATATTATTCGGAATAAAGCTTGGTTAGTGGTCCAAGGTTATACCTAAATTGAAGGAATTGATTTTGAGAAAACCTTTACACCCGTAGCACGACTTGAGGCCATACGGATGACACTTGTTTTTTCTTCTTTTAAAGATTTTAAGCTTTTTCAAATGGATGTTAAAAGTGCATTTTTGAATGGTTTTATTGAAGAGGAAGTGTATGTTGAACAACCCCCCGGAGTTTGTTGATCCTACACATCTGGACTTTGTTTTTAAACTTGATAAGGCTTTATATGGTTTGAAATAAGCTCCAAGAGCTTGGTATGAAAGATTGAGTACTTTTCTTATTTTAAATAGTTTGTTAAAGGCAAAGTTAATACTACCTTGTTTTATAAAGCATGTAGAAGATGATATTTTAATTGTGTAAATATATATTGATGATATCATTTTTGGATCTACTAATAAAAAGATTTGTAAGGATTTTGAATCATGCATAAAAAAAGAGTTTGAAATGAGTTTGATAGGGGAGCTCAACTATTTTCTTAGACTCTAAATCAAGCAAAGGGTGATGGAATCTTCATCAATCAAGCTAAATATACAAAAAAAACTCATCAAAAAATTTGGAATGTATGACTCTCATGGCTACCACAACAAAGCTTGACAAAGATGAACAAGATAAAAATGTTGACATTAAACTCTATCGTAGTATGATTAGTAGTTTGCTTTACTTTACAGCTAGTAGGTCAGATATTATGTTTAGTGTATGTCTATGTGCTAGATTTTCAATCTTGTCCTAAAGAGTCTCACTTAATTGTTGTAAAACGGATTACTAAATATCTTAAGAGCACTATTAGAATGGGCTTGTGGTATCCAAAGACCGAACAATTTTCAATGACGAGTTTTTTGGATGCCGACTATGCCGGTTGTATAGTGAATAGGAAGAGTACTAGTGGAACTTGTCATTTTTTAGGAAATTACCTTGTTTCATGATCTTCCAAGAAATAAAATTTCGTAGCCCTCTTAACCACCGAGGCGGAGTATGTTGCAGCCGAGGCTTGTTGTGCACAAGTCCTTTGGATGAAACATACTCTCTTTGATTATGATTTGCATTACGATCAGATTAAAATATTTTGTGACAATACTAGTAATATTCATATGACCAAGAATGCAAATCAACATAATAAGATTAAGCATATAAAAATTTGGTATCACTTTCTCAGAGATCATTATGAGAAAAGAGAGATTAAAATTAATTATGTTTTTACCGATTTTCAATTAGCGGATATTTTACTAAACCACTTGATTTTAATAGATTTTCTTTTATTTCTGGTGAATTGAATGTTTGCATTATGGATTCATGAAATTTTCAATTGTTTCTCTCAAAATTGATATTCATGTTTGTTTTGCTTAGTATACATGTACTTTCAATTCTTTTAAATTGGTATCTTGTTTTTCTCTACTATTGTATTTATTGGTATCTACTAGTTTTTAGTTGGTTTATGAGTCCCTTTTTGAGTTATGACAAAAAGGGAGAGAGGATTTATGAGTTAATTCATTTGGTATGTATTTTTATTGGAGAAGATTTATGAGTTATTTCATTTTGGTATCATGCTTATGATATAGTTTTGCAAATTGATTCTATGCTTATGCTTTCAATTGGTATTCCTAGTTTTCCAATTGGCATTCTATTAGGCCTTTTCACCTTAGTTTTGATGATGACTAACTTATGAAGTTAAGTTACTAATGAACTTATGTTTAATAAGTTTCAGATATTGATTAAGATTTCAGTAGGTGCTTAGCTTCAACAAAGGATTCATAGTCAAGTTTTGAAGCTAGCACATGTTGATTCAAGAGCTCGCGTGTCAAAATCGCATCTAATACTCGAGATGGAGTCAAGCTCATTTGGATCAAGTTTGGATCGAGTCATCTTGGAGATAAAGATCGACGAGAAGACTTCGGTTGAGATTTGTTTAGTGTTTAGACCTTGTGTAAGAATAGTTTAGTTTTGATATGCTTAAATATATACACACAAGTTCAAAAGTTTTGGTTTCAGTTTAACCGTTTCGGATTTTCAAGAATACATTTATTGGTTTCATGAATAGATAGAATCAAAAGAAGTTTACATGGTTTAATGTATAGTGGATTTCATCCATATACATCTATACTTCATATGTTTAGAAAAACCTATTTTTATGTATCTAGTTCATGTGTTTAAAGTTTTGTTTTTATCAAAACTTATTTTAAATTTAATGTCAAAACATAGATATATCATTTTATGTGTATTAGATTCTATCCATACACACTATGCTTCAAATGTGTTTCTATATCTTGTTTTTGTATTTGAATAAGTTTTGAAAAAATCGATTTTCCATTTCAAAGTTTAGTTTTTGAAAAATACAGTTTTTGTTTAAAGCTTAAATTTCTAAGCCTCAAAAATGGTTCAAATTATTTGTAATATGTGTTGGATTTTGATCACACATATTTGTACTTCAAATATTTACATGAACTTATTTTTATAGATTTTATGAGATTTTATGAGAATTTATAAGTATTTAAAAGTCCAATTTTCAACCCTATAATTCCTGTTCTGAGCCTTCTGGCGGTTGATCGACCAGTCGACCGAACTAGGGCTCGGTGGACTGGTCTGTCGACCGATGTGCACAAGACGTGCACAGCGACCATGCCTATATGGCTGGTTGACCACACGGTCGACTGACTGTAAGAGACTTAGTCTTTGTTTGGCTCGGTCAACCGGGCGATCTACCGACTTGGCATTTTGCCTTGGGGCGGTTGACCGGGCGGTCGACTGACGGCCTCAAACGGTTAAAAATTCGATCGTTAGTCGTTCGACCAGGCGGTCGACCGACAAGCCTGTCTGGACAGTTTTTGACCCCAATGACTATATCTGAACTGCCTACATATTTGGATTTCTTGGCAAATTTCTTAAGGGTTTTTGAAGAGCAATTTTTTCTATCTTCTCTTGAGTTTCTACAGCAAGTTTCAAAGGAGTTTTTGTGCTTCGACTCAAATCTTTATTTGTCTTTTAAAGTTTTGGAAAATCAAAGAAAAATAAGTCTTTGGAAAATTTGTTTTGTTCTGTATTTTTTCATATCTATCTAGAGTTTTCCCAAGTAATTTTTCTTTGAAATTTCTTTTTCAAATACTTTATTTTCTCACATACTTGAGCTTTCCAATTCTAAATCTATCTTTAGGATCTTTATTTTGTGAGAAAATTATTTGTGTTCTCTTTAGATCACCAAGTGTTGTTTATGATCTTTGTGATCACCAAGTTGTAATTTTTTTGCTTTGTGTTGGCTTTGTGTTTGGCTTTGTGCCTTCTCTCCTGTGTAGATATGATTGTGAGAGGAGTTGTGTACTCCCGGTGTTGAGTTATAATTCCTCAGTGGAGATCCCTTTGTGGAAGATCCTATGTGGATATAGTGGAAATCTTTCTGTGTGAAGGCGGGACGTAGAGCAGTGACTCGAACCTCGAAACATATCCTCTTGTTTGCACTTGGATCTTCTCTCTTAACTCTCATCTCCTTATATCTTGCAATGTCTTACTTGCTTATATTCATATGCTTGATATAGTTTGTGTGCTCACACTTATATTGAACCAAGAGAGCTATTAAAGCACTCAACTCATAATTTAGAGGAATCATGAGGAGTAGTTCCAGAGCCCTTCATGAGAAATTCGGACTCTCTTTGTTACACATTGTATGTTAGCAATTAGTTTTTAATTATGTATCATTTGTTATTAGATTAGTTATACACCTATTCACCTACCCTCTAGGTGTACTTTCAATTGGTATCAAAGCTAGCGCTCCTGATATTCGGTTTAATCACCTAGGAATGTGATCCTCATTTACTAATCTATTTGTTTTTTTTGCACACATATTTGTTTACACTCATGGATTTTCTTACTCCACCCATGTATAATGTTTCTAACATCGATATGTGAAAGTTTAAGATGAATGCATACCCTAAAGCCCTAGAAGTGCATGTCTATCTTGCCACTACCAAGAAATCTTATCTTGATAATGACAAGTATTTAAAGGCTAATACACAAGCCAAATATGCACTGAAGCACACATTATTTTTTTTTTTGATTTCTCATTGAGATATCGTTTTTGCAGTATGGAACACATTGACTTCTCTCAAGGAACAAACGACAAACATTTTGGATAAAGAATGCATTCGAGATAAGTCCGACCAAGCTTGCTTCATGGTCTAAGGGAATGACTCCCTTGAGATAAATTCGGAGACTCATCTTGATGATTGTGCTAGTTCTTCGTATGATAATAATGCTATGGATGTCCATACTTAAATGAAGAGCTTTCTAAATTTTGTGAAAACTTGCTTTCGAAATATAAAGCCTTGAAAAAGAAAAGTCTTGAATTAAAAGAAGAAAATAAAATTTATTTTCAAAACTTGATATGATTTTGCAAGAGAATGTTGAGATTTCAAATGAAAGGGATACATTGAAACTCAACTTGACCTTGCTTTAAAAGAAAATGAGATTTTGAAAAATAAAAATGATTTTGATCATATTTTGAAGAAAAATAAGGTTTTGTCTTCAAAACTTGATTTTGTTTTAAAAATGAATGATTCTTTGAAAAACAAATTTGTTTTAATGTCTAAAGAATTAGAATCTACTTCTTTAGAAAATATTTTATTGAAAAATGATTTTGATTCTCATGTTGTTCATACTACTATAACTTCATCTTCTTTGAAAAGAATTTTATTTCTTATGATTGCACTACATCTTCTTCTACTATTGATAATGATATATATGTTTTGAAGAAGAGTGTTGATTGTTTGGGCTCCACTTTGAGCCAATATGCTATGGTTCACAAGAGATTAGATCTATGTTTCGAAAAAAACATACTCCACATATGCATGCACACATATCACGGCATACACATGCTTCTCATGTTCACACACATGACACCTTGTATGCTAGAGTGTATACTTGTACAAATTGTGGTCCCAAAGGCCATCTTGTAAAATTTTGTTATGATAGATTAAATGTTATAAATTTTGCAAGTAAGTATGTTTGGGTTAAGAAAGGTGCTAATCCCATGGACCCAAGAAAGTTAGGTTATCAAGATCCATCCCTATTGTATTTGATATAGATATGGGCTCTCACATGACGTAAGAGTATTGGTGCCTTGATGGTGAATGCGTTTCAAGCTAAATGATCATATTTTAGGATGCATCACATTTAAGGAGATTTGGTGGGAGGACCACCTTGGTTTGGAGAAATAGAGACTAGTCATACCGGTGTTGATAACTATCTCTATCTTCCTTATTTTGTTTACATGCTTTCATTGATGATTTTTAGCATGTCATGATTTTCAAGTTTATTATGTTTAAATGTGTGTTTATTAGACTTGTGATGTACATAGATGGTATTTGAGATACACCGATGTTTATATGAATTCATATTTTTGTGTTCTCACTATGGTTTAGTTATGTATGCATATTCTTGTTGAAATGGCATTTGCATTTACTCTAATGATCACTTTTGTTTTTGATGTTTTGTGTTTCATATTTTGATTACATGTTTAGATGTAATTTTTACTAAACTTGTGTTTATACTTGTACAATTAGTGAGCTACACTTGATTCTTATGTTTGGCTGCCTTATTGCTCATGTATACCCGTTAGATGTATTTATATAACCTAATTTTGATGATTCTTTCATTTACACTTGTATTCCCTATTTTTTATACATATTTTTGTGTTTAGATTCATGTATATGTAAATTTTGCTTTAAAACTATATGATATACAAGTTCTATCCTTGAGTCACTTGCTTTATATGTTATGTACTATTTATAAACTCAATTCATATTTGGGATAAATATGTATGCTTTAGTTTTGACAAAACATACATATACCGTGAAATCTAGTTTTGATGATTTCATATTTATGAAAAAGGAATTTATTTGTTTTGATTGAGCTTCATTGTATTATCTCCATGCATATGTTTCTTACATGATTTTTGTGCACTCGATATCTTTTATTTACTCATGATTTTAGATTCATGAGAATCTTAGTGCTTCATAACTCCTTGAGTGTTATTTGTTATGTATTTAGCATGTTTTCATGAGATAAATATTTGTTTTTATTCCTTACTTAGAGGATTTCGTACTGGTTTTCAAAATTATCTTAAAACTTGTTCTGTATTCTTCAATTGGTAGGTTTTTCAACTTATAATATATTATTTTGAAACATTATTTTTGAAAACTACTACCCTATAAGAGCGGTTGGTTGGGTACCATGCCTTATATGCTCTTAATGAAAATTTATTTAAACATGTGCATGATAGGGTGGTAGTTATGAGTTATATATATAATTCCTTTACTACATCATTTTTGTATACTCATGTTTTCTATATATGTATGCAATATATTTCAAATTAGTATTTAAATTGATCATACATACATATATATGATTTCTTGTGCTAGATTAAAATATTAATACATGTTTTTTATATCACAAATTTCTTTATACTAAGCTTGATTTAGTTCTTACTGATAATTGGTATCTTTACAAGTTTATCATTAGTTTTATTGGTATTCATAAAGGGGGAGAAAAATTCTTGATTTATTTTTCAATTGTGTTTATTTTCAATTATTGTCTTACTCCCATTCTTTATAAAGAAAAATATTTTGTTTTGAAAAATGCTAACATTTTCAATATTGGTATCAATAACCTTTAATTAGTATTATTCTCAAATAGATATCTATATTGTAAAATGATTTTAGTATTTATGTAAAAAAATTGGTTTAAACTTTACCTTCAATTGGTATCATTTCTTTCTATTGGTATCAATTGGAAAAAAGATTGTTTCTCTTTCAATTGGTTTCTTTTAAAATATGTTTTTATTGGTATAAAAATTTGTTTTGGTTTATATTTCCTATATGCAAAGGGAGCTTAACATCTCCTCTATGTATAAATTCATGATGAGTATGGTATATAAAGAAGAGCTTAACATCTTTTCTTTATATAGTACATGTGTGTAGAGGGAGCTTAACATCCCTATCTATACATTATATATTATACTTATATGGGTTAAAATTTAGTCATCCCTTCTCCATGTAATGCATGTATGTAGGGGAAGCTAACTTGACGTCTCTCCTCTTCATGAATGTATATCACATATATATTTATATTATTTGTTTTTCTTCACCCTTTGTTAATGAGTGACAAAAAGATGGAGAAGAATTTGTGTTTATATATGCATGTTTATTTATATTTATGCATATATATGTTTTATGCATATTCATATGCATATGATTATGATTTTGATATCCAAAGCTCTTATTGCATATCCCTTCCATTGGGATTTTAACCTAGATGTTTTGTTTTATTTGGTATCTGAGCTTTTTTGAATATTCACATGCATGTGTTTTATGATTCTTATTGCATATTTTTTAATTATTGTTTATTGATATTTGAGGTTATATTGAATATCTTCATGTTTTATGCTATGCATGAGTTAAGGGAGAGCTTCTATGAAGCTTATCTTTAATCCATGCATATATAACCTCATAAGTTTTATCATCATGAAAAATGTGGAGATTTTTCGCCCAAAGGCCCATTACCTTGGTGTAACACCCTGTTCCTGGAATACTTACTTAGATACGTATTCTGATTTTTCTAACATATTTATTTGATTTAGCTTGTATTTGTTTTTGTTTTATGATTATTGGTGTGATTGTTTTGTATTGGATTTGGATTCGTGGACTCGGAGTCAGCCCTAATCTGAACCGGGGGCCCGATCCTAGTGCATTGCTCAATTTAGCCTTTCTGGTAGTCCAATTTGACCAATTTATTTTAAACATCATTTTCTAATATTTTAGATTTTTCATGATTTTTTGGAATTTTTCAGAATTATTTGCAAAATCTTCAAAGCCGGTGTCGGTCGGCATCGCTGACTGATTCTGAGATTTTTAGTTTTCAAATGGAGTTGAACTTATAGAAACGGCTTTCATATTACTTCTTAAAATATTTTTTCTAACTAAATACATTTTTTGAGATTTTTCAAAATTTATCGAAAATCTACCGGTTTTGGTTTCGGCCAGTATTGTCGGAAGATTTCAGGATTTTTAATTTAAAAATTAGATTGAATTTATTGAATTCGATTTCACCGGGATCTTAAAATAATATTTTCTATTTTTGAGAATTTTTCAGAGCGATTCTGAAGCAGTCGATTTTTACCCCATTAAAATAATATTTCTTTTCTTTTTTTTTTTCCTTTTTTTCCCTACTACTCCCCATGTTCCCCCATTCCCTACAGTCAACGATAGTAGCACAGTGTTTGGTAAGAAAAATTGAAGATTTAGGAGTAAATTCTTTATTTGATAGTAAAGAAAATTACAGCGGATCAATAATCCTCTTACAAGAGAGAGATATTCAAGCTTAGACCTCCCCTTTGTTTAAAGCCGGGTTCTTGATGTGGCGATGAAAAGTGAATCTTATTTTTCGTTGACAGGGTGAATGTCAGGACCTCTTAGCAATCCTCTCTTTGGAAAGTAGACGAAGTAACACAGCTTCTATTTATCGAGGATCTCAAAGAGATTGTAGGCAAAAAATAAACTTGTACGCAGCAAGTTGTTAGAAGAGTTGAACTCTCTCTTTCTTTTCAGCTGGAAGTCCTGGTGCTTCTACGGTTTAACAGAAGTTCTTTTTTTACCAAGAATTTTCCGACCCCTTTTTCAAGCAAACTAGGCTATTTATAGAGGTTTCGGGGGGTAAACGTGTCCCTAAAAACACTCCATAATGGGGGTTAACTCCCTCATTACGTGGGCAATAATTAACTCGGTAATGAGGGTAGTTATAATCGAGATGCAGGCTTTGGGCCTCGCGTTTTTTCCATTGAGGTGATGCTTGAGAAACGCGAGCTTCTAATTCTGCGTTAATTTTACGTGAGACGCGGGCTTTCGACTCCGTGTCTTGGTACTGTAATAATGCTGAGACGCAGGTTTCAACCCTCGCATCTTGGTCCTTGTAGTGATGTCGAGATGCGGGTTTCAAGTTCACATCTTGGTCCTTGCAGTGATATCGAGACGCGGGTTTCAACCCTCGCGTCTTGGTGCTGCGTTGGTGGCGACGATTAGCCTTGCGTCTGGAGCTTGGATTCCGCTTTTTGCCGACTTGTCTTCAGTGATTTTTAGACAGCCTACAGAACTCCCTCCAAAGTTTTTGATATTCCGCGGTTGACTGGGAAGGATTTTCAAATACTTTGGACTCTGGTTGAATTCATACTTCTCATGATTGGACTGACAATCATTTGAGATACTCTGAGCTTGATCTTGTCTGGAGTATGGTCTTCGTGAGTGTACTGTAAAACCCTTTGAAGCTACCAGAGACGATCATGATGAGTGTCTAGATACGCAGTCCAGACCTTCTCAGTGCTCTGAGCTGGTTGTTGGTATACTGTTGAACCAGGAGTGAATAGTCGTCTGCTTGTGCCAGTGTACTGTTGAACTGATTTGCAGAAGTAAAGACTGAATGCAAGTCTTGTAGACGCAGGGGTCATGTTGTTCTAGAGACGCAGTCCTCACTCGGAATGGGGACGCATCTATTAATTTGCTGAAGAAACGCGACTCCTGGAGGGACGTGATCTTTGAAGTGAAGACGCAGCTCTCACTCTGTTGACTAGGCGCGGCTTCGGCCTTGCTGAAGAGGCGCGATCTTTGGAGGGACACAGTTTTGGTTAAGCGCGAGTCTGCGTTTTGGGCGCGTTGCCACATGTCCGGCGAAGTTGAAGGAACGTCTTTCCTTTGACGCGCGAAATTCACGTCGCATTTAAGACGCACGCCACGTGTCGGGTGGGGATTAGGCCTCGAGCCATGCGCCGCGTATCACTGTGGATCACTGTGCTTATAAAAGACAACAGTCTTTCAAGAGTCATCATTAGACTCGTCTTCTTCACTGAGCATTATATCTAGGACTAAGAAAAGCTTGAAGCTTTTTCCATTTTCGCCGTCTTCAACACCGATCTCACGGTCGAAATGGCACCGAAGACCAAGTCTGTTTCCTCGTCCTCGAGCGATGTCGCTCCGGAGATTCAAATGGGTGATCCTTCCACGCAGGAGGCCCCTATTTTAGGTAGTAAAATCATCTGATTTGGTTTCTGCTATTGAAGAGGCTTACATAGTTCTTTAACTCTTAAGTCTCTTTTAAATGTGAGCTGCCAACGCGAGGCTCATGCCCGTGTTTGATCTTCATACGCGGTTCTTGAATTGATAGGCAAGACGCGGGTTTGACGACCTCGCATCTTTGGTTCATCAAATTGAGTCCGTATTTGTTTGTTGAACGCGGGCCTCATTGAGCCTTGCATTTTAGACTCAATGCTCAGAATATTTCTTAGTGTGGGGAGTTCAGATGCAGACTTCTTGTGATTATCGCGTCTTGTAAGATCAGACGCAAGTTTTACTGAGTCTCGTGTCTGAGTCTGATACTTAGAAATTTTTCTAAGTTATGGATTTTAACATACGGGCTACATGCAAGCCTCGCATTTTTGAGCCTAAGCGCAGATTATGCTGATTTCTGTGTCTGGGTTCATTTTTCTTTCAGATTTCGAACTATAATGTTGTCTTCCTTGCAGTGTGATACTCTTCTAGCCCTCTGTCTAAGAAGTGTCATTTTGGGCACATAGGTGGCGTTGATAGTAATTTGACCTTTGTACTTCAGAAAATCGCTCCTGTGATTACTGGTAAGTGATTAGTACTCAATATTGCATATTTTACATCATAACTCCCATGCATAATACAAATAAATAAGTGATTTTTACTCCTCTTCTCTACTTATTTGCAGGTACACAATTAATGGAGAGATATTCAAATAATCACTTAATTAACACTAATTAAGTGATTAATTAAAAGATAAAGGATAAAGCCAAATCTCAATCCAGATCTAGAGAGATCCGCGCAACAAACAGAGAATCCAAGTGGTCCACGTGGATAACCACTTCCCAACTGATCTCCACCAGAAAGATCCGATCCAACGGCCACGAGATTGCCGCGGGCCGCGGCATGGGCGCGGCAATCTTGGGCCGTTAGATCCCCGGATTTTGTGGCAACAACCTACTCTCCAGAAGCTTCTCCAATCTGCTATAAATACTGCATCATCACCTGCGATCTGAGACTGATCAGAGAAGAGAGAGAGATTAGTGAATAGATTGTAATTTTGTTAGGTTTTGTTTAGGATTTTTAGTTCTCTCTATGATTTTCTCCTCCCTAGATTTCATTGCAAGAGAGATTTGTATGAGAGAGAGAGCTTGTATCAACAAGGAGTGACAACTTGGAGCTATACAAGGATTGATCCATTCTCTACATATCTACTTGAGCTTGATTCTAGTTTGTCTTCTTCACTTGCTTTTATTTTGCTTTGTTACTTGCTTTGTTAATTTCTAGCAATTCAATCATGCTTTGCTTTGCTTTTGTAATGTCTAGTAGCTAATTTCTTGTTCCATGTACTAGCTAACCACTACTCTTGCTAACTCCTAACTCATGGGTGATTGCTTTACTTCATCTTGCAATTTGTATGATCTTCTCTTCTCCGATGGGTTTTGTTTCATTTCTTGGCAAGAATCTTGTTGTAATTCTCCATATGATTCATGTGTGCCTCATGTAGAGCCTAGTCTTTGAACTAGTGCCTTGATGGAACATGGAGATGGAGCACCAATATGCTAATTGATGTACAACTTCACTACTTCCATTAGTGAAAGTTGTATGTTCTTCATTTGCATCCCTTGAGTGTATCTCTTGTGATTCCATTAGTGAAAGTCTATCTTGTAGGCCGATGACCATCTATGGAGGCTACAAGACAAGTCCAAGAATGAATCCCCATCATCTTAGTGGGAAAGTAATTAGATCACAAGCAAGACAAATACATGCCGATGAATCAACATGAGGCACGCATCACTATCACGGAGTTTAGTTAGTTTAGCAAGGTAGTTAAGGTTAGCTAGTCATGGATTTCTTGCATTCAAAGTTTTCTTGATTTTACTTTCTTTTTAGTTGTTAGTTCAAATCCATCTCAATCTTGATTTCTCCCGATTTCCACCATGAACATAGCCACTAATTCTTTTATTTGTTTTTCTTTTGATTCTTTATTCTTGTAAACAAAGAAGAGTTCTCGTTTTATCTTCTCACGTGTATCGTAACGTTTCTACACTAGCTCTCCCTGAGATCCGACTCGGTATAGCCCTAGGCTATAGCGGAGACAAGAAAGGGTACATCAAATACATTTCTATACACATAATAAGTACGCCCTTTTCAGTCTAATCAATTTTGGCGCCGTTGCCGGGAGAGCGACGGTATTATTTTTAAAAGTGAGAAACTAAACTATAATTCTTCTCTGTTGCAGGTACAGGAGAAGAAAACAGGAAAATATTCACAGCAGAATCATATAAGTGGACCTGGGACTCTGCTCAAGAAAGCAGAGCCCAGGATCCCTCTGGAGTGCCGCGGATCCACAAGCTTTGCCGTGGAAACGCGGCACAACAGAGTGCACTTCTAACCAAGTTTTTGCAGGGGCTTCTGCTCTGCAAGATACTGCTGCCTATATACTTCATTTCCTGTATACTTCACTGTATTCCTGTTAATTAATTCAACAGTAAGAAATTGGTTGATAATTGCTAAAAAATTGTTAGACATCTTGCATTATAGGCACGTGTCTTTCAATTACTTTAAATTTACTGTTGAAGAGTGCGTGGGACAAGGTACGTGATTCATTGCATATAGACTAAGACTCACTCTTTGTTTGATTTTTCTTACTTGGAGTGAACCTTGTTTGTTTCTATATCGTACACTTGCACAATTAATTCTAAGGGCAATTCCTGTAAATAACATAAGGTGGGGGAGGTCATTACCCTTTCCTTAGCCCGGAAATCATTTTCCCCACGTACTCACAATCCTAAGCTTGTAAATAAAATTTGATAGACGTTGGCCCTAGGGACATCCGGACTCACTTAGGAGATTATCCTAAGGGGAAAAGTGTTGGAAATTGACTTCTGTAAAATCAGTGTCTAGGAAAGGGGTTGAGGGCCGAAAGCCCGAAGGTTGCTGGTTACTTAATTAAGGAACGTCTCCGGACGGAAAACCTCCCACCAACCTTACCCTTCCCTGGCTGATTTGCTTATAGTCAGAGTCCACACCAAACCTCCCGTGGACAGTCTATTTAGGAGTCACCTAGGACCAGAAACCCTAGACAAGCCTGGATTGATTTTTTTTCTTTTGTTGTTTGTTATTTTTCTTTTTCGCTGGTGTGATCGGTGCACGTTGTTTGTGATTGTATATACAATAGTGGTTTTGTGATCCTAATTCTACACTTGCACATACACAACCACTTCACATCATGACCAACAACGTCTCACTTCAAGATCGATTCTATCCGATTCGCACCTCCATTCCTTCATGCATTCTTCTCCCCGAGCCTAATGGAAATCATTTTGAGCTGAAACCACAATTCATTAGTACACTTCCCCGATTCCATGGTCTTGAGTCTGAGGACGCGTACCTCTTTATTCGTGAGTTTGAAGAGGTATGCCAAATGATGAGAATTTCCCAACTTTCTGAGGATGCTGTTAGGTTACGGTTCATACCGTTTGCACTTAAGGATTTAGCTAAGAAATGGCTTTATAGTCTTCCTGTCAGTTCCATATCTTCATGGGATGATTTTGTTAAGGTCTTTCTTAGGAAATTCTATTCTATCCACAAAACAGCCCTCATGAGAAAAAACATAATGCAATTCAAGCAAGAACAAAATGAACCTTTCTGGAAATATCTTGAGCGTTTCAAAGACCTCCTTGCCCTATGTCCCCATCATGGCATAGAGAAATGGTGGCTATGCCAGATTATCTATGATGGATTAGATTACCAAACGAAAACACTTTTAGAATCCATGTGCCAAGGGGAATTTCTGAAGAAAGATGAACATCAGGGGTGGGATCTCTTTGAAACCCTAGCTGAGAAAACCATTCAGTGGGAGTCATGCCCTGATAAACCGACTCCCACCACTTCCAGAACTGGTACACAATCCAAAGAATCCTCTCTAGCTTCAGAAACCAAGATCACACAATTAATGAAGAGGATAGAGTTGCTTGAGTCAATAGGGAATTCTGTGCTCAACCAGGTCAACCCATTGCCTTTGATTAGACCAGGTTGCACCAAATGTCAAGACCTTAGCCATGTTGTTGAGGAGTGTCCATTGTATCAGCCCCCATTTCAGGAGAACATGAATGCAGCATTTACCAGACCCCCATACTCCAATACTTACAATTCAGGATGGCAGAACCATCCAAATTTTCCATGGAGTCAGTCTGGTACTGAGCATCATATGCCACCACTTCCACATCTGTACAATGCTCAGTTTCATCCATCCAGTTTCAATCAGAATTCACTGTATAATCATCCATCTCAAAGTCCACCACAGTCATATCAGGACCCACCACCATATTACCAATCACAGTTCCAATCTCCATATCCTCAACATCCACCCCACAATAATTCTGAAATATCTGAGTTGAAACAAATGATAGAAACCTTAACAAAGAACCAGCAACAGGAGTTGAATGAAATGAAGGTCCAGATCAAGCAATTGGCTGAGAATCAAAAAGGACTGTTCTTAAGCCAGCCATTGCTAAATCCCAAAGTTGAAAATTCAGGACCCAGTCACTGTCATGCCATTCATACCCTGAGATCTGGTAAACAAGTTGACAATAAGGTTTCTAGTCCACAATCTCATCCAGTACCAAAGCAAACTCCTCATGTCCCAATGTCACCCACTTTTGACAAACCATCCTCTAGTACAGAGCCATCCACTTCCAAAGCCAAGGGGAAAGAAAAGGTAGACGAGCAACCTTATAAGCCTAGAGTACCATATCCAAATAGGCTTCTAAATAATAAGTCAAATGCTCACATGGAGAAAATAAAAGAAACATTCAATAAGGTCCAAATCAATGTCCCTCTTCTTGATGCCATTCAACAAGTGCCTTCATATGCCAAATTTTTGAAGGAAATGTGCACCAAGAAGAGGAAGACCCAAGTCCCTAAAAAAGTCTTCCTTGCATCATCCATTAATGAGCTGCTCACTGGTCCAATTCCTGTTAAGTATAAAGACCCAGGGAGCCCCACCATTTCATGCATCATAGGACAGACTACCATCAATAGGGCACTTCTTGATTTGGGGCCAGTATCAATCTCCTGCCTTTCTCTGTGTACCAACAATTGGGGTTAGGTGATCTTCTCCCGACCCAAATGACCATTCAATTGGCTGATCGCTCTGTTACTAAACCCAAGGGGGTAATTCAAGATGTCCTGGTCAAAGTTGGAGAATTCTTTTATCCAGTTGACTTTGTTGTCCTTGAAACAAAACCAGTATCAAATTCAAATCAAAGGGCACAAATTCCTGTCATTCTGGGTCGACCATTCCTGGCTACTGCAAATGCAATCATTAATTGCCGGAATGGATCAATGAGGTTGACTTTTGGTAACATGACACATGAACACAATGTCTTCCACACACAGCCTCACAAAACAAAAGATCAAACATTTGAGGTTAATTTCATTAGTAACAATTGTGAGGAGGAAGGTGAAGATCCAAAAGATGAGTCACAATCTTGTGATTCTCTTATCCGAGTACCCTTTCAAACGGGAAAGTTGATTTGGATACTTTCACTTTCAATGAGCCAACTGAGACTGTATTTGAACCTCCAATTGATATATCATTTGAAGACTTGTTTGCTGATGAGATTATGTGCTTAGATGAGTCAACTCAGGGTAAGTTAGCTAATTGTCCACTGCCGGATGTTGACTTGAGCTTTGAAGAATTATATGGAGAGGAGTTAAAATTTCTAAACACTGGAAGTGATGAGATTCTGAGTGAGAGTGGTGATAAGGACTTTATTTGTGAACGATGTGGTGGAAAGAGTATGAATGAAAATAACAACAAATTTAAACTGGAATCACCTAGGGTAAGAACAATTCAGACCGTTTCCCAATGGAATTCAAGAAAGAGAACACATTGGAACGATGGGAAACGGGCCAGAGGGAAGCGACCAAAAACCCAGGTGAGAGTTACATTTGTATATTCCTTGTAAATAATTTTTCCTACCTCTTACCTGTTTCATGCATACATTTACCATAATGCATTGAGGACAATGCATGAAATAAGTGTGGGGGAGGGTTTACTAACATAGGATTTTCTTTTCTTTATAGGATTTTTATTTTTTAGGACTTTTATTTTTTTTTAGGTCTTTTATTTTTAGATTTTATCTATAGATTTTATCTTTTTTCTAGATTTTCCATTTTCTTTTTAGATTTTGCTTTTCTTTTAGAAAAATATAAATAAAAAAATAATAATAAATAAAAAAATAAACAAAAAAAAAAAAAAACTTTTTGAAATAAGAAACAAAGTTTTGATCTATTTTTAAGAAAATTAAGATGTATCTTAGAAATTAAGAAAGCCTTAATTATGACATCTTAAATCTAGTTGAAGTAATAGATCTTGTTTGAGATTATAGGATAAGTAAGTAAAATTGGTGAGATATTATTATCTGGAATTTTTTGCCTTAGATAATATGCACTTTACACTTACACATTTCTTGGGATGGAGACAAAGACCAAAAATGCCATATAAATAAAAAAAAAAAAGAAAAAGAAAAAATATATAAATAAAAGATCACTTATTAAGCTGGATAACTATGCCTCAAGAAGCATGGTTACTCACGCCTAACGGTGATCTCACTTATTAAGCTGGATAATTGTGCCTCAAGAAGCATGATTATTCACGCCTAACGGTGATAAAAAATAATCCCCTTTAGTTTTGTGGCCTTTTTCACTCGAGACCTTAAACCCGAGGGATGTTTTCTCATCTGGTGCCCTAAAACCATCTGGTTTGGGAGTCATCGGTTAAAGGCTCGCTACATGGGTGAACTAGAAAGCCTAAGAAACTAAGGGAAGAAAAAGCAGAAAAGAAAAAAATATATATATATAGATAAATAAATGGCTTGATGGTTGGAGTTGAAATCCCAGGAAATCTTCACTTACACGGTGTGCATACTATCTAGGTTTTATGAAAGATAAAATATTCAATCCAATTTTGAATTCTTACCTTAATTGAAGACAAGATCTTGCATGGATACTAAGTTTAAGAAAGAATAATTATAGGTGGACTTATGACCTAGGATCACTTATATTTTCGCAAAAATAGTTCGTAAACTTGTCTCTTATTCAAAATGCGTTTTCGAAAACACTAACATTTGTCTTCTTTCTTTATGGATTTTGTGGGTGTAATCCGCTGAAAACCCTCAGGAGACAACACTCCTCCTCTAGGGTAACCTAGAGGTTTAACGGCTTGTTGCACATGCTCAGTGCAATCGCGTCACCTGCGAAAGTGGTGTAAATAAATTGTTAGTCTAGATTTTCTTTTTCTTTGTTTTGCTCGGGACGAGCAAAAGAATAAGTGTGGGGGTGTGATTAGTACTCAATATTGCATATTTTACATCATAACTCCCATGCATAATACAAATAAATAAGTGATTTTTACTCCTCTTCTCTACTTATTTGCAGGTACACAATTAATGGAGAGATATTCAAATAATCACTTAATTAACACTAATTAAGTGATTAATTAAAAGATAAAGGATAAAGCCAAATCTCAATCCAGATCTAGAGAGATCCGCGCAACAAACAGAGAATCCAAGTGGTCCACGTGGATAACCACTTCCCAACTGATCTCCACCAGAAAGATCCGATCCAACGGCCACGAGATTGCCGCGGGCCGCGGCATGGGCGCGGCAATCTTGGGCCGTTAGATCCCCGGATTTTGTGGCAACAACCTACTCTCCAGAAGCTTCTCCAATCTGCTATAAATACTGCATCATCACCTGCGATCTGAGACTGATCAGAGAAGAGAGAGTGATTAGTGAATAGATTGTAATTTTGTTAGGTTTTGTTTAGGATTTTTAGTTCTCTCTATGATTTTCTCCTCCCTAGATTTCATTGCAAGAGAGATTTGTATGAGAGAGAGAGCTTGTATCAACAAGGAGTGACAACTTGGAGCTATACAAGGATTGATCCATTCTCTACATATCTACTTGAGCTTGATTCTAGTTTGTCTTCTTCACTTGCTTTTATTTTGCTTTGTTACTTGCTTTGTTAATTTCTAGCAATTCAATCATGCTTTGCTTTGCTTTTGTAATGTCTAGTAGCTAATTTCTTGTTCCATGTACTAGCTAACCACTACTCTTGCTAACTCCTAACTCATGGGTGATTGCTTTACTTCATCTTGCAATTTGTATGATCTTCTCTTCTCCGATGGGTTTTGTTTCATTTCTTGGCAAGAATCTTGTTGTAATTCTCCATATGATTCATGTGTGCCTCATGTAGAGCCTAGTCTTTGAACTAGTGCCTTGATGGAACATGGAGATGGAGCACCAATATGCTAATTGATGTACAACTTCACTACTTCCATTAGTGAAAGTTGTATGTTCTTCATTTGCATCCCTTGAGTGTATCTCTTGTGATTCCATTAGTGAAAGTCTATCTTGTAGGCCGATGACCATCTATGGAGGCTACAAGACAAGTCCAAGAATGAATCCCCATCATCTTAGTGGGAAAGTAATTAGATCACAAGCAAGACAAATACATGCCGATGAATCAACATGAGGCACGCATCACTATCACGGAGTTTAGTTAGTTTAGCAAGGTAGTTAAGGTTAGCTAGTCATGGATTTCTTGCATTCAAAGTTTTCTTGATTTTACTTTCTTTTTAGTTGTTAGTTCAAATCCATCTCAATCTTGATTTCTCCCGATTTCCACCATGAACATAGCCACTAATTCTTTTATTTGTTTTTCTTTTGATTCTTTATTCTTGTAAACAAAGAAGAGTTCTCGTTTTATCTTCTCACGTGTATCGTAACGTTTCTACACTAGCTCTCCCTGAGATCCGACTCGGTATAGCCCTAGGCTATAGCGGAGACAAGAAAGGGTACATCAAATACATTTCTATACACATAATAAGTACGCCCTTTTCAGTCTAATCAGTAAGTCAAAGGAGCCGAAGAAGAGGATCTCCAAGGCCAGCATGGTGACCCTTCGGGAGATTATCTTTGATGGGCTGTTCGAGATGGATTCCTGCATTCCGTTACGGAAGCCTGTTTTCCTCTTCGGTGACGCCATTGACGAGGATGATAGGATTCTGCATGACGGAGATTATAAGTGGCTCCGTCAGATAGGAGATAGGAGGTTCTTTCTTCCCAATATGGAGAGGATGTATTCCCTGTCCTATCTTCAACACATGTTCGTTCACCGTGCGATGGATTGGGATCTTTCCCGTTTTATCTCTGGCGTCTCTCTCGGTAGATTATGTGCCAAAGAAGTATTATCTGCTGGCCATGAGAAAGATGTTCTCGTTTATTTCCCGGGTTAGTTAGGCCTGAATATCCGAAGGGAGAAACCCCTCAGCTTGGCGCCACCTTCATCAATCAGTTTTTGAAAGTTAGGGGTGATTTTCTCGTTGACTTTCGTCCGCTTGGGTGGGTCCATTCTATCGACAAATCATGGTGGGGTAGAATGGTTAGATTTGTTCTCGTCAAGCTCGGGGCTCTGTTGCAGCAGGTGGGGTTATATCACTTGGTCAGGGCCATCTAATATGGCCTCCCGCAGAGTTCCCATAACTTTTAGGCGTCCTGGAGCACTATAATCCTCTGACGGGCACATTTTTTACCCCAGCCGGAGAGATGGGACTTGCTCTTCATGAGCTATACGAAGTCTCGGGGCTAGTTATGGAAGATGCCCCTTATGAAGAATACGTCCCGACTTCTGAGGAGCTTCACCTCCTGAAGAAAGAGGACCCTCAGATGTATAAGATATACTAGGAGGTGTTATGCCACTTCTACATCTGCGGCCAAATATCCTCCTGGAGGAACAGGAGTGTCAAGCAGATGTCATGGGCGAGCTATCTGTTCATTGGCATAAATGAGAAGGATAGCCCAGTGATTAGTCTGGCTCCTTGCACTGACGAGGAAATTGCTAAGGATCAATGCCTCTACAAGCTCTTACATCACCGAGTCGAACGAGGACACTTTTAGGCCTGATACGACCTTTGAAAGTTTTCATCATCAAGACTGAGTTCCCATTTCTGACTGGGCTCTATTGGCGGGCTTTCTCATGCTATGGCTGAAGCGTTGTGTGGTGCCAACGCTGCCGCATGAAGTAATCGTTGTTGATGTGGTATACCCGGCGGTCTGGCTTGCCTACGGGAAATCTAGCGCTCTCCTTCCAGTGATGGTAGCCAGAATTCAGAGTAGATTATGGGCTCTGGTTAAAAGCCTGTGCCAAGTGGAGGCCGTTGTAGATTCTGTGGGCAGGCCTGTGGTCGATTCGGAGGGAAGGCCGAGAATGAAGACCCTAACCCCAGGATCGAGCTTCATATACATACAGCTGGCCTGGTACATTATGCACTGCCCTTCACTGATGACGGCTATACCTCTTTCTGCAGGTTTGTTCCCTTTGTGCAGAAGCTGGTGAATTCGAGCTGGACTCACTACTATATGTTCTATGTTCGAAAATCCATTCTGAACATCTCGAACTATCAGCTCGACCATTACTTCCCTAAAATTGTTGATGCGTCTTACAGGGATAAGTTTGCCGACCTGGCAGGGCCAGATGATTTCACATGGCTGCCATCGGGAGTCTTCTAGTGGCTGATTAATATTCGGCCTGGATATCTGATTTTCCGGCAAGGAAATTCGTGTACGATCGAGCCTTACATGCCCAGTCGCTTCGCTCGGCAGTTCGGCTTTGATCAATTATATGTCGGCAACTCCAATGCTGACCTTTGCTTCAGCGAAAATTTATTTGAAGGTGCCCGGGCTTGGTACTATAGTGTACCTGGAGGGACAAAATTTGTTTTTAGCTTGCCTCACAAGACGCCCAATTGTTATACCAGCCTCAGTTTCTACACCTGGTACTCCCTGGCTAGTCGGATGCCTGATTTCGGAATAAATACCTCTTGCATCAAGAGCATCAAGGCGTCTTATAAGAACAAGTTGGAGTCCAACAAACGTATGCGAGGTATGGACGAGTATCAGGCAGCCGAGAGGGAAACAGGAGGGGAAGCAGGGATGGAACCAAGGGCAACAGGACCTAAAGGGCAGCCCGCTAAAAAAGTCGGCAGGTTGTATCCAAACGTTCCCACGGCTCTGCTTCCAAGGGTGAGCCTATCCCAAGAAACGTAGGAGGGAATTGGGAGCTGAAGCTTCGATGCCCAAAGGAGTTCCTCCTGGTATTGAGAAGCAGGGGGAGGAAGAAGAAGAGGAGGAGGAAATCCCCATCCTTCACTTTCGCGGTCTGCGCAGCAGGGGTCCCGTAATCTTAGAAGATGGGGAACTCGCGGGTGAACCTATCATGGCTGAAGAGATCGAGCGACCCGAAGTTAACTTTGTGAGAAGGGATGGCGTTGAGATTTTGAGAATCTCGGCCTAACCTGAACCTTCTTCAGCTTATGGGAGAAAGGTGGAGGTACAGCAGTCTGAGTCTCCCAGTATATTGATGTCCGCCTAGCGGATTATTGATCCCAGCCCTACTACTGTGGTATTTAGTAGTAAGGTCTCGATTGCGGAGACCTCTTGTGTTGCGCTATCATCTTCATCGTCTGAAGAACATGAATATTATTCTGGCGAAGAAGTCGATTTTAGTGATGAACCTGCTCTTCCTGATACGGCAAATTCTCGCATATCTCGGAGGAAGAGATACAGGGATACGACCCTGTGACGACTTCGTCGATAGCAATGATTGCTGCTACTGAAAGTATTTTCTTTGTCTTCTTGAACTGGTTCTCCATCAAGTTAGGAATAAGTTCTAGCATATCCTTTTGACTTTCTTCTACAGGGTTGGCTGCCGGTAGTGAAGCCACAACTTCTTCTCATATTGAGGAGATGATCCGAGAACTGGCCCAGTAGGAGGACCATGAGGCTCCCACTACCGGGATGCCTCTGAGGGTGCAACCGTCGATGTCGGAGAGCCCTCATCCCCAAATGGCTTATCTAAGGATTTGTCACCTTCAAATCATCAACTTGGTAAGAGAATACTGATGTATTGGACACTCTCTCTTTTTTTACCATTACCACTGACATTTAATGGTTTGCAGAGAGCACTAGGATAGCTCAAGCACCAGGATAGCTCAAGTAGAGGATCTTGCGACAAGCATCGGCGCAGGAGATAGCACAGTTCAAACTTTGGCCGGGCAACCCAGTGCCGTGAAGTTTGATGTTGATTCCGTTGCAGTGGAAGCTGCTAAACCAATAACTATCCCGGAGGTATCGGTGACTACCTTAGCATCTGACGAACCTATTGTCGGCCTCATCCCTGCGCAAGTTGAACTAGTTTCCGTCTCTCCTTCTGTCATGGAAAGAGGGTCTGGGAGTACATCAGTAGGGTTATCTCTAACTAATGACATCATGGAAGAGCTAGCACGTCAAATGGTGCAATAATTTTTTTGCTTCTATGAGGTCCTGTATTGAGTTCATCTTTTCAGGGGGTAGTTCTTTCGAATTTGCCCAGGTACTTCTCGAAAATCAGATCGAGAATATTGGTCACACTGGAAGTCCTTCGCAAATTAGGGCGTGCCTGATGCTGGTTGAACAGTTGGGGAGCCACCTGAAGGAGCTCAATACTCTGGAGAATGCTGGCTCAATGGATGAGGCTCGGTCGACACTAAGTAAACTTCTTGCCGCTTAAGAACATGAGCGAAAAGAGATAGAGGAGCAGATGGCCGAAGAAGCCCGCCATCTCCAGCACTTCCAAGCTGACCACCAAAGACTAATTGGTGATTCAAAAGAATCTAAAATCGTCATCCAGAGTGCAGAGCAAGTTATCACTACTGCTCGAATTACCATTGCCAGGGCGTAAGCCTTGATTGAGGCCAATGAGGAGAAACTTACTGCTACTAGAAAAAGGCTGGAAGAGCTAGAAACTGCCAGGACAAAGGTTCAAGAAAACCTTTCTGCTCATTCCTCCAAGTTGGAGTCTCTTCAGGCGCTACTGGCTACGAAGAGATTTTTATCCGAGGAGGAGTTGTGGGTCCAACTCTGGTCGAGGCTGAAAGAGCACATCAGCGCGAGATGCATTGCCTCCGGGAACAAATCCGTTCTTCGGCGAAGCAGGATTATTAGTCTTCTTCTCCTTTTTGTATTGTCCCCTTTTTTTGTAACACTTCATTTGTCAAATAAGAGTGTCTATATTACTTTTATCATTTTTTGAGTCAAATAATAAAAGTCTTCAAAATTTTGTCTCATTTTTATCCCTTCAGATTCTTTGTTGCCTGTGGATGAACTCAGTTTTCATAATCGTACTCCTTGACTATTTGTGGAGACGCAGTCCTTTAATCATTTTGATAGGGTACGGCCATGAAAAATAAACTCAGGCTGAACTGAGTTCTTGAGCGAGACGCGGCTCCCGCTCGTAGCGAAGACGCGGTTCTGGGAGACGCGACTCTGATTCATTAATGGAGACGTCGTTCAAGCTCTTCAAGGAAGACGCATGAACCTTTCTTTTTGATAAGGACGCGGCTCTGACTTAAAGACAAAAAGGCGTTATTCTGAGACGCGAATTTGTGTTCTTCAATAAAGGGGACGCGGCCTTCATTTTTATGAAAGGACGTGGATCCATGAACGCGGCCCTTGATTCTGTCAGGAAGCAGAATTCAGGACGCAATGGAGATGCGGTTTTGGGCTCCTCAAGATTGACGCACGGGTCTTAGCTGGTTGATGGGGACGCGACACAAGCTCAATAGAGACGCGGCTCTGGTCCCTTGATAGGGCACAAACTCAGGCTGTACTGAGTTCATGATTGAGACGCGAATGTCATCTACAGTAGAGGCGCGGTTTTGGGCCCCTCAAGAATGACGCGTGAGTCTCAGCTGGTTGATGAGGGCGCGACTCTGATTCAACAGAGACGCGACCCTGGTCCTTTGAGAGGGCGCAACCTTGAAGGCGAACTTGCGTTCTTAATAAAAGAGACGCAATTGTGGACTCTTCAGTAGGTATGAAAGGTCGCGGACTTGTGACACGACCTCTGAGTCTGCGCCTGACGCCATTTCCTAAGCGTTACATGCAGCCCATCTTAAAAAACTTGTTGGATCTTTTAATTCCAGGTAGGCATTGATGATTGAGGACTTGTGCCCTTCGATGTTTCCCGAAGCGACAATCCACGCGTCAGCTCCTTATTGGACTTAATGTTCGCGCGGAAATTAAGGCTGATGGCTTTGATTTTTATGCCATTAATTACAGGCCTTATGGCTTGCCTATAAATAGGCCTCACTCCCCTTAACAGTCGATTATCTAGACTATTTTCCTTTGAGAGCATGCGCTCTGAAGGTCTTTGTCTTGATTTATCCATCTTCCCTTCAAGGAGATGTGTTCTAATGAACAGCAAGAACTCAAAACTTCCATGTTTTTCTTCAATCTTCTGTAGAGATTATCACTGTCAAGTGATTTCAAGATCAAAAAGCATAACTTTAAGTACTTTTACGGTTGCGTCTTGATGCATAAAGTTCAACTTCTAGAGAGTTCTTCTTTGGGTAGGAACCACTTGTCACCATGAAATACTCAGTCTCGCTGAGTTTCTGTTTTCTTATCCCTTGAAGAGATTCAATCTCTTGATCTTCTCTTGAAGTCTACTGATGCGCCCATATTCGGAAGTCGCATTTTTTTAGACTTCTTGATGAAGCGCGAGTAAATCAACTTTGAACTCTAACTCACAAATCCGTTGACGCAAGTGTGATAAACTCTGCACTTAGATCTTGAGACGCGAGCTTCGTATACGAAATCTGCGTTTGAGGTTCTTGACTTAAAGAATTTTAATTCTTTCGAGATCTCTGAACTTAGATGTGCAACCCTTGTTTCTCAAAAGCGAGTGTGGCGACTTCTGCACCTGGTTTACCTCGCATCTCATATCTTAGACGCGGGTCTAAAACTAGACCGCATTCAGATTTGTGCTGGTTAAATCCGCGTCTGAAGTTCACAACTTCAACCACGTCTGCCCTTCAGCTTTTACGTTGCTGTCTTGACATAATTTTAAACCTTCTGTACTGGTCATCCCCGCGTCTAAAGTTTACAGCTTCAACTGCGTCTGCCCTTCAGCTTTTACCTTTCTGCCTTAATAGAATTTTAACTCTTTGGTTTCTTACTTCTTGCAGGTTCTGGCAGCTTCAGTCAGTCTTCTACATTTTCGCTAGGCTATTGGGAGAATATTTCGATCAGCGAGCTTGTTCGATTAGCGAGCATTCGGGGAATCAAAGCTCATGTTCATGGGCGAGGAGGATTCGTGCGGTTAATGACATCCGTCAAGGCCTTATTGGATATGACGCACAAGCAATGCCCGGGTTGTCATGGTCACAATGGGTATGGTGGTGGGTATGATCCTCTTGCAGGTCACGGGAAAGAGGACGTCACCTGTAAGGTCTCAGATCCTCCCTTCACCAATCTTATCCCCAGAAGTGACATCGATGAAAAATCCATACTCATTAGATGACTTTCTGGTGGTAGAGATGTTCATCAACGAAGGGCTATGGCCCGCACCAGTTGGTCGGGTGGAATCAGAATGTTCTTCTGCATTTTGACCTCAAGAAACACCATTGTTCTCGGCGAGCGGTGAGCTTCTTCAATGTTTACATCATGCATCATGATGTGACCAGCATCAATAGGAGAAGAGAAGAACCTTTCTTCAGCGCTTTCCAAACATCTTGTATTTGGAATGGTGTAGATATCTTGAAGAGTGAGTGCAACCTTTCGCTGAGAGCGAGGGACTTCTTTGTACTCCTTTATTGTAACACTCAATCTTATTGTATAGAGAGTATCTTATATCACTTTCATATGTTTGAATATCAATAAAAGTGACACTTTTCTTATCTTCTTATATGTCTTGAATTCCCTTTTTTTTGAAAATCAGACACATAGAAGTAGGGACTCTTGACTTGCTAAAAATGTGATAATTAACTTAACAAGTCAAAGTTGGGAAATTTTCATTTCAGAAATTCAGGATTACTGTCAGAGGTGTGATATTAACTTAAGAGGAATGTGGGTCAGAGGTGTGATATTAACTTGACTCAACAGGAATTTTATTTTCATTTGAGAAGACTGAAAACATCACTGTCATAGGTGTAATGTTAAACTTGACAGTGAAGGTAATGCTAGAGGTGTGATTTTGAACTTGGCATTGGTCACCTCAACTTTGATAGGGAAGTTCAAGGGGAAATCATTGTCATGGTGTATTGTTGAACTTAGTAATGAACTGGACGCTAGAGGTGTGATGTTAAACTTAGCATCGCTCATCTCTGCTCCGATATGGAAGCCTGAGGAAAAGTAACTGTCAGAGGTTTACTCTTAAACTTGGCAGTAACTTTATCACTGTTAGAGGTGTAGTGATAAACTTAACAGTAATTTGTCAGAGGCGTGATGTTAACCTGACAGTAATTGATTTACGATATGAGCAATTTTGAGGACTTGTCATTGTATTGATGATAATTGACAAGTGAAGTCTGGGGTGTCAGAGGTGTAGTGTTAACTTGACAGTAGTTGGTTTGCAATATGAGCAATTTTGAGGACTTGTCATTCTATTGATGAGAATTGACAAGTGAACTTTGGAATGTCAGAGGTTTAATTTTAACTTGACAAGGATTTAAAGACTTGTGACTCCATGTAGAGGAGAGACAAGTGAAGTTTGCACTCGTTCGGGAGTATTAAAATTTTTCATTGTCAGAGGTATAGTGTTAACATAGCAATGATTGCATTTATGGACCTACCCTTCTATGGAAGAGAATTGGTAGAGGATTATTTGTGGAGAGTAAAATGAACTGTCAGAGGTTTAATATTAACGTGATAATCGTTGACATGGGAAATTTACCGTTAGAGGTGTAGTATTAAACTTAACAGCGATGATTTCTAACTAATGAGTTTTGTTGTCAGAGGTTTATGATTAACTTGACTGAATCCACTAGGGATTAGAAAATCTGATTTGTCAGAGGTTTAATATTAACTTGACAAGTCCCAGTTCATTTTCTTAGGAGATGAACGCAGGTATTTTTGTGGTCTTACCATTCTGTAGGTGAGAATTGGTAGGAAATTTTGGAGGAGAGGATGGAACCAGGTCCATTAGGATTTTTAGCAAACCCCAGCTATCAACGAATTTGGTGTACCTTTACCAACTACCGTTTGAGTTGGGCTAGCCATGCTATTCCCCTCAGCATGATGAGTTATCAAAAACTTATGTTGGACTTAAAAGCCAATATTTTCCTCTATCCTTAGCCATCGGAGGCGTCGGATGTCCACAGGTACATTAGAGAAGAATAACAAGCTAAGACCGAAGTTTTGCATTTTGTTTCTTCTTTAATATTTGCCTCATGCATCATGATGTAACCAGCGCTTGATTAGCTTGATGCTGATTGTCTGTGATGTGATCCAGTAGAGGAAGAAAGCTTTACTTAGCGTTGATCTTGGATCTGAAGCTTCGGTCAGTGGTGTAATATTAACCCGACCGGGAGAAGAGTGCTATCAAGGGTAGTATTTCTTCAAGAACTTGCCATTGATTGGCATCATGAGCGTATCACTGTTTGAGATTATGAGACGATATGCTCCATTTGAGTAGACCGACTCTACTACAAATGGTCCTTCCCAATTGAGTTAAAATTTTCCTTTTGTCTTATGTGTCATCACCATAGGTCTTCTGACGGCTAAGACAAGATCACCTTTCTTAAAAGTTCGCTTCTTGACTTTCTTGTTGAAGGCTTTGGTAATTCGAGCTTGATAGAGCTCGATTTGCTGTTGAGCTTACAGGCGTTTATCGTCCAACGCTTCCAGTTCTTGGAGTCGTAGTTGATGCTTCTCTTCATTTGTCATCTCGGTTTCAAGGTGACACGTAGAGATGGGATTTGGATTTCTAATAGGAGCACAACTTCACACCCATATACTGAAGAGAATAGTGCAGCCTTCGTTGGGGTTCGGATAGTTGCGCGATAGGCCCATAAGCATTCACCTAACCTGTCATCCCAGTCACGTTGGCTTTTCGAGACGAATTTCTTGAGAAGTTTTCTAATAGTTTTGTTGAAAGCTTCTGCGAGGCCGTTAGCGACTTGGTAGTATGCCGTTGAAGGAACACTCTAGATTTTGAACTTATTGCAGATCCTCTGAAAATCCTGACTGACGAACTAGGGCCCATTGTCATGGATAATTTGCTGTGGCACACCAAAACGGTAGATGACGCGATGTTTAACAAACTTGATCACATCAGATGTCTTTACCTCCCTCAAAGGAATAGCTTCAGCCTATTTAGAGAAGTAATCGGTTATAGGTAAGATGAACCGATGTCCTTTGGATGATGGTGAGCTGATAGGGCCGATCACATCCATCGCCCACGTCTCAAATGGCGAGGTAGAGGTTCTAGAGCGGAGATATCCTGGTGCTCGATGAATGAAATCGCCATGGACTTGGCAGGCGTAGCATCATTTGGTTTAAGTGATGGCATCCGGGATCATCTTAGGCCAATAATATCCCAGTCTTCAAAGTCGATTTCCAAGTTTGGACCAAGCTGATGAGCTCCACACATGCCATCATGCGTTTCTTGGAGTACTTCCTGCGCCTCCTTTTGTGACAAGTAGCGGAGGAGAATCCCGTCATGCGATCGGCGATACAGTGTTCGCGTGGTCGAATTAAATAGAATTTGGGGGCTTTCCTTCTAATAGCAGCTGCTTCTTCGGGATCATCAGGTAGGATGCCATATAAGGCATAGTCGATTTACGGGAATCGCCTCCCTAAGCTCCGGACCGGCCGAAGTTTCAAGAGCTTCTATGGCTTGACAATCTCCTGTCAGCCTTTGGCGATCTTCAAAAGTGATTGGGCAATACAAGTCATGATTGTAGATAAGTATTTTCTCTACTACTCCGGTTGGAAGGGCTAATGAGGCAGCGAGAGATGCCAGTGCATCTGCATGTGCATTTTGCTGGCGTGGTACATGGTCGTTATAAAAGTTTCTGAACCTCTCGGCCATAGAGATAGTTGCATTGTAATAAGGTACCAAGTCTTCATATATGACTTCGTACTCCCTGCGTCTTGGTTAACGATGAGTTTAGAGTCACCGTATGCTTTGAGATTTTTAACACCAATCTCATCGGCGATTTGCATTCCAATCAAGAGGGCATTGTATTCCGCTACATTATTGAGCAGGCTCGGTTAATGAGAAAGCTCGAGGGATTACATAATTCTGTAGGGAGAACAATACTACGCCCACTCCTGCTATGATGTGTGATTGGTCACTAATGTTGCATATTTAATGTCACATTTCCATACTTATTTTAGAATAAAAGCCTGCATTGTCCTAATTAATTGTTTGATTTATTTGCAGGCGAAATCTTTAAGGAGTTGAAGAGAAATGAGCCCAAAGCCAACCAAAATTCTGAATTAAATCAGAATTAATTCGCACTCACTAAATCAGGGCAAAATCAAGAGGTTGAAACCGGTTGAGAAGAATCCTCTCAGGATCGATCGGTTAAAGCCAAGAATCCAAGGCCATTTCTTCAAAATCTCGGAGCCAAACTGCAAAACCAACTCCAGATAAAGTCAGAGGGAGAAACCGGGGAGACCCACCAACAGGGTGTGGCCACCTGGCCACACCCTTGCCGCAGAAACGCGGCAATAGCCGCGTTTTCGCGGCAATCTTGGGGAGTTAGGGGGAGCGTGAACTCCCCCGACCTCCCCGGGATCTTGGTTGTTGGGTTTTTTTGGCCTATAAAAAGGCATTTTCTGTGCTGAAAGTGGACGTCAAGGCATAATAGGATTTAGCTTAGTTTTTATTCCTTAGTTTAGGTTTTTAGTCTTTCTTTTATGTATGTAATTTGTATGTAACTTAGGTAGAAGAAGATTCATGTAAGTAAGAGAGAGGGGCTGATGTTGAGAGTGACACCGACGATGTACCCTACTCCTTTCTTTCATTGTCTCAGCAAGTAATAAAGGTAAATGCTTTGTTTGTTTTCTATTCTGCTTTACTTTACATTTGTTTTGCTTTCATCTTCCTCTTCTACTTTACCTTGGTTGTTGTTGTTGAGTGTACAAGAGAATTCCAAAGCAAGTATAACTAAGCTACGTGAGAGCCAGCGATAGTTCATGAAGACGTTCTCCTCTTCCAAGCTCCGCATCACTTCGTTCTTCTTATGCTTGACGATATAATGTGCACGGGGACCGAGCTCGAGTTTATGATCTATGCGTTGAACGCCTCCGAAGTAAAAAGGTAGAACTTGCAAAAAGGTTTCCAAGTAAGTCAACACTCAACCTAGGTAAGTATTTCTTCACTTTTCTCTCTTTCTCTTCTTTTACTTCTTTAGTATAGATCAACACCTCCTCAAACTCTTTCTTTTCCACTTCATTGTACATAGTCGCTTTTCATTGTTTTCTGATTTTCCACTTCTTCATCTCTCGCTTTCTTCTTAACGTTAACCATTAACTTTCTTTTTCTTTTTCTTAACTTTAAGAATAGAGAAGAACTCTCGTTTGATTTTTATAACGATTTCAATAAAACTGTAAACGCTTCCATCGCAAACCCTCCTTGTGGATCACGACCCGCATTAGCCACTTGCTATAGCGGAAGTATTGAGCACTTGCACATTTTTATTATAAGATCTGAAAATTCGTATTTTTTTGTGCAGGAATAGTCTCAATCAAATTTTGGCGCCGTTGCCGGCGAGGGTAAAAACGGTTTTTATTGAAATCTGAATTTTTATTGAAATTTTTTTTAGAACTAAACGAATTTTCTTCTCTGTTGCAGGTTACAGGGCAATCAAAGCAGGAAATTAACATTGCAGTGACATACAAGTGGTATTGGGCCTCTGCTCTAGAAAGCAGAGACCCATTGCCCTCTGAATTGCCGCGTTTCCACGGCAAAAGCCGCGGATCCGCGGCAAGGAAGAGCTGACTACTAACAGCTTTTTGCAGGGCTGCTTAGTTTGCAAATTCTAGTTTGCTGCAATTATTTATTTCTTATATGCCATCACAAAAACCTGCTAATAAACAACAATAAAACATTTGCTGCAAAAGTTAAAAATTGATTAGATGTTTGCATTTTAGGCACGCGTCTTTTCAATTCATTTATATTTACTGTTGAAGAGTGCTGGAGCAAGGTACGTATGCATTGCATTTAGCATAGGACTCACTTCTTGGTTAATTTATATCGCTTTGAGTGAATCTTACATATCTTGTACACTTGCACAAATTGATCTTAAGGGCACTAACCCAGTAACAAGATAAGGTGGGGATTTAATCACCCTTCCTTAGGCTAAAAATCAAAATCCAAGCACTCACTAACCCAAGCCTAACTTAAAATGAGTAGACGTTGGCCCTAGGGACATCTCGGATCAATTAGGAGATTATCCTAAGGGGGAAAGGTGTTGGAACTTGACTCTTGCCAAATCAGTGTCTAGGAAAGGGACTAAGGGCCGAAAGCCCGAAGGTTGGTGGTTATTTAATTAAGGAACGTCTTTTGACGGAAAACCTCCCACCAACCTTGCCCTGACCTGGCTGATTAGCTTGTGGTCAAAGTCTACATTAAACCTCCCGTGGACAGTCTAACCAGTTAGGAGTCGTCTAGGTCTAGGTCTACCCTAACTTAGGTTAGAATTCTTTATTTCTTGTTTGTTTATTTGTTTGCTTTTCTTTCTTTTTGTTTATATTTCATTGTGTGATATGACTTATAATAATAATTTTTCCAACTATAATAATAATCCATATTACACATCAAACTCTTTTTCGGATATTACCAACCCGGCATATCATGACTTTAACCAACCTAGTGTGCCGGATTGGTCTTATCTGAATCAATATAACCCATACCCCCAATCTAATAACTATAATTTCCATAATGATTTCAACTCTTCACCGAGTCAGTGGGGATTCACCTCCCCCGAGCATAATTTTCAACCACCTTGTCCTCCTTCTCCACCTAGTCCACAATATTTTCAAGAGTCATACTCAGTCCACCAGTCCAAAATAGAAAACCGTCAATTTTGGAACGGAGTATGCGTGAGTCCAAATAACAATCACAAAATCTGATGGACTCACAATTTCATTACCACTTCCAAAACAACTCTTCATCTTTTCAACAAGACAATGAACCCATCAACTATGAAAAGATGCTAGAAGCCATGACTCATGCTCAAAATGCTAGAAATCGTGACATAGATATGATGGTCGAATCTCTACGTTCCCACCGTCCTGATGTCACTTACAATTCTGTTAGAGCCGAAGAGTCATGTTGTTTTAGAAATTAAGTTTCTATTTCAGAACAACCATTTGAACTTGACCAAACTCCAAATTTTGAAAAAGATATTGACAGTTTGGCAAGTTATTCCTTTTATGAAATAGAACTTGAGAATGAACATGATCTTAAACCCCAACTTAGTGATTCAATTCTTCTTCCTGATTCGATTATGACTCCGGTATCTTCACCTGATTTCGATCTTTTCCCCGAGTCAACATTGGATCCTGTACCAATCTATAATGAAATTGAATCACCCATCTCTGAGGATCATATTGAACTTGACCAATTATACACTCTTGAAGATCCTATTGACAAATTGGCAAGTTCTCAATTTTTTGATATTGAAGTCAATGAGATATGTGACCTAGATTCTCATATTTGTGATCCAGTTCAACTTTCTGAATCAATATTGACTCCTGTTGTGTTACCAAACTTGAGTAATATTTTAGAGTCAGTTTTGTTTCCTCCACCTATCATTCCTGAACTGGAATCACCCACATTAAGTCACAGTCCATTGTTAGAAAATATATGTGGACTAGAGTTTCAATTTCTTGACTTGGACCCACTTCCTGAACCTATTTCGACTCCTGAACCTTTACTTGACTTAAGTCACCTTCCTGAGTCGGTATTAGTTCCTGTCCTTCCTGAGCTCAAGTCAACCGTTCTATCATTTCATACTCCATTCTGGGACGAGGTGGTTGACAAATTTGACTCTGAAATCAATTATGAAGTATGAAAATTAGATGGGGTTAAATATTTAATAAAGATCCTTCATGGATTTATCTTTTAATGGGTTATATTAAAGATATTTCTGGTGGGTTCCTTCGAGACCCAAGAAAAGTTGATTGGGCCATGTTTCGTGGACCAATCAGACCACCACCGGAACCACCACCTTAAAGTAACCATTTTCCTTCCCTTTCTTCTTTTTCATGCATCTATGCATTAATTCATATATTGAGGACAATACATGAGATAGGTGTGGGGGAGGGTCTAACATAACTTTTCTTTTTCTTTAAAATAAAAAAAATTAACATTTTTCTTAATTTTTAAAAAATAACTTTTTGAAAAATAGAAACAATATTTTGACTTATTTTTGTAAGAAATTAAGTTAATTTTAAGGAATAGGAAAATCCAAATTAGGATTTCTTATACTTGGTCAAAATAAGATTATTTGTTTGATTTTTAGAGTTAGGAAGATAATTTGTCAAAGTAATTTAGTCTTGATCTTTACCTTGATGAAATATGCACACTTCATACACTTACACACTTAGGGTTCAAAAACAAAGATTCTTATGCCTTATAATATATATATATATATAAACAAATCTAATTATTGATTACCTAGGTGCTTTGGCCTAAGAAAGCCTTAGTATTAATGCAAAAGATAATTAGATGAGTTTGAAAAAAAAAACAAGTCTAATTATTGATTAGCTTGGTGCTTTGGCCTAAGCAAGCCTTAGTATTTATGCGAAAGATGATTAGATAAGTTTGAAAAGAAAAATCCTCTGATTAAGCTGGGTATTTGTGCCTAATAAAGTATAAGTATTCACGCCTAAAAGAGGTTCATATAATAAAATCCTTAGTTTTGTGGCCTTATTTGCTCGAGTCCTTAAGTCCTAGGGGTGTCTTCTCACCTGGTGCCCTAAAACCGTCTGGTTTGAGAGTCATCGATTAAAGGCTCGTTACATGGGCAGATTAGAAAGCCTAAACTAAGGAATAATACCACCATATATATATATATATATATATATATATATATATATAAGGCATAAGAGTTAAAGTTAATGAACCCTTAGTCAAAATTTTCACAGTCACAAGTGCATATGACTTAGGGTAAAGTAATAGACTATATGAGAAGTACAATTTGACTCCTTACTTTGATTGATAACAAATTTTTGAATAGAGACTAAGTTTAGGAATGAAAAATTCGGCTTTCCTATAACTTAAAGATTGCTTAGATCTTACAATCATATTTCAAATATTTTTCTCTTTCAAAATGCTTTTCGAAAATACTAACTCTTTATTTCTCTTTCTTTATGGATTTTGTGGGTGTAATCCGCTGAAAACCCTCACGAGACAAAACTCGTCCTCTAGGGGAAACCTAGAGGTTTAACGGCTTGTTGCACATGCTCAGTGCAATCACGCGACCTGTGAAAGTGGTCTAATAATCTCTAGTATAGTTTAGTTGTTTTGCTCGAGGACGAGCAAAAGATAGGTATGGGGTGTGATTGGTCACTAATGTTGCATATTTAATGTCACATTTCCATACTTATTTTAGAATAAAAGCATGCATTATCCTAATTAATTTTTTGATTTATTTGCAGGCCCAATCTTTAAGGAGTTGAAGAGAAATGAGCCCAAAGCCCACCAAAATTCTGAATTAAATCAGAATTAATTCGCACTCACTAAATCAGGGCAAAATCAAGAGGTTGAAACCGGTTGAGAAGAATCCTCTCAGGATCGATCGGTTAAAACCAAGAATCCAAGGCCATTTCTTCAAAATCTCGGAGCCAAACTGCAAAACCAACTCCAGATAAAGTCAGAGGGAGAAACCGGGGAGACCCACCAACAGGGTGTGGCCACCTGGCCACACCCTTGCCGCAGAAACGCGACAATAGCCACGTTTCCGCGGCAATCTTGGGAGTTAGGGGGAGCATGAACTCCCCCGACCTCCCCGGATCTTGGTTGTTGGGTTTTTTTGGCCTATAAAAAGACATTTTGTGTTCTGAAAGTGGACGTCAAGGCATAATAGGATTTAGCTTAGTTTTTATTCCTTAGTTTAGGTTTTTAGTCTTTCCTTTTATGTATGTAATTTGTATGTAACTTAGGATAGAAGAAGATTCATGTAAGTAAGAGAGAGGGGCTGATGTTGAGAGTGACACCGACGATGTACCCTACTCCTTTCTTTCATTGTCTCAGCAAGTAATAAAGGTAAATGCTTTGTTTGTTTTCTATTCTGTTTTACTTTACATTTGTTTTGCTTTCATCTTCCTCTTCTACTTTACCTTGGTTGTTGTTGTTGAGTGTACAAGAGAATTCCAAAGCAAGTATAACTAAGCTACGTGAGAGCCAGCGATAGTTCATGAAGACGTTCTCCTCTTCCAAGCTCCGCATCACTTCGTTCTTCTTATGCTTGACGATATAATGTGCACGGGGACCGAGCTCGAGTTTATGATCTATGCGTTGAACGCCTCCGAAGTAAAAAGGTAGAACTTGCAAAAAGGTTTCCAAGTAAATCAACACTCAACCTAGTAAGTATTTCTTCACTTTTCTCTCTTTCTCTTCTTTTACTTCTTTAGTATAGATCAACACCTCCTCAAACTCTTTCTTTTCCACTTCATTGTACATAGTCGCTTTTCATTGTTTTCTGATTTTCCACTTCTTCATCTCTCGCTTTCTTCTTAACGTTAACCATTAACTTTCTTTTTCTTTTTCTTAACTTTAAGAATAGAGAAGAACTCTCGTTTGGTTTTTATAACGATTTCAATAAAACTGTAAACGCTTCCATCGCAAACCCTCCTTGTGGATCACGACCCGCATTAGCCACTTGCTATAGCGGAAGTATTGAGCACTTGCACATTTTTATTATAAGATCTGAAAATTCGTATTTTTTTGTGCAGGAATAGCCTCAATCAAATTTTGGCGCCGTTACCGGCGAGGGTAAAACGGTTTTTATTGAAATCTGAATTTTTGAAATTTTTTTTAGAACTAAACGAATTTTCTTCTCTGTTGCAGGTTACAGGGCAATCAAAGCAGGAAATTAACATTGAAGTGACATACAAGTGGTATTGGGCCTCTGCTCTAGAAAGCAGAGACCCATTGCCCTCTGAATTGCCGCGTTTCCACGGTAAAAGTCACGGATCCGCGGCAAGGAAGAGCTGACTACTAACAGCTTTTTGCAGGGCTGCTTAGTTTGCAAATTCTAGTTTGCTGCAATTATTTATTTCTTATATGCCATCACAAAAACCTGCTAATAATCAACAATAAAACATTTGCTGTAAAAGTTAAAAATTGATTAGATGTTTGCATTTTAGGCACGCGTCTTTTCAATTCATTTATATTTACTGTTGAAGAGTGCTGGAGCAAGGTACGTATGCATTGCATTTAGCATAGGACTCACTTCTTGGTTGATTTATATCGCTTTGAGTGAATCTTACATATCTTGTACACTTGCACAAATTGATCTTAAGGGCACTAACCCAGTAACAAGATAAGGTGGAGATTTAATCACCCTTTCTTAGCCCAAAAATCAGAATCCAAGCACTCACTAACCCAAGCCTAACTTAAAATGAGTAGACGTTGGCCCTAGGGACATCTCGGACTCAATTAGGAGATTATCCTAAGGGGGAAAGGTGTTGGAACTTGACTCTTGCCAAATCAGTGTCTAGGAAAGGGACTAAGGGCCGAAAGCCCAAAGGTTGGTGGTTATTTAATTAAGGAACGTCTTTTGACGGAAAACCTCCCACCAACTTGCCCTGACCTGGCTGATTAGCTTGTGGTCAAAGTCTACATTAAACCTCCCGTGGACAGTCTAACCAGTTAGGAGTCGTCTAGGTCTAGGTCTACCCTAACTTAGGTTAGAATTCTTTATTTCTTGTTTGTTTATTTGTTTGCTTTTCTTTCTTTTTGTTTGTATTTCATTGTGTGATATGGCTTATAATAATAATTTTTCCAACTATAATAATAATCCATATTACACATCAAACTCTTTTTCGGATATTACCAACCCGGCATATCATGACTTTAACCAACCTAGTGTGCCGGATTAGTCTTATCCGAATCAATATAACCCATACCCCCAATCTAATAACTATAATTTCCATAATGATTTCAACTCTTCACCGAGTCAGTGGGGATTCACCTCCCCCGAGCATAATTTTCAACCACCTTGTCCTCCTTCTCCACCTAGTCCACAATATTTTCAAGAGTCATACTCAGTCCACCAGTCCAAAATAGAAAACCATCAATTTTGGAACGGAGTATGCGTGAGTCCAAACAACAGTCACAAAATCTGATGGACTCACAATTTCATTACCACTTCCAAAACAACTCTTCATCTTTTCAATAAGACAATGAACCCATCAACTATGAAAAGATGCTAGAAGCCATGACTCATGTTCAAAATGCTAGAAATCGTGACATAGATATGATGGTCGAATCTCTACGTTCCCACCGTCCTGATGTCACTTACAATTCTGTTAGAGCCGAAGAGTCATGTTGTTTTAGAAATCAAGATTCTATTTCAGAACAACCATTTGAACTTGCCCAAACTCCAAATTTTGAAAAAGATATTGACAGTTTGGCAAGTTATTCCTTTCATGAAATAGAACTTGAGAATGAACATGATCTTAAACCCCAACTTAGTGATTCAATTCTTCTTCCTGATTCGATTATGACTCCGGTATCTTCACCTGATTTCGATCTTTTTCCCGAGTCAACATTGGATCCTGTACCAATCTATAATGAAATTGAATCACCCATCTCTGAGGATCATATTGAACTTGACCAATTATACACTCTTGAAGATCCTATTGACAAATTGGCAAGTTCTCAATTTTTTGATATTGAAGTCAATGAGATATGTGACCTAGATTCTCATATTTGTGATCCAGTTCAACTTTCTGAATCAATATTGACTCCTGTTGTGTTACCAAACTTGAGTAATATTTTAGAGTCAGTTTTGATTCCTCCACCTATCATTCCTGAACTGGAATCACCCACATTAAGTCACAGTCCATTGTTAGAAAATATATGTGGACTAGAATTTCAATTTCTTGACTTGGACCCACTTCCTGAACCTATTTCGACTCCTGAACCTTTACTTGACTTAAATCACCTTCCTGAGTCGGTATTAGTTCCTGTCCTTCCTGAGCTCAAGTCAACCGTTCTATCATTTCATACTCCATTCTGGGACGAGGTGGTTGACAAATTTGACTCCGAAATCAATTATGAAGTATGGAAATTAGATGGGGTTAAATATTTAATAAAGATCCTTCATGGATTTATCTTTTTAATGGGTTATATTAAAGATATTTCTGGTGGGTTCCTCCGAGACCCAAGAAAAGTTGATTGGGCCATGTTCGTGGACCAATCAGACCACCACCGGAACCACCACCTTAAGGTAACCATTTTCCTTCCCTTTCTTCTTTTTCATGCATCTATGCATTAATTCATACATTGAGGACAATGCATGAGATAGGTGTGGGGGAGGGTCTAACATAACTTTTCTTTCTTTAAAATAAAAAAAATTAACATTTTTCTTTATTTTTTAAAAAAAACTTTTTGAAAAATAGAAACAATATTTTGACTTATTTTTGTAAGAAATTAAGTTAATTTTAAGGAATAGGAAAATCCAAATTATGATTTCTTATACTTGGTCAAAATAAGATTATTTGTTTGATTTTTAGAGTTAGGAAGATAATTTGTCAAAGTAATTTAGTCTTGATCTTTACCTTGATGAAATATGCACACTTCATACACTTACACACTTAGGGTTCAAAAACAAAGATTTTTATGCCTTATAAAAAATATATATATAAACAAATCTAATTATTGATTAGCTAGGTGCTTTGGCCTAAGAAAGCCTTAGTATTTATGCAAAAGATAATTAGATGAGTTTGAAAAAAAAGTCTAATTATTGATTAGCTAGGTGCTTTGGCATAAGCAATCCTGAGTATTTATGCGAAAGATGATTAGATAAGTTTGAAAAGAAAATCCTCTGATTAAGCTGGGTATTTGTGCCTAATAAAGTATAAGTATTCACGCCTAAAAGAGGTTCATATAATAAAATCCTTAGTTTTGTGGCCTTGTTTGCTCGAGTCCTTAAGTCCTAGGTGTGTCTTCTCACCTGGTGCCCTAAGACCGTCTGGTTTGGTAGTCATCGATTAAAGGCTTGTTACATGGGCAGATTAGAAAGCCTAAACTAAGGAATAATACCACCAAATATATATATATATATATATATATATATATATATATATATATATATTATATATATATATATATATAGGCATAAGAGTTAAAGTTAATGAACCCTTAGTCAAAATTTTCACAGTCACAAGTGCATATGACTTAGGGTAAAGTAATAGACTAGATGAGAAGTACAATTTGACTCCTTATTTTGATTGATAACAAATTTTTGAATAGAGACTAAGTTTAGGAATGAAAAATTCGGCTTTCCTATAACTTATAGATTGCTTAGATCTTACAATCATATTTCAAATATTTTTCTCTTTCAAAATGCTTTTCGAAAATATTAACTCTTTATTTCTCTTTCTTTATGGATTTTGTGGATGTAATCCGCTGAAAACCCTCACGAGACAAAACTCGTCCTCTAGGGGGAACCTAGAGGTTTAACGGCTTGTTGCACATGCTCAGTGCAATCGCGCGACCTGCGAAAGTGGTCTAATAATCTCTAGTATAGTTTAGTTGTTTTGCTCGAGGACGAGCAAAAGATAGGTATGGGGGTGTGATTGGTCACTAATGTTGCATATTTAATGTCACATTTCCATACTTATTTTAGAATAAAAGCCTGCATTGTCCTAATTAATTGTTTGATTTATTTGCAGGCCCAATCTTTAAGGAGTTGAAGAGAAATGAGCCCAAAGCCCACCAAAATTCTGAATTAAATCAGAATTAATTTGCACTCAATAAATCAGGGCAAAATCAAGAGGTTGAAACCGGTTGAGAAGAATCCTCTCAGGATCGATCGGTTAAAGCCAAGAATCCAAGGCCATTTCTTCAAAATCTCGGAGCCAAACTGCAAAACCAACTCCAGATAAAGTCAGAGGGAGAAACTGGGGAGACCCACCAACAGGGTGTGGCCACCTGGCCACACGCTTGCCGCAGAAACGCGGCAATAGCCGCGTTTCCGCGGCAATCTTGGGGAGTTAGGGGGAGCGTGAACTCCCCCGACCTCCCCGGGATCTTAGTTGTTGGGTTTTTTTGGCCTATAAAAAGGCATTTTCTGTGCTGAAAGTGGACGTCAAGGCATAATAGGATTTAGCTTAGTTTTTATTCCTTAGTTTTGGTTTTTAGTCTTTCTTTTTATGTATGTAATTTGTATGTAACTTAGGGTAGAAGAAGATTCATGTAAGTAAGAGAGAGGGGCTGATGTTGAGAGTGACACCGACGATGTACCCTACTCCTTTCTTTCATTGTCTCAGCAAGTAATAAAGGTAAATGCTTTGTTTGTTTTCTATTCTGCTTTACTTTACATTTGTTTTGCTTTCATCTTCCTCTTCTACTTTACCTTGGTTGTTGTTGTTGAGTGTACAAGAGAATTCCAAAGCAAGTATAACTAAGCTACGTGAGAGCCAGCGATAGTTCATGAAGACGTTCTCCTCTTCCAAGCTCCGCATCACTTCGTTCTTCTTATGCTTGACGATATAATGTGCACGGGGACCGAGCTCGAGTTTATGATCTATGCGTTGAACGCCTCCGAAGTAAAAAGGTAGAACTTGCAAAAAGGTTTCCAAGTAAGTCAACACTCAACCTAGGTAAGTATTTCTTCACTTTTCTCTCTTTCTCTTCTTTTACTTCTTTAGTATAGATCAACACCTCCTCAAACTCTTTCTTTTCCACTTCATTGTACATAGTCGCTTTTCATTGTTTTCTGATTTTCCACTTCTTCATCTCTCGCTTTCTTCTTAACGTTAACCATTAACTTTCTTTTTCTTTTTCTTAACTTTAAGAATAGAGAAGAACTCTCGTTTGGTTTTTATAACGATTTCAATAAAACTGTAAACGCTTCCATCGCAAACCCTCCTTGTGGATCACGACCCGCATTAGCCACTTGCTATAGCGGAAGTATTGAGCACTTGCACATTTTTATTATAAGATCTGAAAATTCGTATTTTTTTTGTGCAGGAATAGCCTCAATCAATGTGCCCTCGCGGACTTATTCTCGATGCACCGTCGAAGAAAAATTGCCACACCTTACTTTCAAAAGACGTCTGGGACAGACAAACTTTAGCGGCTTCGTCTGAGAGATCTTTGTAAAGTTCGGTTGCTCTCGGATCCGGATGTTCAGCCAGGAAATCTGCCACCGCTTGTCCCTTCATGGCTTTTTGTAGTAAAAAGCTTATCTCATATTGGGATAGCAGTATGGCCCATTTTGCCAGCCGACCATTTAGTGACGATGGCTTCGTCATGAGTAACCTCAAAGGGTTGACTTCCGATATAACATTTATAGTCTGGCCCACTAAGTAGTGTCGCATTTTCTGGATAGCGAACACCAACGCCAAACATTCTTTTTCGGTCAGGTTGTACCGATATTCGGCTCGGATCATAGTCCTGCTCAGATAGTAGATTGCCTGTTCGTGTCCTTGATCATTAGTCTGGGCTAGTAAAGCTCCTAAGGAATTATCCATCGCTCGGACATATGCAGGAAAGGTATTCTCGATATCGGAACTGAAAGACAGGTGGTTGCGTGAAGTATCATTTGATTTTCTCGAATGCTTGTTGGCAAGCATGATCCTAAATGAATGAGATGCCTTTTTTTCATCAATTTGGTAAAAGGTTGGCTTCTTCCGGAGAGATTTTAGATAAACCTTCGGATGTATGCTAGTCGCCCTTGCAATCCCCTAAGCTCTCTGAGATTCCTTAGAGGTTGCATCTCCTGGACAGCGCAGACTTTTTCTTGGTCTAAGTGAATTCTTTTGAATGTCACCACAAATCCTAAGAATTTACCACTGGCTACCCCCAGGAAAGATTTGTGGGTTCATCTTTAACTGATGTGCCCGCATGATTTCAAAAACTGTCTTCAGATCTGCTATGTGGTCGCCCTTGGCGCGGCTTTTTACTGCAATGTCATCGACATAGCATTCCACTGTTTTACATATGTGTTCGTGGAAAATCGCATTCATAGCTCTCTGATATATTGCCCCAGCATTTTTCAGTCCGAAGGGCATGACAGTATGGCAATATACCCTCAGTGGTGTCCTAAAAGAAGTATGTTTTTCATCATCAGAATACATTTTGATTTGATTGTACCCTGAGAATCCATCCATAAAGGACATTCGTTCAAACCCACACGTATTATCAATCATGACATCCGTGATTAGGAGAGGGAATTCGTCTTTGGGACAGGCTTTATTTAAATCAGGAAAATCAATGCAAATTCAAATCTTTCCATTTTCTTGGTGACGGGGACGATATTGGTAACCCAATCAGGGTGTTGCTCCTCCCTAATGAAGCTAGAGTCTATAAGCTTCTTGAATTCTGATTGGATCGCTTCCATTATTTCTGGACGAAACCATCGCTGTTGCTGTTTGACTGGCTTTACGTCCGAATTAATGTTAAGGTGATGCAAAGCCACTTGAGGATCAAGCCCGGGCATGTCCTCGTAATTTCAAGCGAAAACATCTATATACTCCCGCACAAGAGATATTAAATCTTAGGCTTTCGCTTATAAAGATGGGCTTAGAATTAGTCACGTCTCCCAGATCAGTCTGCATAACCTTATCTTCTGTGGGTGGTTCGTGTTGTTCGAAGCGAATATTCCAGAGAGTGTTTAAGAATTTATCCAATGATCTGTGTCAGACAGAATCATTTCTTCATCCCCGTCTTCCAGGTGGCTTGTTGACACCATGTTTACTGACAGTTCTCTAAAGAGGTTACCCACACTAACGTCCGACTCCCACGATGACGTGCCAGAAGTGATTATGGTATAATGACTCTTCGGACTCAGAGGCTGACGGAATTAAAGTTGACACATAGCCCAAACCCCTGCGAGTTCGATGGCAATAGTCAGGGGTCTTCTCTTTCGGAACGAAAGACTGGAGTAGTGTTCTTCTCCCTTTGTCGAAGTTCAAACCAGGGCAATTTGTTAGATCATACCCCATGCTTTCCATCATCCTAAGTATATTTGGCTCATAATGAGTGAACTTAGGAAATTCGTTTTCGCTTTCTGACTCTTGATGAGACATCAATTCGTACTTAATTCTTCTGAAAAGAATTGGTTTTTGGCCTCTGCGTCTTGCTAGGACCATGAAGACCGATTCTTGCACATCACCGACATCCTAGTACGTTTTGAAGGATGACTTCATTGGTACATGTAATGATGTCAGAGCATCCATTGCCGACCAGGGGTCACTATCCACCTCGGTACTAGTGTCTGATGGCACTGAATCAGAAGCAAACATAGAAAAGTAAGCCAAATTTAACTCTTCATTAATATACCACTCGTCTATATCATCAGCGGTGTTATTAACAAACGAGCTTATTAATGCTCGTTACAAGTGGATTTAATTCCCACATGCACTTTTCTTCCTCCTCTTGCTCAGTGTCAGCTTCGTTACCAGAGTCTGGTTATCCTAGTTGTGAATTATCGTTCGTTTCTAAAGAGTCTTGATACAGGAGGAAGTCTGTGAAATAGTTCTCTACCCCTTGAACGGATGCCTTTCGGCAATCACCATTCGGACTTTCCCACTTCTGTCAATGTACTTCATAACTTGATGGAGAGTGGAGGGGATGATGGAATTATGATGAATCCACCGTCGTCCTAGCAGCAAATTGTATGAAGTGTCGCCATCGATCACATAGCACGTTACTTCAGACTTTAGGTCCCCGATCTGGCGTTTGAGCTTGATCTTCCTCATTGGGCGCGTACCATTGGCGTTGAAACCATAGATGGTAATCTGGGTGGCGCTCAATCGGTGGGTGGGGATCCCCAAGTGCTGCATGACCCGGTGAGGCATGATGCTCAACGCGGATCCTGAATCTACCTGAATACGACTCACTTCAGACGATCCAATGAACCCTGTGAAGTACAGGGGCCGATCATATTTTCCCTTAACCTGCATGTCATCTGACGTAAAGGTGATGCAGGGAGCTTTTTGGGAGGCATGGAGGCAATCCTCTTTCACTTCTTCCTGTGATCCAATCAAGATCTGGGCCATGAAAATCTCAGCATCATCTAGGGCTTCCCTCAGAGCTTCTCTTGTTGACTTTGATAGTCTCAAGAGCTCGTAAAGGGTGATTCTGGCCGGATATTGGCCAATTGAGCTAGGACGTCAAACCGGTAAGGTGTGGTGGGTCCTTCCGCGTTGTCCTTTGGAAAAGCCTTGGAAAACTGAAGCTCTTTCTGCTTCTCCACCGGTTGCTTTGCGGAGAGCTTGGCTGACTCTGTAGTAGGTTTAGGAGAGCTTACCACCATCTCATCATACTTCTTTAAATTTGACTGACCCGAACGAGTTTTCTGCCATGAGCGATTTTTGAATTCTGCGGCAAGGACGATTGTCTCCTCTTCCGAATCAGCTATTGAGGAATGTCGGTTTCAGTTTCCTGGGAAGAAGCACACACCACGTTGCAGGATGAAGATTTTGTTTTGACTTTGGACTTTCTATTGGTAACAGTAGTCCATTGTTGGCCTACCACAAGGTCAGGATGAACCCACATAATTTCTCCCTGAGGCATGGGGATAGGTACAAGACCCTTCTCTTATTGATGTGTAGGTTTGTACTGATCATTCTTAGTTCCCCTTTCGGGATGGGAACTACTCCGGACGGTGCTGGAGGCTATTATCCAAACAGAAGGAATAATGTCATATTAGCCGTCACTTTCTTCTATTCTGGATGGAGCTTTAGCACTTCTGCATTGATCAGAGCTTAAAGGATGTCTTTGAAGACATAACAGCTCTTGGTGGGGTGCCCCAGCATCCTATAATACAAGCAGTAGTTAGGATAATCGGACTTACTGACTTCTTCAGGACGTCTAACTTCAAGAAGCTTCAATCTGTTGCTCTTATTGAGTAGCTTGAACAACGAGTCAACATGCTCATCCTTGAGGAATACTGCTTGTTGGCGCGTGGCTGACTTGAAGAACCACCTCCCTTGATGGGCTGAGGTTTGACGGGGGATTTTGTCTCTGTCGCCAAATTATCTTTCCTTTTTTATTGAAAAGATGTTTCTAGCATGCGCCTTGTCGACTTTTTGGGTCTGGGTTTGTTTTCTTCTACCTTAACCTTGGCGATAATTTGTTCAGCCTGTTCACCTTGCTAGACCAGTTGCTTCCAGGTGCGGCTCTCAGTAACTCCTATTTGGGCTAGGAGTGAAGTTTGTAGATTGTGGCAGCATGTTTCTACCAGGGTGGCCTATGTCATCGCTAGGACATCGGAGTGTCATGCTCCAAAATCTTTCCATAAATGTTTTGACTGACTCCCCCTTTCACTGCTTCGTGGCCAGGAAAGTAGGCATTGTGATCTTCGAGTCATCTTCAAAGAAGCGTGTCAGGAAGAGCTTCTCCAAATCACCCCAATTTTTAATGGAGCCTTCTTGGAGTTTCATGAACCATTCAAAGGCAAGCCCTTTTAGAGTGCCGATGAACAAACGTGCCAAGATGGCATCATCATCTACTACATTTCCTGTCTGAGACTTGAAGTAGTAGATATGTTGGTTCGGTGACCCTTTGCCGTCAAAAGCTTATAGGGTTGGAGCTTTGAACTTAGAAGGATATGGAACAAGGTCCCACTCGGTCGGATATGGCCAGATCACTCCTGCTTCTTGGAGGCCTTTCCGGCTGGTAAGGGCTTCCAGACGGTGCTCCATTTGACTCATTCTTTTAGAATGAATACGCTCATGGTCCGAGTTGCCTTCCTCCTTAGACGAGGATTTAGATGACTCGGAATGAGATTGCTCATTCTCCTCGATATGTATAGAAGATGAGCTTTCTCCCTCTTTTCATTTGCCTTTAGACTTTTTAGAAGAAGTTTTGGAGGTTGACTTCTTCTTGTCCTCAAGCAATTATGCCAGCATCTATTTGAGGGAATCGATAGATTTTTGTTGAGCACGAATCATCTTGAATTATTCCCTCTGTACCTGGGCTTGTTGTTCAAAGCGCTTGGCCGTCTCCTCAGGAGTATTTGTCATGTATGGAAGGCTTCCTTCTCTATGGAAGAGTTCGAAGCCTGCGATTTTGCAACGGCGGAATGTGATTCATTTACTTCAATGCCCCGAACTAGAGCACTGTAGTTGATCGGGGTAACCGCACCAGTTCGTGTGCGAGTATGCCGACTCCTTCTGGTTGCGTGTCAGACTCATCGGAGCTAACTGCTAGTTGTTTTCCTTACTTCTGCTTGCCATGTTTGCAGTGACTTCAGGGTACTCCATGTCAGAGAAGGTTCTCCTCCTGTGGGAACGATACCTTTTGGCTGATCGGGAGGTTGGAGTTAATCGTCTGAACACTGACTGTTTGCTTGCATGTAAGCTACAGGGGTATTCAGAGAGCATTGCCGTGATGAGCCGTTCATAGCAATAAGACGGAGTGATCTGATTAGCACTCCTTTTCTTCGTCAAATAATCTCTTAGATTTGTCAGAGGGGGATCAAAGAGATCAGCCTCGGGTTGTCGAGGGCTTTTCAGCTTCTGAGAGCTATCCTTGCATCGCAAAGCTGAGATGCAGGGTTCTGAGACGTGGAGCTCACGTCCTGTAAGATAGATACGGCTCTCGCATTTTGGCTCTGAAACGTGAGTCTCGCGCCTCTGCTGAGAAGAGACGCAGACCTCACATTGTTGATTGTCGTATCGGCTAGCGACACTTGAGAAACGCAGGCCTTCTGGGTCCCATGTATAACTGTAGGGATGTGGATCTCGTGTCTCGGATGAGAGGCACGGACCTCGCGCTGCAGAACGTCGCATTTAGGAAGTGGAGCTTCAGAAACGCAAGTTTAGTGAGCCTCGCGTTTACGTTTCCAAACGCGGACTTCGCGTGTCTGACATGATTCAGAAGAGACGCGGGCTTGAACCTCGCGTCCTATTTCTGCTGGACAGATAGTTGTTCCAGCTTCTCGTGCCTGTAGTTGACACGCACATCATCTCTGTCGTCGCTCAGCGTTCCGGTTATACCGTACGGGTTGATGGGAACCCCCGGTAACCTAGAACTGAGGAAGAGGGCGGGCATGAGCGGGCTGAGCATCAGCAACGCTATCCTCGCGGGTTTCATGGGGGACATTGACGCGGGCGTTACGTATGATGTGATTAGCCACGACATCCTTCTTGCCAGTCGCGTCTGAGGGGATCTTAGAGTGAACTAGAGAGTGGGTCCCCGAGGAGACCTTGCGGTACTGCCGCGCTTTAGGGCTCTTGGAGCCGGAAGAGAGGAACTCTTCATACTTTACCTTGTCGAACTCGACAATGAGTGATTTGACCATTTTTCTATATAGGTGACGTCACCTTGCGTCACAACTTGCTCATCGGTAGAGAAAGTGGTCCCCAGCGGAGTTGTCATCTCTTGTTTGGTAGGGGAAATTGAAGATCGAGGAGTAAATTCTTTATTTGATAGTAAAGAAAATTACAGCGGATCAATAATCCTCTTACAAGAGAGGGGAGATATTCAAGCTTAGACCTCCCTTTTGTTTAAAGCTGGGTTCTTGATGTGGCGATGGAAAGTGAATCTTATTTTCCATTGATGAACGTCAGGACGTCTTGGGAATCCTTTCTTCGGATAGTATATGAAGGAACACAGCTTCTGTCCACCAAGAATCTCAAAGAAATTGTAGACAAAAAATGAACTTGTACGCAGCAAGTTGTTAGAAGAGTTGAACTCTCTTTTTCTTTTCAGCTGGAAGTCTTGGCGCTTCTACGGTTTACAACCGAAGTTCTTTTTTTACCAAGAATTTTTCAACCCCTTTCAATAGCAAACTGGGCTATTTACAGAGGTTTCAGGGGGGTAAACGTGTCCCCTAAAAACACTCCATAATGGGGGTTAACTCCCTCATTACATGGGCAATAATTGACCCAATAATGAGGGCAGTTATAACCGAGATGCAGGCTTTGGACCTCGCATTTTGCCATTGAAGTGATGCTTGAGAAACACGAGCTTCAATTCTATGTCAAGCTTCACGTGAGATGCGGGCTTTGGACTCCGCGTCTTGGTACTGCAATAATACTGAGACGCGGGTTTCAACCCTCGTGTCTTGATCCTTGTAGTGATGTCGAGACGCGGGTTTCAACCTTCGCGTCTTGGTCCTTGCAGTAATATCGAGACGCGGGTTTCAACCCTTGCGTCTTGGTGCTGCGCTGGTGGCGATGATTAGCCTTACGTTTGGAGCTTGGATTCTGCTTTTTGCCGACTTGTCTTCAATAATTTTTAGATAGCCAACACACAGAGCTGCAGCTGCAGCTGCAGCCATCACCCCATATAGGCCATCCCATCAAACACCCCTCTCCCATCCATCTCTCTCTCCTTTTATTTTTCCTTTTCTTTTTCTTTATATTTCCTTCTTCTCTCTCTCATCTTCTCCCACTCTTCGTCTCCCTTGGCTCCACCATGGTCGGCCACCTCCGGCACCACTACCGGCGGCACCACCTCCGGCCATCCTCTGGCCACCACCAAGCCATCCCACTCCATCACCTTTTCCAACTCCCTCTCCTACTCATCTTCAACAACAATAACAAACTACTCAACTCTATCTCCTTCTTCCTCCAAACCCATTACCTTCTCCACCACCACTCCATCATCCCCATTACCACCAACTCCCCAACACCACCATAACTTCACCATCATCAACTCCTCCTTCAAGGTCACCACCATCTACACCTTCAACAACAACAACATTAACAACCAAAAACCCCCTTCCCCTCTTTCTCCACCAGCCTAGGGGGCGCCGACGGCCACCCCTTGCCAGTCGCCCCTCCGGCAGCGGCGACAGCCAAAGCCGCCGGCCGGCCATCAGCTCCCTCTCATTCTTCTTTTCCCTTCTTTCCTTTCTTTCTTTCTTTCTTTCTTTCTTTTCTTCTTTCTTTCTTTTCCTTCTTTCCAATTTTGCCCTCCTCTTTTCCCTCTAATTCTCTCCCTTACCCTCTTTCATTTTCCAAGAAGGTTATCCCTCTCTCTCTTCTCTTTTCTATACTCTCTCTCTCTTTTCCTACAAGTCTCTCTCTCTCCAACCTCTTTCATTTTTCTCTCTCCTCTCCCTCTCCTCTCTCATTCTCTCTCTCAATAAATTTATATTAATTAATAATATATATATATATATATATATATATGAATATTTTAATATAAGGATTGGAGGTCTGCACGTGTTTCTGGTGTTCTGGGATTTCACGCCGTTTTTCGGTGATTTAGGCGAGTACTTTTCTTTCATTACTTCATACTTTGATTACTACCGTTACATGCATAATAATTATGATGTTGTACTCTGTATTCTCACCGGACACCGGCATGTAATACATGATACCTGACACAGGTACTTGCCATGCTATATTTGATACATCTGACACTGGTACTTGCCATGCTATATTTGACACATGATACCGGACACCGGTTCTTGCCATGCTATATTTGACACATGATACCAGATACCGGTACTTGCCATGCTATATTTGACACATGATACCAGACACCAGTACTTGCCATGCTATAATTGACACATGATACCGAACACCGGTACTTGCCATGCTATATTTGACACATGATACCGGACACCTATACTTGCCATGCTACATTTGACACATGATACCGCCGGTACTTGCCATGCTATATTTGACACATGATACCGGACACCGGTACTTGCCATGCTATATTTGACACATGATACTGGACACCGGTACTTGCCATGCTATATTTGACACATGATACCCGATAGCGGTACTTGCCATGTTATATTTGACATATGATACCCGACACCGATACTTGACATGTTATACTTGACACATGATATATAACACCGGTACTTGACATGTTATACTTGACACCTGACACCTGTATTACCTGGCATATTCATGATTATTATGTTACCAGACATCTGGTTCTCCTGTACTCCTGAACCCTTGTACTCCTGAACTCCTGTATCCCCTGTACTCATGTCCCCTGTACTGTTACTCTTGTTAATAGCACAGTCAGACCAGCGTCCGGCAGAGCATGCCTGGTGTCAGAATGACGATGATGTATCCCACAATCGTGCTAGCGTCCGGCGGGTCCTAAATGGAACTAAGTGCCACAAGGAGCAAAGTGCCACACCACACACGTGGTGGGGGCCACCTCTTGAATCTGTGGGGGCCACCTCTAGAATCAATTCCCCACACAAAACAAAGTGCCTAGAGCCTGGACCATGGTTGTCTTGCTATACCTGATCAGAGTGGCATAGCAGTAGCGCGGGTTAGCAGTTGCCTATCCGGATCCTCCTTCTTTCAGCCTCTCCTTGATCGGCTCGCGAGATTTTCATCTTGCTACTCGTGAATACTTTCCCGTATTTCATATTGTACATCCTGCTTTTGTGCTCCTTAGTGATCAAGTATTCTTGAGATATTATATCGTATCTTGTGATAACTGTGTACTTGTGTTATTATTGCTGGATTGTATATTGCCACTGTGCTTCCGTACTCTGATTCTTGCCTGTACTGATGCTTAGCGTATATACGTGAGAGCATTTCTGGCCTGCATATATACGTCGCAGTAACGTCTCCGTACTCACCGGATCGGGGCGTTACAAGGCGGTATCAGAGCCCAAGCTCTCACATCTTCAGTACAACCAGTCGGCAAATTAATGGTAAAGAAATTTTCAATTGGAATGCATGAGTCGTGGTTATACAATCCAACTATAAGTACAAAGTTATCTATCTCCTCTTGATCGTCCTTCCCTTGATTCTTGAATCTCTTCCATCCTTTATTTTTAGTTCTTGTCATCCTTATACCAACTCAAGATATGGATAAACTGATAAGATAGCAGCAAAACAGTGTTCTGATATTCTTTGACTATGGTCCATCACCTAGTCTTATATTGGATGGTTCTTCGGCCTCTCATTCTATTCTTGTATATATGGATACATCACGGGGAAATCAGCACAACAAGTGGGGTAGTCATCACTTATATAATCAAACAGACTGTATCATTACTTGAGGAGTGTCGGTATGAAACAGTATTTCAGATTCAGTGCTTCTGCCAGACAGAGTTATGGAGACATCATTAGGGCTCATTTCTATTATTATGATTTCTTTATCGTGTTCTCAGAGCCACCAACTCCTGGCAGTCTTTATATATTTGGTGGATCATGAGCCCCGCTAGCCTCGCCAAGTGAAGGTTGTGTTCTAGTCACCTGTGGACCTAACCAGGCGTTGGCTTCGCTGCACCCTGGTGCTTAGCATTTAGCGTTGTATTACACGCTAGCTTCGCTGCGAGAGCTCCGCCAAGTGCGAGCCTCGCAGAGCGTTTGCCCTGCTGCACCCTAATGCTTAACGCCTGAGATATGTTATGTGATGGCCTCACCTAGGCTTGATTTCGTCAGTTGTTAGTCCTTTTAGTGCTTAGCACTCTAGCTCGTTCCTCAGATTTCTTCTGCCTAGCGTGTTTTCATGGATCTGATGAACAGGGTTTTCTCGCAATATCTGAGCCATTGCCATGATTATGAACGATCCATTCGGCCAACCTTGTAGGGATTGAGTATTCTTTAATGTTTCATCTGCAGTCAGGTTATCTTTCAGAAGTCAGTATTCAGAATTCTCCATAGTTATTCTATATCCCTGGTTGGATTGCAATGCTCAGTATTCAGAAATTCTTAATTATTGGCCTTCTTGATTTATGCTCAGTATTATCGGGGTTTTCTTTATCTCGGTATTCTGGTTTATTCTCTGAGAGGTAGTATGTTTGCAGCATCGGTAATTCTACTACAGACTCTTTGTCAAGGATAGCTTCATGCCATGCGGGGCTTTATATTATATTATGGATTTCAGCACTATGGATTTCTATGGGTTTCATCAGCTTTGCTTCGCGGTATTATTGATTAACTTACCAAGTCAGCTCACTTAATATTATTCAGAATGAGTCAGTCTTCTAAAGTTCTGGCAGTATTCTTTTATCAGCAGACATCAGGTCAGTATTATTATGGTACCGTCAGAGGATATATACTGCAGAAGTGCAGAAATGTCTCGGTCCTGGGTTTATCATTCAGTCGATTTGTGAGAATTACCCTCAGTTACTCATATCTTGATTGGTATAATCCTCGTTCCTATCCTTTCTGTATTCGTCTTCCCCTTATCGAAATTTCGAGGACGAATTTTTTGTAAGGTGGATGGAATGTAACACCCCATTCCTGGAATACGTACTTAGATACGTATTCTAATTTTTCTAATATATTTCTTTAATTTAGCTTGTATTTGTTTTTGTTTTATGATTATTGGTGTGATTGTTTTGTATTGGATTTGGATTCGTGGACTCGAAGTCAGCCCTAATCTGAACCGGGGGCCCGATCCTAATGCATTGCTCAATTTGGCCTTTCTGGTAGTCTGATTTGACCGATTTCAGTTTTAAACATTATTTTCTAATATTTTAGATTTTTGATGATTTTCTAAAATTTCAAATGGAGTTGAATTTTTAGAAACGCCTTTCACATTACTTCTTAAAATATTATTTTCTAATTAAATGCATTTTTTGAGATTTTTAAGAATTTATCAAAAATCCACTGGTTTTGGTTTCGGCCGATATTGTCGAAAGATTTTAAGATTTTTAATTTGAAAATCAGATTGAATTTCTAAAATCTGATTTCACCAAACATTTTAAAATAATATTTTCTATTTTTGAGAATTTTTTGGAGCGATTCTGAAACAGTCGATGTTTACCCTATTAAAATAATATTTCTTTTCTTTTTCTTTTCCCTTTCTTTCCCTACTACTCCCCATGTTCCCCCCATTCCCTGCAGTCAACGATAGCAGCACAAAGCTGCAGCTGCAGCCCTCACCCCTTTCCCATCAATCCTCTCTCCTTTTCTTTTTCCTTTTCTTTTTCTTTATATTTCCTTCTTCCCTTTCTCATCTTCTCCCATCTCTTCTTTTCCCTTGGCTCCACCATGGCCGGCCACCTCCGGCACCACCGCCGGCGGGCACCACCTCCGGCCACCACCAAGCCATCCCACTTCATCACCTTTTCCAACTCCTCCTACTCATCTTCAACAATAATAACAAACTACTCAAGTCCATCTCCTTCTTCCTCCAAACTCATCACCATCTCCACCACCACTCCATCATCCCCATTATCACCATCACCAACTCTCCAACACCACCACAACTTCACCATCATCAACTCCACCTTCAAGGTCACCACCACCACCATCTACACCTTCAACAACAACAACAACATTAACAACCAACAAGCCCCTCCCCCTCTTTCTCCACCACCCTAGGGGGCACCGACGGCCACCCCCTGCCCCCCCTCCGGCAGCGGCGGCGCTGCCCAGGCCGCCGGCGGCTTAGAGCCGCCGGCCGGCCATCACCCCTCTCTCCTTTTTCTTTTCCTTTCTTTCCTTCCTTTCTTTCTTTCTTTTCTTCTTTCTTTATTTTCCTTCTTTCCAATTTTGCCCTCCTTTTTTCCTTCTAATTCTCTCCCTTACCCTCTTTCATTTTCCAGCAAGGCTATCCCTCTCTCTTTTCTCATTTCTACACACTCTCTCTTTTCCTACAAGTATCTATCTCTCCAACCTCTTTCATTCTTTTCTCTCTCCTCTCCCTCTCCTCTCTCATTCTCTCTCTCAATAAATTTATATTAATTAATAATATATATATATATATATATAAATATTTTAATATAAGGATTGGTGGTCTGCACGTGTTTCTGGTGTTCTGAGATTTCACGCCGTTTTTCGGTGATTTAGGCGAGTACTTTTCTTTCATTGCTTCATACTTTGATTACTACTGTTACATGCATAATAATTATGATGTTGTACTCTGTATTCTCACCGGACACCGGCATGTCATACATGATACCTGACACCGGTACTTGCCATGCTATATTTGATACATGATACCTGACACCGGTACTTGCCATGCTATATTTGATACATGATACCTGACACCGGTACTTGCCATGCTATATTTGACACATGATACCGAACACCGGTACTTGCCATGCTATATTTGATACATGATACCTGACACCGGTACTTGTCATGCTATATTTAACACATGATACTGATACCGGTACTTGCCATGCTATATATGACACATGATACCGGACACCGGTACTTGCCATGCTATATTTGACACATGAAACCGGACACCGGTACTTGCCATGCTATATTTGACACATGAAATAGGACACCGGTACTTGCCATGCTATATTTGATACATGATACCGGGGACCGGTACTTGCCATGCTATATTTGACACATGATACCGAGCACCAGTACTTGCCATGCTATATTTGATACATGATATCGGACACCGGTACTTGCCATGCTATGCTTGACATATGATGCCTGACACGGGTACTTGCCATGCTATATTTGACATATGATACCCGACACTGGTACTTGCCTTGTTATACTTGACACTTGATATCAGACACCGGTGAAGGTTCACCTAGAGGGGGGGTGAATAGGTGATGGCTAATCTAATGGTCACTTAATGCCAAATAATGCGGAAGCTAAAAGCAATTATGACCTAAACAAACTATTTAAACTAAACACCACGTATAACACAAGAGTGTTGCCGAATTTCCCGTGAAGGGCTCTGGACAAACTCCTCTAGATTCCCCTTGAATGGGTTGAGGTGCCGTGTTGGCTCTCTTGGTTGAATGCAAGTGTTAGCAAACAATCCCAAGCAATTATATCAATGAGCACAAATGAATATATCAAGCATATGAAGATAGACAATAAAAGTATGCAAGATATAAATAAGAGACAAAGAGTGAGAGAGTGAGCAATCGCAAACACAAGGGATTTATTTCGAGGTTCGAGCACCCTTGCTCTACATCCCCGCCTTCGACACACGAAGGATTTCCACTATAATCGATCCCAATGGATCACCCGGTGCTGCAACACCTACAACTCTCGGACTCCCTAGTCCGTATACACCGCAAGCCCACCAGCTCGCCGAGGCCGCACCTCAAACAAGAGTTCGCACCTAAACCCGAAACACCCGAGTCCACACTAGGACCCGAAACAATTGCGAACACAACCGTCCGCCTTCTCAAAGGAACAAAGTAGAACTTTGGTGATCACAACTCTTGATCACCTAAAATCCTCTCACAACAAATCCCTATAGGTAGATATAGCAATGGATAGCTCAAGTGGGTGTGTGAGAAAACAAGGATGGAAATTGTGGAGGAAAACTCAAAGAATCACTTTTAATCACTCTTGATAAACTCTCCTTTTGATTGGAAATATTTGCTCTCAAATATGTGGAGAAAACTCTTTTAAACAGATAAGAAAAACTGGCTCAAAGCTCTCCTAAAATCTTATATCAAAACAATGACCAAACCCCCAAATTTATAGGTTGTCAAAAACTAGCCGTTGGGGTCTGTCAGACCTGTCGGTCAACCGCCCGGTCGACCGCCAACGGTCAAAAATCAGACCGTTGGAGCCTCCGGTCGACCGCCCAGTCGACCCAAAAGAACAGAGAGCACTGCTCTCAGTTCCGGTCGACAGGGTCGGCAGACCGACCATCTGCCAGGTTAAGGCGTGCACGTCTGTGCACGTCGGTCGACCGAGCCGGTCGACCGATTAGTCGACTAGCAAGGTAGTAAGTCGACTAGCTAAAGCCTGAAAACAGAAATCTGGGATTAAAAAGTTTGCCTTTTTGGCTCAAATAAAATCCCATAAAATACTTAAAATCTACAAAAATAGTTTTACCAATATTCTTTGATAAACAAACATGCTTGCACAAAATCAAGGCATGTTATAAATGATTTGGACTATTTTTGTAATATGAAAATATTGACTCAATAGAAAACTTGTATTTTTCTAAAAACTTATTTTTCCAAAACTCCTTTAAATAAAAACTAGATATTTTGAACTCATTAAAGTATAGTGTGTATGGATATGATCCACTACACAAATAAGATGAAATATCTAAGTGTTTGACATTTAGCTCTAAACTTGGTTTTGGATTAAAACATGTATATAGGAAAACACCAAAAACCAAAATGTATTTTTCTAAAATGAAAGTCTTTTCTAAACTGAAAATTCTTTTATGAAAAGACAACTAAATCAAGAGTGTGTGTGTGATATATACTTGAGCAATCCACCAACTACTCTATCCTTTACATTTTATCTAAAAATAAAAATCTTATACCTAGACACAAGTCTTGATCTTGAAGTCTTCCCTTGAAGTCTTCTCACCATCTTGACTTGGTCCAAACACAATCCAACGAGCTCGACTCCTCTTGAGTACTTGATGTGATCTTGATGCATAGGCTCGTGAATCAACCGGTGCTAGCTCCAAAACTTGTCTTTAAATCCTTTGTTGAAGCTCCACACCTACTAAGATCTTGATAACAAATCTGTCACTAATTAAACACAAGATCATTAGTAAACATAACTACATGAGTTGATCATCATCAAAACTAGTGTGATGGGCCTTTGGGCTAACAATCTCCCCCTTTTTGATGATGACAAAACTCATGAAGTTATATATGCATGGATTAAAGTAAAGCTCCAAAGAAGCTCCCCCTTAACTCATGCATACCACATAAACAAATAAATATGCAATGAGGCACATAAACATGTATGCAAAAGTAGGAGTAAACATGCTAATCAAGCATAAAACAAAATCACAAAATCTTTTTCTCCTATTTGCAAAACAAAACATATATGCATAAACATAAATTCTTTTATAAAAACATTCATATATAGCAAATACCTCTCCCCTTTTGTCAATCATCAACAAAGGGTTTAAGGTAAAAACAAAATCATCAAATCTTTCTCTCCCTTTATGTCATAAACAAAGAGATCAATAAGGGGTCAAACATATCAATAAAAGGTTATATGCGATATACATTCATGAAGAGGAAGACGCTAAGTTAGCTTCCCTACACATATGCATTACATGAAGAAGGGATGACAAGCCCCAATTCACATAACACATATTATGTAATGCATAAGAGGAGATGTGAAGCTCCCCCTACACACGTGTACCACATAAAGAAGAGTTGTCAAGCTCCTCAATATACAACACACTCAACATGAATTTATATGTAAAAGAGATGTTAAGCTCTCCTTGCATATAAGAAATACAAATCAAAATTTTTTTTTTAATTTTTCTTAAACAAAAATTTTTAAAGGTATCAGAGCTTTTGTAAAACAAACAAATTTTAAGATACCAAATTGAAAATAATCATTATTGTAAATCATATTGATACCAATTGAAATTTAACAATTATGAAGTTGAAACATATTGATACCAATAGTAAACATAATGATCAAAAAATTTTATTTTTCATCATAAACTTTGTGCTTTTAAAAATGTGAACCAATTGAAAGTTAAGCACATGAAAATCATATATATGTATGAAATGAGTATACCAATTGACATTGATACATACATATATAAGCAAACAAAATATGAGTATATACAAAAATTATCAATTTAGATACCAATTGAAAGAATCCAATGATACCAATTGACATAACAATAAGATCAAGTGTATATCTCATATAACTACCACCCAATCATGATTCAAGTTTTAAATGATTTTCAATATAAGGCATACATGAGCATGATCTCCCATCCAACCTCCCATGGATGGTAGGGGTTTTCAAAAATTAGATTTGAAAATATTTTAGCATTGAAAATCACTACCAAATGAAGAACAATAACTAGTTAAAATAAATTTTGAAAAACTAGTTAAAGATCCTTCAAAATATGAAATCAAAGCATATATATTTCATGAATCATACAAAATACAAGAATTGACACTCGATCTATGAAGCTCAAAAATATGTTCATGAATCAAAGTCATGACAAAATAAATAAAGTGTGAGTGTACAAAAGTCATGTAAATAGTATTTTTATGAAAATAGACATTGAAGCTCAAAAAGTTCATAAGTCACATTTTTAATAAAAAAAATCATTTTTCATTAAAACAAAGCACACTTCTAGGTATATGTATGATTTATCCAATCCTAACAATACACATACATATCCCAACATAAAAGGAGTCTATTAATAGTATTTGCATGAAGGCAAGAGACTCAGAATGGATATACATGTATATTTATTAGATTTGAATTAAAAATTGCATATACATGAAGTAAAACATGAAAATAGGCAAAACAAGTGTAAATGTAGAAATCATCAAACTAGCCTATACATGTGCATATAGTGGGTACAAATGAGCATGAAGTGCAAACATATATGAATCAATTTGTTCTCACTATTTGTACATGTATAATACAAGTTTTGATAAAAACTACATCTAAGCATGTTTTTACCACATGAATCACATAAAACAAATAAAACATGATCATGCTAAAAATATCATGAATGAGCAAGCATGAACATAAATAAAATGAGAGTTTAGAGATTGTTACCAACTCCAAAGCTCCAATCATGATGGTTGTCCCACCAAAACCTCCTTGATAGCGATGCATCAATAAGTGTGTCCATCATATCCATTTGCATCCACCATCAAGGCACCAAGTATCTCACGTCTTGAGAGATCCCTCACCTACATCAAAAACATGGGGTGGGGGTTTTGTACCCATATTTTCTTGGGTCCTTTAGGGTTAGTCTTGTAAGGAACCCAAAAATTTTTATTAGCAAAATTTAAATGATGCATCTTATCAAAATAAAACTTTGCTAAATGGCCTTTGCGGCCACAATGTGTACATTTGTACACCTTAGTATGCATGTGTGTGAGTGTGATCTTGACGTGCAACATAAGCATATGCATGATGATGTGCATGAGAATGTGGAGTTTGTTTCTTTGAAAACAAAGACTCCAATCTATTGTGATTAAAAGCACAAGAGCTCAAAGTTGAGCTCAAACAATCCATTTTATTTTTCAAAACATTAATCTCACTAGTGGTGGCATGTAAAACATGGTGAGATATAGAATCATTTTTCTTTTTCTTTTTAGAGACATTTTCTTTTTCTTTTTCAAACATTTTTCTTTTCAAATAAGTGTTTTCATTAAAAGCGACATCCTTTTGTTTTTCCACCAAAATAATTTCATTTTTCAAACAAGTGTTTCCTTCACAAAGATCATTCAATTTAGACATGAGGGAAACATTCTCATTTTTCAAAATTTCATTTTCTTTTTCTAAACATGCAATATTATTTCTAAATGAATCATGTTCTATATGCATGCACTCAAATTTCTTTTTCAAATTTTTATTTTCCTTTTTAATCATGTCATATTTCTCAAGTAGGAGTTGACAAAAAGTTGTAAGCTCATCATATGACATGTCCTCATCCTCAGATTCGGTAGTTACCTCAAGGGGGTTATCCCCTTGGACCATGTAGCACAAGTTGGAGGTGTTGCTTCCAACGTCCGAATCGCTCCCCGCATAGTATTGATCATTTTCGCCAAGGGAGATGAGGGTATTCCATATTACAAAAGCCGAATCAAAGTTAGAAACTCTAGATAAATAAACATCATCTAGGGTAGACTTTAAAGCATTAAGGGCTTTTGCATTAGCCACAATATTCTTACCATTTAAATAATATGCATTATTAGTTGTGGCAAGATAAACATGATAACCTAAGGCTTTGAGGTATAAGGACATCTTCACCTTCCATATATGGATGTTAACAATGTCAAACATGGTGGTGACATGAAGTCCATGGTGTGTGTACAAAAATATTATGATTAGCCTAAAAATGAGGATCTTTAACTCTAGGTTGTTAGACCAAATCAGAGTACCAAGCTCTGATACCAATTGAAGGTTCACCTAGAGGGGGGTGAATAGGTGATGGCTAATCTAATGGTCACTTAATGCCAAATAATGCGAAAGCTAAAAGCAATTATGACCTAAACAAACTATTTAAACTAAACACCACGTATAACACAAGAGTGTTGCCGAATTCCCTGTGAAGGGCTCTGGACAAACTCCTCTAGATTCCCATTGAATGGGTTGAGGTGCCGCGTTGGCTCTCTTGGTTGAATACAAGTGTTAGCAAACAATCCCAAGCAATTATATCAATGAGCACAAATGAATATATCAAGCATATGAAGATAGACAATAAAAGTATGCAAGATATAAATAAGAGGCAAAGAGAGAGAGAGAGAGAGAGAGAGTGAGCAATCGCAAACACAAGGGATTTGTTTCGAGGTTCGAGCACCCTTGCTCTACATCCCCGCCTTCGACACACGAAGGATTTCCACTATAATCGATCCCAATGGATCACCCGGTGCCGCAACACCTACAACTCTCGGACTCCCTAGTCTGTACATACCGCAAGCCCACCGGCTCGCCGAGGCCGCACCTCAAACAAGAGTTCGCACCCGAACCCGAAACACCCGAGTCCACACTAGGACCCGAAACAATTGCGAACACAACCGTCCGCCTTCTCAAAGGAACAAAGTAGAACTTTGGTGATCACAACTCTTGATCACCTAAAATCCTCTCACAACAAATCCTTATAGGTAGATATAGCAATGGATAGCTCAAGTGGGTGTGTGAGAAAACAAGGATGGAAATTGTGGAGGAAAACTCAAAGAATCACTTTTAATCACTCTTGATAAACTCTCCTTTTGATTGGAAATATTTGCTCTCAAATATGTGGAGAAAACTCTTTTAAACAGATAAGAAAAACTGGCCCAAAGCTCTCCTAAAATCTTATATCAAAATAATGACCAAACCCCCAAATTTATAAGTTGTCAAAAACTAGCCGTTGGGGTCTGTCAGACCTGTCGGTCGACCGCCAACGGTCAAAAATCAGAACGTTGGAGCCTCCGGTCGACCGCCCAGTCGACCCAAAAGAACAGAGAGCACTGCTCTCAGTTCCGGTCGACAGGGTCGGCAGACCGACCATCTGCCAGGTCAAGGCGTGCACGTCTGTGCACGTCGGTCGACCGAGCCGGTCGACCGATTAGTCGACTAGCAAGGTAGTAAGTCGACTAGCTGAAGCCTGAAAACAGAAATCTGGGATTAAAAAGTTTGCCTTTTTGGCTCAAATAAAATCCCATAAAATACTTAAAAATCTACAAAAATAGTTTTACCAATATTCTTTGATAAACAAACATGCTTGCACAAAATCAAGGCATGTTATAAATGATTTGGACTATTTTTGTAATATGGAATATTGGCTCAATAGAAAACTTGTATTTTTCTAAAAACTTATTTTTCCAAACTCCTTTAAATAAAAACTAGATATTTTGAACTCATTAAAGCATAGTGTGTATGGATATGATCCACTACACAAATAAGATGAAATATCTAAGTGTTTGACATTTAGCTCTAAACTTGGTTTTGGATTAAAACATGTATATAGGAAAACACCAAAAACCAAAATGTATTTTTCTAAAATGAAATTCTTTTCTAAACTGAAAATTCTTTTATGAAAAGACAACTAAATCAAGAGTGTGTGTGTGATATATACTTGAGTAATCCACTAACTACTCTATCCTTTACATTTTATCTAAAAACAAAAATCGTATATCTAGACACAAGTCTTGATCTTGAAGTCTTCCCTTGAAGTCTTCTCATCATCTTGACTTGGTCCAAACACAATCCAACGAGCTCGACTCCTCTTGAGTACTTGATGTGATCTTGATGCATAGGCTCGTGAATCAACCGGTGCTAGCTCCAAAACTTGTCTTTAAATCCTTTGTTGAAGCTCCACACCTACTAAGATCTTGGTAACAAATCTGTCACTAATTAAACACAAGATCATTAGTAAATATAACTACATGAGTTGATCATCATCAAAACTAGAGTGATGGGCCTTTGGGCCAACAACCGGTACTTGCCATGCTATACTTGACATATGATATATAACACCGGTACTTGACATGTTATACTTGACACCTGATACCTGACACCTATATTACCTTGCATATTCATGATTATTATGTTACCAGACATCTGGTACTCCTATACTCCTAAACCCTTGTGCTCTTGAACTCCTATATCCCCTGTACTCATGTCCCCTGTACTGTTACTCTTCTTAATAGCATAGTCAGACCGGCATCCGGCAGAGCATGCCTGGTGTCGGGATGACGAGGATGTATCCCACAATCGTGCTGGCATCCAGCGGGTCCTGAATGGAACTAAGTGTCACACTGAGTAAAGTGCCACACCACACACGTGGTGGGGGCCACATCTAGAATCCATTTCCCACACAAAGCAAAGTGCTACACAGAGCAAAGTGCCACACCACACACGTGGTGGGGGCCACCTCTTGAATTTGTGGGGGCCACCTCTTGAATCTGTGGGGCTACCTCCTGTATCAACCCTCAGCACAAAGTGCCACATGGAGCAAAGTGCCACACCACACATGTGGTAGGGGCCACCTCTTGAATCTGTGGGGGCCACCTCTTGAATCGTAGGGCTACTTCCTCCCTCCTGCCTGTGCCGCCTGGTGTTAGCGTGATAAGCATTCTCAGTGCCTATTAACACACATACAGACCTGTATAATGATAACTCTTGGACCACGTGTTATTTGGTCCCCCTATTCGAATAATGGTACCCGCGTATCGGAGTTCGGATGAGTTCTACTGGAAGTGCGGGCTCCAGCGTGAACTGCCGGTGTTGTGGGACGTCGGTGGGAAAGGGACAAGAATAACATAAGAACATAACAACCAAACTGTAATAATATTAGGAACGTGTGATATTTGGTCTCACCTTTGTTCGGGTCCTGATACTCATATCAGACCCGGGTAAGTTCTACAGAGTGCGAACTTTAGTATGGACTATCATTGATGTGAGGCGCTAGCAGGGAGGCGATTGAAATATCAAACGGTACTGATTATTAGTATTATATAACTTAAAAATACGACACCTTTATATTCTAGTTATAGTATTAGGCCCTGAGTTGACACCTTACTTTATGACACATGATGATACTCTATAGTTCTGTTATTCTTAGGGCAACTCAAGATGTATAAACTCAGACGATGGAGACATGAGATATATGATATATAGATGAGGGCTTCTTTGTTTGGATTATCCCTTTGATGTATCTATCCTGTGAATTCATAATCTGAGCTTGTACAACTAATTTTGTCCATGCTTGTATTTATCGCATGTTCAACTTATTCACCGCATGTTTATATGTACCTATGCTCTTTATACTGCCTTCTATGCATGTTTTCAGTTTCAGATTCATCGATATACATGATTTACTGTCGTTCATTTAATTTCCTTTATGTTACTTGTCATTTCTAGTACCTGCATGCCAGGACCACATCACTTGATCATGTACACGTGTGCATATTATGCACACCATTTGGCTTTATTATATATACTCACTGGGGTTGCTAACAACCCTAAATCCTCATATTTAGATCCTAGAGCCTGGACCATGGTGGCCTTGCTATACCTGATCAGAGTGGTATAGCAGTAGCGTGGGTTAGCAGTTGCCTATCCGGATCCTCCTTCTTTTAGCCTCTCCTTGATCGGCTCGCGAGATTTTCATCTTGCTACACGTGAGTACTTTCCCGTATTTCATATTGTACATCCTGCTTTTGTGCTTCTTAGTGATCATGTATTCTTGAGATATTATATAATGTCTTGTGATAACTGTGTACTTGTGTTATTATTGCTGGATTGTATATTACCACTGTGCTTCCGTACTCTAATTCTTGTCTGTACTGATGCTTAGCGTATATACGTGAGGGCATTTTCAGCCTGCGTATATACGTCGCAGTAACGTCTCCGTACCCACTGGATTGGGGCGTTACACTTAGTTTTGATGCTGACTAACTTATGAAGTTAAGTTACTAATGATCTTATGTTTAATAAGTTTTTAATATTGATTAAGATCTTAGTAGGCGTTTAGCTTCAACAAAAGATTCATAGTAAAGTTTTGAAGCTAACATGTGTTAATTCAAGAGCTCGCGTGTCAAGATCACATCTAGTACTCGAGATAGAGTCAAACTCATTTAGATCAAGTTTGGATCAGTCATCTTGGAGATGGAGATCGACGAGAAGACTTCAGTTTAGGTTTTTTTTAGTATTTAGATCTTGTATAAGGATAGTTTAGTTTTGATATGCTCAAGTATACACACACAAGTTCAAAAGTTTTGGTTTTAGTTTAACCATTTCGGATTTTCAAGAATATATTTATTGGTTTCATGAATAGATAGAATCAAAAGAAATTACATGGTTTAATGTATATTGGATTTCATCCATATACATCTATACTTCATATGTTTAAAAAAACTATTTTGATGTATCTTGTTCATGTGTTTAAAGTTTTGTTTTATCAAAACTTATTTTGGATTTAATGTCAAAAACTTAAATTTATCATTTATATGTGTATTGGATTCTATCCATACACACTATGCTTCAAATGTGTTTCTATATCTTGGTTTTGCATTTGAACAAGTTTTAGAAAAATCGACTTTCCATTTCAAAGTTTAGTTTTTGAAAATTACCATTTTGTTTAAAGCTTAAATTTTTTAGCTTAAAAAATGGTTCAAATTGTTTGTAATATATGTTGGATTTTAATCACACATATTTGTACTTCAAATATTAACATGAACTTATTTTTGTGGATTTTATGAGATTTATGGGAATTTATAGGTATTTAAAGTCCAACTTTCAACCCTATAATTCCTGTTCTGAGCCTTCTGGCGGTCGATCGAACCAGGGCTCGGTCGGCTGATCGGTCAACTGATGTGCATAAGACATGCATAGAGACCATCTCTATATGGCCGGTCGACCGCACGATCGACCAACTGTAAGAGACTTAGTCTCTATTTGGCTCGATCGATCAAGCAGTCAACCGACTTGGCATTTTTCCTAGGGCGGTCGACCGCGTCGACCAGGCGGTCGACCGACGGCCTCAAATGGTCAAAATTTGACCATTGGCCGGTCGACCAGGCAGTCGACCGACAAACCTATCTAGGTAGTTTTTGACCCCAACGGCTATATCCTGAATTGCCTATATATTTGGATTTTCTAGGCAGATTTCTCAAGGGTTATTGAAGAGCAATTTTTTTCTATCTTCTCTTGAGTTTCTATAGCAAGTTTCAAAAGAGTTTTTGTGCTTCAAATCACATCTTTATTTATCTTTTAAAGTTTTGAAAAATCAAAGAAAAATAAGTCTTTGGGAAATTTGTTTTATTCTTTATTTTTCCATATCTATCTAGAGTTTTCTCATGTATATTTTCTTTGAGATTTCTTCTTCAAATACTTTATTTTCTCACATACTTGAGCTATTCAATTCTAAATCTACCTTTAGGATCTTTGTTTTGTGAGAAAATTATTTGTGATCTCTTTACATCATCAAGTGTTGTTTGTGATCTTTGTGATTACCAAGTTGTAATCTTTCTTTGCTTTATGTTAGGTTTTGTGCTTTCCCTCTTGTGTAAGGTGATTAGAGAGGAGTTGTGTACTCACGGTGTTAAGTTATAATTTCTCAGTGGAGGCCCCTTTGTAGAAGGTCCTGTGTAAATATAGTCAAAATCCTTCTGTGTGAAGGTGGGGACGTAGAGCAGTGGCTCGAACCTCGAAACATATCTTCTAGTTTGAGTTTGAATCCTTTCTCTCAACTCTCATCTCCTTATATCTTGCATTACGTTACTTGCTTATATTCATATGCTTGATATAGTTTGTGTGTCACGCTTGTATTGAACCAAGAGTGCTATTAAAGCACTCAACTCATAATTCAGAGGAATCGTGAGGAGTAGTTCCAGAGCCCTTCACGGGGAATTCAGACTCACTCTTAGTTACACGTTGTGTGTTAGCAATTAGTTTTTAATTTCGCATCATTTGTCATTAGATTCACACTACACCTATTCACTCTCCCCCCCCCCCTCTAGGTGTACTTTCACATTCGTGTTTTGTGCTAAAATTGGTATTTGGGATTTATTGATTAATTGGTAATTGAAAAAATTATGAGTAAGAGATTTATGATTTAGCTGCTACTTTCTATTACCTCTATTTCATGTTTGTATGCCTTGTTCCATACCCATTTGGTAGTTAGAGGCATGGATGGAGGTTGGTATGTTTATGTATGGTTTTTCATATCTCATATCTATACCTATATGCATATGATGACTTGTTTTGAAATTGTCACATTCTTTAGTCATAAATAATTGAACTTAATAGATAAGCATAATTTTATGGGGAGTTTTTCTAAGCTCTTCATATTATTCTTTTAAATAACTTATATGTTTTGTCATCATCAAAAAAGGGAGAGATTGTTAGCTCAAGATTACAGTCACCGGCTTCTTATTTTGATGATAACAAAACGTATGTAGTTAATTAGTACTTATCAAGTTCAAGTGTTTAAGTATTTTTTAGGGTTCAAGAGAATTCAAAGTGTTTCTTTCTCAAAAAGAAGGTATTGAAGTCTAAGCTCAGTCAAAGATGGGATTTAAGTTAGGACAATCAAGATTGACTTTTTGGAAAAGCCCACTAGAAAATTGCTTGAACACATGTAGAACCTATGTAAGAAAATAGTATGTTTAAAATATAGTGTGTAGAATTGATGCTCAAGAAGTGACACACAAAATATAAGTTTTCAAAATACGAGTTGTAATATCCAGCTTTTCTAACTTTTGTTATGTTACAAGGCTTGGTGTTTGAAATATGTCATATATTTTTTCAAGTTTATATATCCTATCATGTATCCCAAAGCCTATGTATTGCCAAAACATTTTTCTAATAGTTTATAAAATATTTAAAATTAAGTTTAAATTCAAATTTTACCCAAAATATGTTTTTAAGCTAGGTCGGTCAACCGGGCGGTCGACCAAACCTCAGGGCCATTTATGGTCTTAGCCTGTACATGTCATGCACGTTTGTCGGGCGACCGATCGGACGACCAACAAGCCTAGCGGTTGACCAGGCGGTCGACCGACTGGCACTAGCTTGGTCTCGGTTGAGATCAGTCGACCGGGTGGTCGACCGAAGCTCTGTCAGGTTACAGTAATGGCTAAATCTGTTTCTTTAACTTTTTTTCCAACAGGTATATTTGCTTTCTTTGGGTCTAATCTCTCTCTTCATGACCTGATAGGATCTTCTAACAGTGTTTTATCATTTGCCTATATATAGGGTTCATTTGTAGAAGATTACTAACAATTGTTTTTGAAAAATATTTGAAAAATCAAGTTTATTCAAGAGAAAGATTTCAAGTTTTCATGCTTCAAGTGCTCTCATTTCAAAATCAATTTCTGCAAGTTTCAACTCTTAGATTGATTCATTTCAACTGAATTTCTCTTTCATAAACTTCATGAGCTTCATCTCGCATCAAATACTATAGGAAGTTGTAAAAGGGATTGTTTGTAATCTTTATGGTCACCAAGAGCTTATAAACCTTATTGGCTTTGTGCTATCTCTTGTGCAGAGGATTGAGAGTTGGAGTTGTGTACTCCAATCTTGTGTAGACATTGTAGTTCCTTTGTGGAGACTCCTTTGTTAAAAGATCCTTAGTGGATAGTAAAATCCTTCATGCAATGAAGGCAGGGACGTAGAGCTTAGTGCTCGAACCTCGAAACAAATCCCATGTATTTATGATTGCTTTCTTTCTTACTCTTACTCTATTTCAATTGCTTGCACTTATGTTTTTACTCTTATTTCACTTGCTGTTCATATCTAGCATCATTCATACTTGTCGATTTTCACTCTAAATCAAGAAGGCAATTGAGCACTCAACTCATTGTCTAGAAAAATATAGAGAAGAAGTTCTAGAGCCCTTCATAGGGAATCCGGCTTCACTTCTTGATTTGAGTTGATTGTTTGCATCATTCATTTTATTAATTATTGCATTTCTGCATTTTTGATCATTAGATTAGCATTACACCTATTCACCCCCTCTAGGTGTACTTTCATTGTTAGTACCAATGCATGAGTATACATAACAAGTAAGAGAACCGCCAAGCAGTTAAGCCCAGAGGCTGTACAGGCACAAATACAAGTATAACCTACACTATTACAACCATTCACCACACAAATAGTACATCATCATATACCAATACAAGTGCCGCACCCATATATACAGGCATCACACAAGTATAATTAGCAGCCTACACATATGCCAACATTACACAATACAGTCTTGCCCACATATACAATGCGGGAATCAAATACACGCACAATACAACCCCAAAGAAATACATCGCCCAACATGAAATAACAATACATGCCCAAATAAAAGCAAATATTCACCAAAACAGAAAGAGTACTCGCCTAAGTCTGGAATTGGCAAGAACACCGAGGAAACTCCAGGGAGTGCGTACACTACACCCGAGAGAGAAAGAGTGAAGAAAGAGGGACTTAGAGGGAGAAGAGAGAAACATAAGAGAAAGAGACTGAGATCCAGAGAGAAATAGAGAGAAACAGAGAGGGAAAGAGATAGCAGAAAGATGGAAAAAAGAGAAAGAAGGTAAAGAGAGAGCTAGAGAGAAAAGAGAGGAGAACCAGATCTAGGAGAGAGAATCTGAGGGAAGAGAGGGAGAGAGAACCAACAAGGAGAGAGGCTGAGCTGGCCAGCAATTAGCCGGCCAGAGGGTGACCGGCTGGCCTGAGCAGCCAGTGGCCACAGCTAGGAGAGGGGTTAAGGGAAGAGAAAGAGAAAGAAAATAAAGAAGAAGATGATGAAGAAAGGAAAGAAGAAGAAGGAGATAGAGATGAGATAGTGGAGGAGAAGGACTTGGCCGATCGAGGGGCACGCCAGTGGTGGCAGTGCCCGAGCTGCCGCAACCAAGGTAGGTAAAAGGGAGAGGATGAGAGAGAAGAGGGAGAGAAAGGAGGTGAAGAAAGAGAGATCGGAGAGAGATAGATGGAGATAGAGAGTGAAAGAGAGATGATGGGAGAGAGGAAGTGATGGGAGTGTGATGGGGAGCCGACCCACGTGATAGCCAAGGGGAACGATGGGAGGAAGAAAAGAAAAGAAAGAAAGAAGGAAAGGAAAAGGAAAAGAAAGAAAGAAGGAAAGGAAAAGGAAAAGAAAGAAAGAAAAGAAAGAAAAAAAAAGCGAAAAGAAAGAAAAAGAAAAGGAGAAAAGAAAAGGAAAATAAAATTTAAAAAATAATATACAATAATAATACGAGACATGCTCAGTGTCCAGGGTTCAGGCTGGCCCAAGTCCGGGTTCTGAATTGGGCTCGGGCTCACAGAATACGAGCCAAATACCAATCAATAAACGAGGAAAAAATAGATTAATACAAGCGAAAAATCGGAACACGTATATGGGTATGTATTTCAGGAACGAGGTGTTACAGTGTGGCATTTGGACCCCCCATATTTGAAGTCACCTCGAGGTACTCAAATTCAGAGGACGACTTCTTCTTATGAGAGCATCGCCTTTTGGCTGAGTTAGAGGTTGAAGCCGGTTAACAACCATTTGAAAACCGGCAGCTTAATCATCTGAGAGCCATAGTGGCAATCCGAGAGTACCACCGAGATAAGCCGCTCGCAATGATACTGAGGAGTGATTTGATGAATACTTTTCTTTCTAGTCAAGCATTCTCTCAGATTAGTATAATGAGCTTCTTAGGAGCTAACCTTGAATCCATGAGGGTTAGGACTTCCCAGCTCAGATTTGAACTTAGGCACTTTTGGATGAACACGACTCTCGCGTTTTTGAAGTAAAACATGAAGGTCGCGTTCTGGAACAGCCTTTGGGTAAACGCGACTCTCGCACATTGGAGCATCTTGAGCCTGAATGCGGATATCACGTTTTGGTGTAGAGACACACAGTTCGCTTCATAGCGACTGCTACGTCTGAACGTGAGTGTCATGTTTCTATGGCATCTGTGTCTGAATGCGAGCATCGTGTTTAATGCATACTGCACTGCTTTCAGTTTCTGTGTGATGACAGGGAGCTCGACATCTTCGTTGACGATCAACAATTCGCTTAGCTCACAAGAGTTATTGTGAACCCCCTGCAAATTGAGTTTGCTCAGTGTCAAAATGAATCTGTAAGACTTATGCCTTGGTCGCTTAGAGTAGAAGTCTTCCAACCCAAAGGTGATTAACTCGAGTTTGTTGAGCCTTGCGAGAGGCTTGATGACAAGATTGATCTTTGTTGTTATGTTGGCCTTAAGCCACAATATAGGTCTTGCGGGTCTCTTAAGAGACTTCATCACAAGCCATACTGGCTTCAAGAGAGGTTGCGTGAACCTTATAAGAGAGGTCGACCTGTTTGCCTTGTTGAAAGACGTATGATTAGCTTTCGAAGAAGATTTTACTTAAGAAGTGATTGTACACGTACATTGCATAATTAGTGTCACATGTCTCACATGTGTCACATTTATTCCATAATAAAATTCTGCTATTTAATGCATTTTAATGTCTAATGGTATGCGGGATAATTAATAAAGAAAGAGGAGAAATTGACAAGTTTATCTAATTAAATATGGAGTTTTAAAAGCTCAAGTAAAGCAATGAAGATCTACTCAAATTAGAGGTTTAGAAGCAATTCTATCCAAAGACTGAAGCAAACAGAGAAGACAACAACAGATAAAACTAGTTAAAATTGGATTTTTGAAAATCCATTTGGTTAACTTGAAGTTCAATGAAGATAATTCCAAATCCAAAAGTCCAGAGGAAAATCTTATCTGAAAACATGAAATAACAGAGAGGATATTATCAAATTTATTCCAACTAAATCAGATTTATTTGAATTTATTATCCTTACTTGAGAAATCAATGAAGATAATCTTAAATTTAGAAGTCCAAAGATGAATTTATCAGTATACAAAGGGATAACAAGGATAAGGATATTGGTTGTTGGGCCATTAATTTAAGCTCATCTCTTCACCACCCTTTGGCACTCCTTTTTTTTCCTATAAATACTGTAATTTCTAAAGGCAAATGGCTACCACATTGCAGAGAGAGATCCTAAGCTAGTTTTTTTTTCTCTAGTTTAGTTTAGGTTTTCTTTCTTTTTACATGTAATTTTAATTTCTTTATAGTTTAGATTAGAGATAGTTTCATGAACAAAAAGAGAGGAAAAATTGTGTTTAGAGTGACACTAAATATAATTTTCTTTAAAGAAAGTTGTATTGAGAGTGATAGTCAATGTAACTTTTCACTTTTATTCATTATTATTCAACTTAGTCGATCGCTGCTTCTATTCCTTTCGCTTACTTTGCTTTATTTTACTCCAAGGTATGTTAATCAATACAACGATCCAAGGTATGTTATTCTTTTTAAATCTTTTCTTTCTTGTTTATTAGTTTCAAAAACGACTTTAAAAACCAACGCTTTTCTTCTTCTTCATTCTTTCTTTTTAATATAGTTCTTCAACTAAAACACCAAAATCATCTTCTATCTTTCACTTTCTTTCTAACTTAATCTAGTTCTTTTTCTTTTCTTTTCAAAAACAAAAAGAATCTTTAACCAATTTTAGTAACTTAAAAGTATACCAAAAATACTTTCATCGCAGTTCCTCCTTGTGGATCACGACCCGCATAACCACTTGCTATAGCAGTGATATTGAGCAGCCTTGCACTTGTTAATCTTCAATCTGAACTTCTTCTTTTTTTGTGCACAGGTTAGACTCGACCAAATTTTGGCGCCGTTGCTGGGGAGGGATGGTAAGCTTTTAAGTTTATTTAAATGATTTAACTTTCTCTTTTGTTTTGTGTGTAGGGGCTATTTTTAAGGAAACAAAGAGCTGCAGCAACATATAAGTAACTCTGGGACTCTACTCTAGAAAGCATAGCCCAGAAGCTCTCTACTTTGCCAGGAAAACGCGGCCAAATCCGCCCTCGCGCGGCAAACAGAGTTGACTACGAACCCTGTTTGGTTGCAGGGTGCTTGAATTGAAATGCTTAGTCTTTTGCAGTAATTAGTTTCCTTATTTAACTTATTCTGCACATATTTCTAATTTCAACATTAATGTGGTTGCTTTGTAAATGCTAAAAATATTTAAACTCTTGCATTTTAGGACACGTGTCTAATTTGTTTACTTTTACATTACTCTGAAGAGTGCTGGAGGAAAGGCATGTGTGCATTGCATATAGTTTAGAAAATATATTTTGAGTGATTTATATTGCTTAATTGTTGCTTATTAATTAAATTAAGGGTTTGTCCTATAAACAAGATAAGGTGGGGAAGTCATCTCCCTCCCTTAGCCTACAAATCATCTCCTCATTTACTAACCAAGTTTGATTATAAATGAGCAGACATTAGACTTAGGAACATCTCAGACTGACTAGGAGGCTAACCTAAGGGGGAAGTTGTTAGACTTTGACCTTTGCCGAATCAGTGTTAAAGGTCGGGGATTGAGAGGTGAAACCTCGAAGGCTGGTCGTTTGGCTTAATTAGGCCCTTTGATTTTGGCGCTTATATCTCCCACCAATCTTGTCCCCATCTGGCCGATTAACTTGTGGTCAGATTCTGTAACATACCTCCCATGGACAGTCTAATCTGTTAGGAGTCGTCTAGGTCTAAGGTCTACCCTAAGTTAGGCTATATTTTTTTCTTTCTTTTTTTTGTTTATTTGTTTTTGTTTTGTTTTTGCATATTTGTGATATTGGTTACAATTACAATTATTCCAATGCATATAGTGATCCATACTTCACACCGACTTCTTTTGACTCAGATATACCGACCCGGCATTTCATAACTTTAACCACTAAGTATGCCGGATTGGTCTTATCCGAATCAATTATGCCCCAGTCCCAACATTTGAACAAGACTGGAACAATCATTAATGTGGTTGCTTTGTATGAACATATTTCTAATTTCAACATTAATGTGGTTGCTTTGTAAATGCTAAAAATATTTAGACTCTTACATCTTAGGGCACGTGTCTAATTTTGTTTACTTTTACATTACCGCTGAAGAGTGCTGGAGGAAAGGTATGTATGCATTGCATATAGTTTAGAAAATATATTTTGAGTGATTTATATTGCTTAATTGTTGCTTATTAATTAAATTAAGGGCTTGTCCTATAAACAAGATAAGGTGGGGAAATCGTCACCCTCCCTTAGCCCACAAATCATCTCCTCATTTACTAACCAAGTCTGATTATAATTGAGCAGACGTTAGACTTAGGAACATCTCAGACTGACCAGGAGGCTAACCAAAGGGGAAAGTTGTTAGACGTTGACCTTTGCCAAATCAGTATTAAAGGTCGGGGATTGAGAGGTGAAACCTCGAAGGCTGGTCGTTTGGCTTAATTAGGCCCTTCGTTTTTGGCGCTTATATCTCCCACCAATCTTGCCCCCATCTGGCCGATTAACTTGTTGTCAGATTCTGTAACATACCTCCCATGGAGAGTATAATCTGTTAGGAGTCGTCTAGGTCTAAGGTCTACCTTAAGTTAGGCTATATTTTTTTCTTTCTTTTTTGTTTATTTGTTTTTGTTTTTGTTTTTGCATATTTGTGATATTGGTTACAATTACAATTATTCCAATGCATATAATGATTCATACTTCACACCGACTTCTTCTGACTCAGATATACTGACCCGGCATTTCATAACTTTAACCAACCAAGTATGTCGGATTGGTCTTATCCGAATCAATTATACCCCAGTCCTAACATTTGAACAAGACTGGAACAATCATTACCACTCTTCATAGAGTCAGTAGGGATACAACTCTCCCGAGTCATATGTGTTGGCCCAAGGTTACAATCATCCGGTTTTATGATTTTAATGATAACAAAACGTATATAGTTAATTGTACTAATCAAGTTTAAGTGTTTAAGATTATTTCAGGGTTCTAAGGATTCAAGAGATTTCTTCCTTTAAAGGAAGGTGTGTTGGACTCAAGGAGACTTAAATGCGGGATCATAACTCAGTACACTCAAACGATGCAAATGGAGAAGCCCGATTGAAGATCTTGTAGTCACCTAGACGCTTATAAGATTTTAGTATGTTAAAGAGTAAGAATAAGATAAAGTGCTCAAGAAGTTACACACACAAAATATACTTTTCAAAAATACAAGTTTTGGGTAGTATTGGTTTTATTGCATGTTTGGTATCTATACATGTTTCATAATTTTTCAATTTTTTATATCAAGTTTAGAACATGTATTTTATCTCCTATACTATACTACATTACCCTCAAACCAATACAAAATATTTTTAAATATTTTAAAGTTCAAAATCTGTTTTAAGTTTATTTCAGGCCATAACAGTCGACCGGCCGGTCGACCGTAACTGTTTCAGGCCAAAACGGTCGATCGGGCCTTTTAGCCGTGGGCATGCACGTTTGTCGGTCGAACGGGTAGGTTGACCGTCAACCCCTGCGGTTGACCGACTGGTCGACCGATTGCATGGGCCTTACTCTCTGTTTGTGTCGGTCGACTGGACTGGTCAAAAATTTCTTTTTAAAATGACCAGTGACCGACCAGGCGGTTGACCGTAGCCAACGGCTATATTTTTAGTGACGTGCCGGTCGACCGACAGTCGTCCAGGTTGGCATAACGGCTAGATTTTGAATTTGTTTTGATTTTAATATGTTTCAACGGTCATTTTATGTTTCCAAGAGGTCAAACTCACCTCAAATCACCTGACTTCACTCTTGAATGTTGTTCATCCCTTGCCTAAAAATAGAGGGCATAGGTTTTGATTTTCAATAAGAAAAATATCTTAGTTTTCAAGAGTTTTCAAGAAAATAAGTGTTTCATTGCTTTCCATTTCAAAGTTCTTACTTTTGAAAGGCTTTTCAGTTGATTTTTAAGTCTTCTAAATCTCTTTAACTGGTTTTTTCTCTCACTTAGCTTCTTGAGCCGAAAATCATATTCCACTCTATAAGAAGTTATAAGAGAGTGCTTGTGGTCTTGCTAGATCACCAAGTGGCTGGTAATCTATTGGCTTTATTGGCCCAAAAGGTTACACACTCTCCATTTGTTTAAAGTTTTGATGATAACAAAGCACATAGAAGCTACATGGTACTAATAAGTTTGTTTAATATGAGTTTCAGGTTAGTACCTTTTATGAAGGCCATTGCTTAGCTATTGCAAGGTTTTCTAGGTTCATGGAGCAAATAAGGCAAATGGCATAAGAGGAAATGTCCATAGAAGAGAAAGCTCTAGCATGACATTGCATGGCTCAAGACTTCATTATGGCTCAGAGACTTCATTAGATTTGTTTTTAGTTTTATAGTTTTGTTAAAGAATAGTGAATAGGTTTGAAGCTCAAAACTCCTACACACAAGTTTTTGCGCACATGTCTTTTCTAAAAATTTCTCCTATATATATACATACAAAATATTTTTAAATATAGTCTGTTACTTATAAACTCAATTTTGTGTATTACACATAGTTCTAATCGAAACTATTTTGTAAACCATCAAAATCTCCTCAAAATCCTTTTCAAATTTCAGTTTTTGACCTGAGGCGGTCGACCGGCCGGTCGACCGACTCTATGTCAGGTCAGATCGGTCGACCGACTCGGTCGACCGGGATTCTGACCGTAGGGTGCGTGCATGTGTGCACGTTTCCCGGTCGACCGGGCGGACGACCGAAACCATTTCCGGTCGACCGACCTTCGGCCGACTGAAAGTTAGTGACTCTCTGTTTGTTGCGGTCGACCGGGCAGTCGACCGTGGGCCTGCACCGGCTCTATTTTTTGAAAACCTGGTCGACCGGCCGGTCGACTGAGGCTGTGTTTCAGCCTTAACGGCTACTTTTTAAAACACATTTTAAATCGTCTTTTTTGTCTCTAAACGAGTTTAGGGGATGGTTTTTGGGTTAAATACTTCCTAATTACCTATTGTATTAGTTTACCCTTTAATCCCTAGCTCTATCCTATAAATAAGGGTAATTAGGGTTGTGGGATACACAACAATCATTTGCAAAAAATATTCAAAGTTTAAAGGCTTTCAAAAGAGTTTTGTTCTTGGTTTTTTGTTCTGAAAAATCTCTCTCATTTCTGAAGTTTTTGTTTCAAAGCTCTCTCAAAATTCATTTTCTTTTTCCACTTACAATACTAGAGCTTCAATCCTACTCATTGTTCTATAGGACTTTTGTAAGGGAAAAGGATTTTTCAAAAGAGAGTTTGTGGTCTTTTGATCATCAAGAGAATACTTGTACTTGAGATTATGGAGATGGGTACTCCGGTGTGATTGTAACTCTTTGTGAAGTTATAGTGATTAGAAATCCTTCTGGGTGAAGGCGGGGACGTAGAGCTGGGTGCTCGAACCTCGGAAAAATTCTCGGTGTTTGCGTTTGGTTTACTTGCTTTAATTCCTTGCTTTATATTCATTGCTTCATTTACTTGCTCTACATATTCATTGCAACATTGTACTTGCTCTACATATTCATTTCTATATACACTTGTTTCATATTCATATTGTCGATCAAATACTCATACAACATGATTGCAATACGCACCTCAAACTCTTGTCTAGAGGAATCACGAGGAAGGAGTTCAGAGCCCTTCACAGGGTATTCGGCTTCTAGTCTTGTTTTGGGTAATCGTTGCATCATAACATTTTTAATTATGCATTGATTAGCATTATCACCTATTCACCCCCCTCTAGATGATTTCAATTAGTATCAGAGTTAGGACTCTAGTTTTTGGCTTCACATCCTTAGAGAGATCCTAAAATTTGCTAATCACTATTTGCGTTCTTTCATTCATACACTAGTAAAAATGGCCGACAACATTAAGACTCCGAAATTTGATGGACTCAATTTTCCCATTTGGAAGGTTAGGATGACTATCTTTCTACAATCCCTAGGTAGTTTAGTTGCTAAATTCTTGACCAAACCCTATAGTAGACCCGATAGTGAGGAGAGCACTTGGTCCGACTTTACCTACAAAGAATATGAGGCTAATTCTAAGGCTTAAAATTCCCTTCTCACCGCCTTGAATGAGGATGATCTTACACGGGTTATACATTACCAATTCGCCTATGAGATTTGGCAATACTTATTGGTCACACACGAGGGGACATCACAAGTAAAGAGAGCTAAAATAGATCTCTTGAGGTCCCAATATGAAAGTTTCAAAATGCTTGAAGATGAGTCTATTGATTCTATGATTACCAAGTTTACTAAGATTACCAATGCTCTTTCTTCTCTAGGTGATGATATAAGCAACGACCAAAAGGTGCGCAAAGTGATTCGAGCTCTTCCTTCATCATGGGAGATCAAGGTTACCACCTTAAAGGAGTTGAATGATAAAGATGAAATGGATCTCATAAGTCTTATTGGAAACCTTAAGACTCATGAGATGGAAAAGAAGGCAAGAGAAGAAGCGGTACCTCAAAAGAAGAAATCCATAACTTTCAAGTCTTCCTCTACCATTGATGACAATGATGAAGATGAAGAAGAGGATGAGGAGCTATCTCTCCTAGTGAGAAATGTGAAGAGGATGTACCGCAAGAACAAACTCAACTATAGAAAGAAATGGGAAGGGAAGGAGGAGAAAAGAATCATTTGTTATAATTGTCAGAAACCCGGACATATCATGGCCGATTGTCCCGACTTCAAGAAAAAGATGACTTCTTCCTTAAAGCAAAAGAGGCCGGTTGAAAAGAAGGCATACAAGGCCACTTGGGATTCAGAAAGCGAGTCCGAAGATGAGGTGGACACGGCAAATATGTGTTTCATGGCAAACACACCAAGGTAACCACTCAACCTCTTGATGAAGAAAATGAAATAAGTAGAGAAATGCTAGAACATGCGTTTGTTGAACTTTCTGAATGCTTTGATGATAAAAAGGTAGAATGATCTAAATTGAAAAAGGAAATTGAGTTGCTTAAAAACCAACTTGCAATTGTTTCAAAAGAAAAGGAAGAAATTTCTTCTAATCTTATTTGAACTAAAAGAGAATTTGATGCTTATAAAGTTGCTTGTAAAGCTAAATTTTCAAAAGTTGATGAAAATGAATTTTTCTTGTTAAAAACTAGAATCATTGATTTTGAAAATGTTTTAAAAGATTGTGCTTTTAATACTAAGAAATTAGAGGAAATGTTTTCAAAGAAGCACACTCCACATGTTAAGAATAATAAAACAACCCATGCTAAAAATGCTCACCATGTCAACACTTCACATGTTAAAACTACTCATGCACACAAGTCACATGCTAGTAAGCAACACACTCATTATGCATTTAAATATGGAAGAGTTTATAGATGTACTTATTGTGGTCGAAATGGCCACTTAGCTAAATTTTGCTATGATCAAATAAATAGATCTAATAATCTTGTGTGGGTTCATGACACTAACACTTTAGGACCTAAGAAAATATGTGTACCAAAATCAAGTCCTAAATTATTTGATGTAGGTACTCACCAAGGCTCCAGGACGTAAGGAGTGGTGGTACCTTGATAGTGGTTGTTCAAGATATATGACATGGGATATCAACAACTTTACAACCCTATCAAGGTACGTTGAAGGTGACACCGTCACCTTCAGAGATGATTCTAAGGGCACTATCATCGGTATAGGTAACATTCAAATTGGTGCATCTCCTATTATAGAAATATTGTTCTTGTTGATGGACTTAAACATAACTTGCTTAGTATAAGTCAACTTTGTGATCGTGGTCTTAAATTTGTGTTTGATGATTCTTCTTGCAAAATTTTTTATTGTAAAACCAATGATTGTATTCTCACCGGATTTCGTGATAATAATGTCTATATCATTGACATGCTTAATTTGGATTGTTCTACTAAATGCTTGAATGCTTTTGATGAGACTTCTTGGCTTTGGCATAGAAGATTAGGACATACATCTTTTGATCATCTTGCTAAGATTAATTCTAAGGAATTGGTGAAGGGTATTCCTTACTTGAAGTTTGAAAAAGACCGCATTTGTGGTGCGTGCCAACTTGGGAAACAAACCAAGTCTTCTTTCAAACCAATCAAGGATATCATGTCAACTAGGCCATTAGAATTAATTCACATGGATCTTTTTGGACCAACTAAAACTAAAAGCTTAAATGGTAGTAGATATGCTTTTGTTTTAGTTGATGATTTTTCCCGGTTCACTTGGGTTTTCTTTTTGGAACACAAAGATCAAACTTTTTCACATTTTAAGATTCTTCGAAAGAGTTGAAAAAGAAAAAGGTTTTTTCGATTTTGAAAATAAAAAGTGATAGAGGTGGTGAGTTCATTACCAACTCTTCATGACTTATTGTGATGAAAAGGGAATTAAGCATGAAATGTCAAGTCCTAGAACTCCACAACAAAATGGAGTTGTAGAAAGAAAGAATAGAACCCTTCAAGAGATGGCTAGGACTATGATAAGTGAATATGACCTCCCTCAATATCTATGGGCCGAGGCCGTAAATACCGCATGCTACATATCAAACCGTATTTATTTGTGTAAAAATACTTTCAAGACATCTTTTGAAATTTATCATTTAAGAAAACCAAATGTTTCATATTTCAAAGTTTTTGGATGCAAGTGTTTTGTTTTGAATACCAAAGATAACTTGGGTAAATTTGATGCTAAGGCATATGAAGCAATATTTGTTGGATATTCTACTACTAGCAAAGCTTATAGAGTATTCAATAAATCTTCTCTTACTATTGAAGAATCCACGCATGTTAAATTTGAAGAATCTAATATTGTTGTTGAGAATGTTGTAGAGATTGACTCACTAGGTGAGGACATGGAGAAAATTTCTTTGAAGGACTCACCCATTCAAGAAGAAAAGCAAGAACCTATAGGTGAAGTTCAAAAGGAAGAAGTTGAACAATCTCAACCACTTCCGAAAGATTGGAGATTCGCTACAAATCATCCCAAGGATCTCATCATAGGTGATGTATCTAAAGGGGTAACAACTCGCTCCAAACTCTATGACTTGTGTGGTAACTTTGCATTCATTTCTCATTTTGAACCCAAAAACATCCTCAAAGCCGAGGTGACTCATATTGGTTGCTAGCTATGCAAGAAAAACTCAATCAATTTGAGCGCAACCAAGTTTGGCACCTTGTTCCTAGACCCCACGATAGACCAATAATTGGTACTAAGTGGTGAAAAGCACCTAGAGGGGGGGTGAATAGGTGTAAGTGCTAATCTAAGAAACTAAATGCAAACTAAGTGCGCTAAATGCGGAAGCTAATGCAAATTATGCACAAACTAATACAATACAACAAGTGTAGCCGAATTCCCCTTGCGAGGCTCTGGACTAACTCCCCTTGATTCCCCTTGAAATGGGTTGAGGTGCTATGTGAAGCTCTTGTTGGATGAGTATAAGTTAGGCACACACACACAAGCAATCCAAGCAATAAAGGATATAGCAATATGAAATAATGCAAGGCAACTCAAGCAATATGATATGGCAATATGAGTTATGCTCAACACAAGCAAATATGATATGATGATATGAATTATGATGCTTTGCACAAAGTAAATGAGAGAGAGTTAGAGAGACAATGGGAGCAATCGCAAACAACGAGATTTGTTTCGAGGTTCGAGCACCTTGCTCTACATCCCCGCCTACACCACCGTGTAGGATTTCCACTATCTCAACTCCCACCGAGGGAACCTCTACCGAAGAGGATTTCTTACAACTCTAGGAGTACCAAACTCCTCTCTCAACAACAACCTCCTCACAACCGAGGGGTTAGGCCCGTAGCCAATACAACAACCAATCCACACACCTCTACCGAAGAGGCTCACAACCAAACTCCACCTCTACCTAAGAGGGAGCAAACCAATACCACTCCGATCACCTCTACCGAAGAGGGATACAACAAATAAAGGAGGGTTTACAACAAGTGGTTCAAAAACCACAAACTCTCTTTTTCTTTCTTTTTCCACAAAACAAAGATCCTAATAGTTTAGGATAGAAGATATAGCTCAAGTGTGGAAAACAAGTGTTTTTGGAAACAAGCAACAAAGAAAAACTACTTGGGAAATCTCTTGTATATGATAGAAAAGAAATACCAATCAAAATCCCAAAACCTAGTTTTCTTTGATTTTCCAAAAACCCAAAAACAATAAGATGAAATCTTTTTGGCTTAAAAACCTTTTAAAAACTCTTTTAAACAATAGAGAAAGTCTGGAATTTTTAGCTCTAAAAATCTTAGCCAAAACAATGGAGAAATGGGGTATATATAGCCCCTAGGAAAAACTAGCCGTTAGGCTGATGTGGCAGCCTGACAGACTGCCGGTCGACCGGCCCGGTCGACCGCCAACGGTCAGAAAAGTGACCGTTGGGCACTAGCGGTCGACCGGCCCGGTCGACCGAAACATCCTGAGAGTTGAACTCTCAACTCGGTCGACCGGTCCGGTCGACCGACTACAATGTGTAGCCAGCGTGCACGTCTGTGCACATCGGTCGACCGACCCGGTCGACCGGCCACTTGGTGCGGTCGACCGGTCCGGTCGACCGAACTGGCCTGGCAGGCACAGTGCAGATCAGCACAGATACGGGATTTGAAAATAGGTCTTTTCACTCAATAAAAATCCCATAAATTCACAGTAAATCTAAAAAATAGTTTTAATCACAATAAAAACTGTTTTTCTAAAAAATGTTTTTCTAAAACTTGTTTTATCATTTTACTTTGATAACCAAACTTGTGATAAAAATTTCAAGACATATATCAACCATATCAATTCATTTTTGTGTCTTGCCAATTTTATCAAAAACAAAACTTGTATTTTATCAAATTAGAATTTTCCAAAACATGAATAGGATAGTCAAAATAAGTTTGTTTAAAAAATTAAGCATGCATGTATAGAATGAAGCAACTATACATATATCAATTTAAACTTGTTTTGATAAACTATTCATGAAAACCAAAACTCAATCATAAAACGTGTGTGATTTGTGCACTTGAGCATATCAACTAAACTAAGCTTTACAAATGGATCTAAAACACAAACTCTAACCTAGATACCTAAGTCTTCTTGACGATCTTCATCTTCAAGTAGACTCGGTCCAAACTCCGTGATTCTCCAAGTGCAAAGGTATGATCTTTAAGCTTTGGCACCGGAATCATCATGAATAGCTTCTAAACTCCTTGTTGAAGCTAATCACCAACTAATATCCTGTTAATGATCTGAAACTTAGAAACACAAGAATATTAGTAAACATAACTACATGAGTGTTGATCATCATCAAAACTAGAGTGGAAGGCCATTGGGCCAACAATCTCCCCCTTTTTGATGATGACAAAACTCATGGAGTTATATATGCATGGATTAAAGATAAGCTTCAAGGAAGCTCCCCCTTAACTCATGCATCACAATAAACATAATAGATATGCAATGAAAGCACATGATACTAAACAAAAGCATGCATCATATCTTATTATTTATCCCTATGCATGAACTTGGTATATGCAAAAACACAATCATGCATATATAAAAACAAAACTCAAATTCTTCTCCCCCTTTTTGTCAATCATCAACAAAGGGGTAATCAAAACCATAGATAAAACGAGGGGTAAAAATCTTTCTTCCCCTTTATGTCAAACAAAACAATGCAAACAATGTTCTCCCCCTTTTTGTCTAAAACAAAAAAAAATCAATAAGGGGTGACTACAAACATGATATCAATTAAAAATATGTCAATGAAGCATCTTGATACCAATAAATAAGAATCAGTATATGTTATATGCTATATACATTCATGAAGAGGAAGACGCTAAGTTAGCTTCCCTACACATATGCATTACATGAAGAAAGGATGACAAGCCCCAATTCACATAACACATATTATGTAATGTATAAGAGGAGATGTGAAGCTCCCCCTACACACGTATATCATATAAAGAAGAGTTGTCAAGCTCCTCAATTTATAATATACTCAACATGAATCTATATGTAAGAGAGATGTTAAGCTCTCCTTGCATATAGGAAATACAAATCAAAACTTTGAATATTTTCTTTAAACAACAATTTGAGATACCAATTGTAATTAAACATAACAAATTACCAATTGTAAAACAACATAACAAATTTGAATGTCTAAACACAAATTTTGATATCAATTGTAAGAATATATTTCATTTTGAAAATATATAAACAAATTTGATGTTGATATCATATGTTCAAAATAACAACTTTTGATCATAAAGAGTGGGAGTGCAAATACCAATTGAAATACAAAATCAAATTTTCTCCCCCTTTATGAAAAACAAACTAAAGACATGCATAGTCTTGATAACAATTTAAAAGTAATCAATTTAAACAAAATTGAAACTCAAGCACTAGCATAAACACAGACATATATATGTATGAAAGATAGATACCAATAGAAATTGATATACTTGGAATTTAAAGCATACATACATACAAAACATATATGAGTATACAAGAAGATCAAAATGATACCAATTGAAAGAGTTCAATGATACCAATTGACATAACAATAAGTTCAAGTGTATACATCATATTATCTACCACCCAATCATAATTCAAGTTTTAAAGATTTTCAATTTAGGGCATACATGAACATGATCTCCCATCCTACCGCCCTTGGAAGGTAGGGGTTTTCAAAGATAGATTTGAAAATGTAATTTTGTTTGAAAATCACTACCAAAATGAAGAGCACCGCAACTAGTTAAATGGAAAACTTGTTAACTAGCACGAAATCCTTCAAGTAAGGAATAAAACAAAAATGAAATTCACATGATAATCATCACTCTAACCAATAAAGCATACCTCATGAGAAACAAAACATGAGCAATAGATATGAGTGTACAAATAATATGTGAAGATCATAATCATGAAAATATTTCATTAAGCTCAATTATTCCTTAAAACATAATTCCATCAAAAACATGAAAAATCATATAAAACTACTTATTTAATCTTCAATGCATATGTATGTCTAATACAAGCTAAAATATACATACATATCCAAAACTCAACGAGTCCACTAAATGAATATTCATGAAGGCACGTGGCTCAAAAAGATGTATATGTATAAGATTAGTTTGAACTAGATGGACATATACATGAAGTTAAATATAAATACATGAAACATGAAAAACTAAATTTTCATCACAACAAATTTCATTTCAAGGTATATGTATGAATTGTCAAACATGAAGTATACATACATATCCCTAAACACAATTGAGTCCATATATAGATTTGCATGAAAGGCAAATGACTCAAAGGGTATACATGTATATCTTAAAGTTTGGCAATACAAACATATACATGAAGTGAAACACACAATCATAAAACAAATTCAAAAATGGATACAAGTTTGAAATGTATGAATCATCAAAACTAGACTATACTAGCACATCTAATGGGTTCAAATAAGCAATCAAGCACAACATATATAGATTTATTTGTAGCCCACTCTATGTACAAGTATATAACTAGTCTTAATGAAACAAACATCTAAACATATATTCAAAACATGAAGCATCAAAACAAATATAAAAGTCATCATGATAAAACTAAAACATGATTACTATGTAAATTCACATGTATTAGATTCATGATGTACATTATAGCTTAAACAAAAGTGAGAACACTAAATATGGGTTCATATAAGCATATGTGTCTCAAATACTATACATGTATGTCAAGGATCTAATAAATATGGAATGAACATACTAATCCATAGACATCAAAAACATGCTATAAACATTAAAGCATGGAAAGCATGTAAACAATAAATGGGAGTAAAGGATTGTTACCAAAATGAAGAAGCAACTCTCCTTGTCTCCAAAACATGGTGGTCATCTCCACCAACCTTCCCTTGAAAGTAATGCATCCAATTTGATTTCCATGAAGTCCGGAACGCATCCACTCCAAGGTGCTAACACTCTCACGTCATGTGAGAGCCCACACCTACATCAAAAATAATAGGAGGGGTGGTCTTTGGTACCCTTACTCTTTTGGGTCCATGGGGGTTAGTACTTTCTCTAACCCAAACAAAGTTCTTTGCTAAATTAAGAGTATGTAATCTATCATAGCAAAATTTAGCAAGGTGGCCCTTACGTCCACAATGTGTACATGAGTACACATGAGCATACATGTGTTGATGGTGTCCGTGTGGAGCATGTGTATGCCGTGATGGGTGTGCATGCATAAAGGATGGAACTTGTTTCTTTCGAACCAATGTTTCCAACCGTGAGTGGTTCATGGCACATTGGCTCATAGTGGAGCCCAAACAATCAACCTTCTTCTTAAGCAAACAAATATCATCATTAATCTTAGAAGAAGAAGTGTGGCATGCAATAGGTGAAGTGTGTGATACTACCCTCGCATGGCAAACATGTGCATCAATCTTATTTTGCAAAACAATGTTTTTCTTTAAACACACATCTAAATCATTTGAAATAGAAATAATTTTATTTTTCAAATCAACATTCTCTTTTAAAACAAAATCAACTTTTGAAGACAAGTTTTCATTTTTCTTCAAAAGAACATGGCAATCATTTTTATTTTTCAAAAAGTTATTTTCTTTAAGTGCAAGATCAAGTTGAGATTTTAATGAATCCCTTTCATTAGCAATCTCCTCTTTCTCTTGCAAAACAACATCAAGTCTAGCAATCAAATTTTTATTTTCATTATTAATGCCTAGACTCTTCTTTTTCAACAAGTTATATTTTTCTATTAGTTTTTCACAAACAATAGATAGTTCTTCATTTAAAGCATGGGGATCAACAAAATCATTTGAAAAACTAGCACAATCATTACTATCTAGTTGAGTTTCCGATTGTACCTCAAGGGAGTCATTCCCTTGGACCATGTAGCATTGTTGTGGTTCGGATTCTCCACTAGATTCCTCTTCTTGTTGGATTTGGACTTGAAGCTTGGAGGTGTTGGTGGTTGTCAATTTGTTCCACACTATAAAAGCGGAATCAAAGTTAGAAACACATAAAAGATATTCTTTAGGCAAAGTGCTTCTAATAGCCTCTAGGGCTTGTGCATTGACCCCTATATGATTGCAATCACCAAGATAACATCTCTTGGTGGCCGCAAGGAAAACATGCAAACCTAGGGTCTTTAGGTACATGGACATCCTATACTTCCAAACATCAATGTTGGAAGGGTCAAAGCTAGGAGGGGTCATGAAGTCCATGGTAAACTATGAATGTGCAAACAAACAAATGCAAATGAGATTAGCAAGCAAATGGATCACTCCTAGGATGTTAAGCCTAAGTATCAGGAGCACTAGCTCTGATACCAATTGAAAAACACCTAGAGGGGGGGTGAATAGGTGTTAGTGCTAATCTAAGAAACTAAATGCAAACTAAGTGCGCTAAATGCGGAAGCTAATGCAAATGTTGCACAAACTTGATACAATACAACAAGTGTAGCCGAATTCCCCTTGCGAGGCTCTGGACTAACTCCCCTTGATTCCCCTTGAAATGGGTTGAGGTGCTATGTGAAGCTCTTGTTGGATGAGTATAAGTTAGGCACACACACACAAGCAATCCAAGCAATAAAGGATATAGCAATATGAAATAATGCAAGGCAACTCAAGCAATATGATATGGCAATATGAGTTATGCTCAACACAAGCAAATATGATATGATGATATGAATTATGATGCTTTGCACAAAGTAAATGAGAGAGAGTTAGAGAGACAATGGGAGCAATCGCAAACAACGAGATTTGTTTCGAGGTTCGAGCACCTTGCTCTACATCCCCGCCTACACCACCGTGTAGGATTTCCACTATCTCAACTCCCACCGAGGGAACCTCTACCGAAGAGGATTTCTTACAACTCTAGGAGTACCAAACTCCTCTCTCAACAACAACCTCCTCACAACCGAGGGGTTAGGCCCGTAGCCAATACAACAACCAATCCACACACCTCTACCGAAGAGGCTCACAACCAAACTCCACCTCTACCTAAGAGGGAGCAAACCAATACCACTCCGATCACCTCTACCGAAGAGGGATACAACAAATAAATGAGGGTTTACAACAAGTGGTTCAAAAACCACAAACTCTCTTTTTCTTTCTTTTTCCACAAAAACAAAGATCCTAATAGTTTAGGATAGAAGATATAGCTCAAGTGTGGAAAACAAGTGTTTTTGGAAACAAGCAACAAAGAAAAACTACTTGGGAAATCTCTTGTATATGATAGAAAAGAAATACCAAATCAAAATCCCAAAACCTAGTTTTCTTTGATTTTCCAAAACCCAAAAACAAATAAGATGAAATCTTTTTGGCTTAAAAACCCTTTTAAAAACTCTTTTAAACAATAGAGAAAGTCTGGAATTTTTAGCTCTAAAAATCTTAGCCAAAACAATGGAGAAATGGGGTATATATAGCCCCTAGGAAAAACTAGCCGTTAGGCTGATGTGGCAGCCTGACAGACTGCCGGTCGACCGGCCCGGTCGACCGCCAACGGTCAGAAAAGTGACCGTTGGGCACTAGCGGTCGACCGGCCCGGTCGACCGAAACATCCTGAGAGTTGAACTCTCAACTCGGTCGACCGGTCCGGTCGACCGACTACAATGTGTAGCCAGCGTGCACGTCTGTGCACATCGGTCGACCGACCCGGTCAACCGGCCACTTGGTGCGGTCGACCGGTCCGGTCGACCGAACTGGCCTGGCAGGCACAGTGCAGATCAGCACAGATACGGGATTTGAAAATAGGTCTTTTCACTCAATAAAAATCCCATAAATTCACAGTAAATCTAAAAAATAGTTTTAATCACAATAAAAACTATTTTCTAAAAAATGTTTTTCTAAAACTTGTTTTATCATTTTACTTTGATAACCAAACTTGTGATAAAAATTTCAAGACATATATCAACCATATCAATTCATTTTTGTGTCTTGCCAATTTTATCAAAAACAAAACTTGTATTTTATCAAATTAGAATTTTCCAAAACATGAATAGGATAGTCAAAATAAGTTTGTTTAAAAAATTAAGCATGCATGTATAGAATGAAGCAACTATACATATATCAATTTAAACTTGTTTTGATAAACTATTCATGAAAACCAAAACTCAATCATAAAACGTGTGTGATTTGTGCACTTGAGCATATCAACTAAACTAAGCTTTACAAATGGATCTAAAACACAAACTCTAACCTAGATACCTAAGTCTTCTTGACGATCTTCATCTTCAAGTAGACTCGGTCCAAACTCCGTGATTCTCCAAGTGCAAAGGTATGATCTTTAAGCTTTGGCACCGGAATCATCATGAATAGCTTCTAAACTCCTTGTTGAAGCTAATCACCAACTAATATCCTGTTAATGATCTGAAACTTAGAAACACAAGAATATTAGTAAACATAACTACATGAGTGTTGATCATCATCAAAACTAGAGTGGAAGGCCATTGGGCCAACAAGTGGATTTTTAGGAATAAGATGGATGAGTTAGGAAATGTTATTACGAATAAAGCTAGGTTAGTGGCCCAAGGTTACACTCAAGTTGAAGGAATTGACTTTGAGGAGACCTTTGCACCCGTAGCACGGCTTGAAGCCATACGGATGACACTAGCTTTTGCATCTTTTAAAAATTTTAAACTTTTTCAAATGGATGTAAAAGTGCATTTTTAAATGGTTTTATAAATGAAGAAGTTTATGTTGAACAACCTCCCGGTTTTGTTGATCATGTTCACCTAATTTTGTTTTTAAACTTGATAAAGCTTCGTATGGATTAAAGCAAGCTCCTAGAGCTTAGTATGAAAGGCTTTCTAGTTTTCTTCTTTCAAATGATTTTGTTAAAGGCAAAGTAAACACAACATTATTTACTAAGCATGTTGATAATGACATTCTTATAGTGCAAATTTATGTTGATGATATAATTTTTGGTTCTACTAATGAGCTTTTGTGCAAGGAGTTTGAAAAGTGTATGCAACGTGAATTCGAGATGTCTTCAATGGGTGAATTAAACTTCTTCTTGGACTCCAAATCAAGCAAATGCGGGATGAGATATTCATATGTCAAGCCAAGTACTCAAAGGAACTAATAAAGAAATTTAGACTTGAAGGTTCGAAAATCTGCAACACTCCAATGGCAACTACCACCAAGCTTGATAAGGATGACCAAGGTAAATGTGTTGATATTAAGTTATATAGAAGTATGATTGGTAGTTTGTTGTATTTAACGGCAAGTAGGCCGAATATCATATTTAGTGTGTGTCTTTGTGCTAGATTCCAATCGTGTCCTAAAGAGTCTCATCTTCTTGCGATAAAACGCATCATTCGTTATATTAAAGGCACTATTGGAATGGGTCTTTGGTATCCGAAAATCGGAGATTTTTCAATGACGAGTTTTTCGGATGCCGACTATGCGGGTTGTAGAGTGGATAGAAAGAGTACTAGTGGGACATGTCAATTTCTTGGTAATTGTCTTGTTTCATGGTCCTCTAAGAAACAAAATTCGGTAGCCCTCTCAACCGTCGAGGCGGAGTATGTTGCAGCGGGGGCTTGTTGTGCACAAGTCCTTTGGATGAAACATACTCTCCTTGATTATGATTTGCATTATGACCATATAAAAATATTTTGTGATAATACTAGTACTATTCATATGACTAATAATGCAAATCAACATAGTAAGACCAAGCACATTGAGATTAGATATCACTTTCTTAGAGATCATTTTGAGAAAGGTGATATAGAGATTGATTATGTTTCTTCGGATTTGCAACTTGCCGATATTTTCACTAAACCACTTGATTTTAATAGATTTTCCTTTATATGTGGTGAACTTAATGTTTATGTTATTGAATAAATTTTTTTCCTTTTTGATGTATGACAAAAAGGGGGAGAAATATGGGTATGATGAGTTCTTGTATATGAGGTATATATGAGTTTTGCAAGTGTATATGATTTTTTGCAAGAGTTTTTTTTTGCAAGAGTTTTTAGTCTCATGTTTCATGTTTTTGAATTGCTTTTACTTGTTTAATATAGCATAATTTGAGAGGGAATTTTACCTCTCTCTTTATATCTTTTTGATATAGCCTATATGTTTTGTCATCATCAAAAAAGGGGAGATTGTTGGCCCAAAAGGTTACACACTCTCCATTTGTTTAAAGTTTTAATGATAACAAAACACATAAAAGTTATATGGTACTAATAAGTTTGTTTAAGATGAGTTTCAGGTTAGTACCTTTTATGAAGGCCATTGCTTAGCCATTGCAAGGTTTTCTAGGTTCATGGAGCAAATAAGGCAAATGGACACAAGAGGAAATGTCAATAGAAGAGAAGGCTCTAGCATGATATTGCATGGCTCAAGACTTCATTATGGCTCAGAGACTTCATTAGATTTGTTTTTAGTTTTATAGTTTTATTAAAGATAGTGAATAGGTTTGAAGCTCAAAACTCCTACACACAAGTTTTTACGCACATGTCTTTTCTAAAAATTTCTCCTATATATATACAAAATATTTTTAAATATAGTCTATTACTTATAAACTCAGTTTTGTGTATTATACATAGTTCTGATTGAAACTATTTTGTAAACCATCAAAATCTCCTCAAATCCTTTTCAAATTTCAGTTTTTGACCTGAGGCGGTCGACCGACTCTATGTCAGGTCAGATCGGTCGATCGACTCGGTCGACCGGGATTCTGACCGTTGGGTGGGTGCATGTGTGCACGTTTCCCGGTCGATCGGGCGGTCGACCGAAACCCATTTCCGGTCGACCGACCTTCGGCCGACTGAAAGTCAGTGACTCTCTGTTTGTTGCGGTCGACTGGGCGGTCAACCGTGAGCTGCAACGGCTCTATTTTTTGAAAACCCGGTCGACCGAGGCTGTGTTTCAGCCTTAACGGCTACTTTTTAAAACACGTTTTAAATCGTCCTTTTTGTCTCTAAACGAGTTTAGGGGCTGGTTTTTGGGTCAAATACTTCCTAATTACCTATTGTATTAGTTTACCCTTTAATCCCTAACTCTATCCTATAAATAGAGGTGATTAGGGTTGTGGGATACACAACAATCATTTGCAAAAAATATTCAAAGTTTAAAGGCTTTCAAAAGAGTTTTGTTCTTGGTTTTTTGTGCTGAAAAATCTCTCTCATTTCTGAAGTTTTTGTTTCAAAGCTCTCTCAAAATTCATTTTCTTTTTCCACTTACAATACTAGAGCTTCAATCCTACACATTATTCTATAGGGCTTTTGTAAGGGAAAAGGATTTTTCAAAAGAGAGTTTGTGGTCTTTTGATCATTAAGAGAATACTTGTACTTGAGATTGTGGAGTTGGGTACTCCGGTGTGATTGTAACTCTTTGTGAAGTTATAGTGGTTAGAAATCCTTCTGGGTGAAGGCGGGAACGTAGAGCTGGGTGCTCGAACCTCGGAAAAATTCTCGGTGTTTGCGTTTGGTTTACTTGCTTTAATTCCTTACTTTATATTCATTGCTCATTTACTTGCTCTACATATTCATTGTAACATTGTACTTGCTCTACATATTCATTGCTATATACACTTGTTTCATATTCATATTGTGGATCAAATACTCATACAACAAGATTGCAATATGCACCTCAAATTCTTATCCAGAGGAATCACGAGGAAGGATTTCAGAGCCCTTCACGGGGTATTCAGCTTCTAGTCTTGTTTTGGGTGATCGTTGCATCATAACATTTTTAATTGTGCATTGATTAGCATTATTACCTATTCACCCCCTCTAGGTGATTTCAGGCTTGTGGTTCCTCTTGTATGGACGATAGAGTTGTTGGAGTTGGGTACTCCGGTCTTGAGTTGACTGATCGGCAAAAGCTTGCACAAATATAAGTAAAGGAGTGTGGATCAATGTTACTGCTTTTGCGATTCTTCTATAGTAGCAAAGTGGCTTTACGGGTAGTATCCAGATGAAGGGAGAGCAATAAAAGCTTGATGCGACTTCTTTGTTCAAGAAAAGAGAAAGTTCTTTGTCTCAAATAAAGAATTGGAAAATGAAAACAAGTTGGTTTCAAGAATTGTTTAGAATGGTTTAGTGGTTTGTAAAAGTGATTTTCTTAATGGTAAAAACGCATTGCTAACTTTCTACTAAGTGCTCTCACTAATCTCTAACTTCTTGAAGATGTAGTATCACAATAGATCATAGGCAAGCATACCCCTTATGCATATGAACTATTCACGTTGGAAATCGAATGAAAGTTCTTCCTTTAACTTAGCTTAACATGGCAAAAACTTGAACATTCCCTTATGAAGAATAAGGGAAGACACAAGTGCACTAATGGTATCGGCCAAGTTAAAAAGAATATCTCTACTTACAAAGACAAGCAAAGTTTACCATCTATAGATCATCAAGAACCCGTTAAGTATGAAATATAAGAGAGCTAATACTTGTAGGTAAGTTAAAGTTAGAACCCTCTTTTAAGATGTCATAGCTCTCGTTTGCACAAGGCTTATTTGACACTATTGACTCATTTGAGTGATCAATCAAGTTGTTAGAGATCAGTGGGTTAGTAGTTAGTTAGCCATGCAATGAAAAAGTTAGTCAGACATGTTTAAAAAAAGAAACAAAAAAGAGAAGAGGTAAAGAGAGGGAGTATTACACTAAAACAAGAAAGTAAAAGCAAATGGAAACACAAGTATATGGAAAGAAGAAAGAGAAGTATTACTTGTATTAGATTGCCACCTTCAAATACAATTTTTACACGCTCTCTCTCTTTCACTCTAACGGTTAAACTAAAACTAGAAGAAGAAGGAAACAATAACAACTACAACTCCTAAAACAAGACAACAACTACTTGATAAAGCTCTGGATATCTCCAATTGAAGAACCCCAGGGGGTATTTATAGGCACCAGGGGAAAGGGGGCCAGGGAACAGACCCTGGCCTAAAGCACGGGCGCGGCTGCGGCCCTGCCAGGCGGCGCGCGCCTACCTTCCTGCAACGTGCCGTCCCTTCTGTCCCCTGTCAGCTAGATCTTCTGAATTCTGGATTTGATGTCCTGGGCTGACAAAATCTCCTCCCTAAGGTCAATGGCTACTTGATAGGCCTTTAATCACCGATTAAATGGTGATTTAGGGTCTTCTTCTTCATTTGCACACCATGAACCTAGGATCAAGCAAGCAAATCTTTATTAGCAGAATTTTATATCAAATAAATATAAGAATGTGATAAAAATTATGCAAAATTAGAGACTAATCATAGACGAAGTTGTAATCCCTTTGGTATAAGACTCCTTTGTGAAAGTTTCCTTAGTAAATATAGTGGAAATCCTTCATAGTGGGGAAGGCGGGGACGTAGAACAATGGCTCGAATCTCGAAACAAATTCTCTTGTGTTTATGATTGATTTCTTCTTACTCTTTGTTACTTTACATTCTTATTCTTCTGATACTATTTGTTTTGTTTTTCAATATTGCATTCATTTCATCATTTTGCATTTTTGATCTATACTCATATCAACAAGGAAGCAATTATGTACCTCAACTCATCAACTAGAGGAATCAAAGAGGAGAAGTTCTAGAGCCCTTCACCAAGAATTCAGCTTCAATTTCTTGTTTTGAGTGACCGCTTACATCATACATCTTAACTAAATTTAAAAGTGCATTTGATTAGTATAAACACCTATTCACCCCCCTTTAGGTGTTTTTCAATTGGCATCAGAGCTTTGGTCTCTAGTTTCTTAACTTAACAACCTTAGAGTGATCCTTTATAGCTAATCATCTTTCATATTTCATCCTCATTCACATTAGTAAAGATGGCCGAAGGTATTAAGACCCCATCCAAGTTTGATGGCCTTAACTTTCCCATATGGAAGGTTAAGATGACCGTATTTTTGCAATCCTTAGGAAGTCTGGTTGCAAAAGCAGTGACTAAACCCTTTAGTGTACCCCTTGGCGACGAGGACACTTGGTCCGATATTGCTACGAAAGAGTTTAATGCAAATGCTAAGGCACACTATGCCTTACTTCAAGCTCTTAATGATGATGACATTGCAATCCACATATGAGATTTGGACTCACCTTTTAGTCACTCATGAAGGAACATCATAAGTTAAGAGGGCTAAAATTGACCTCTCACGTTCCAATACGAAAACTTTACCATGCAAGAAAATGACACCATTGATGATATGGTAACAAAATTTACAAAAATAACTAACGGTCTTGCTTCTTTAGATGACGGGATACAATGATCAAAAGGTGAGGAAGATCATTCTTGCAGTCCCACCCTCATGGGAAGTCAAAGCTACAACTTTGAAGGAGCTTAACGACAAGGAGGAAATGGAGCTCATTAGTCTTATAAGCAACCTTAAGACCCATGAGATGGTTCCTCTAAAGAAGAAAGCAATCGCTTTCAAAAGCTCTTCCACCTTCTTCGACGAAGATGATGAAGAAGAGGATGATGAAGATCTTTCCCTTCTTGTGAATAATATTAGGAGAATGTATAACAAAGCAAAATTTAACCATAGAAGAAGACAGCAAGGAAAGGAAGAAAAGAAGATCATTTGCGTCAATTGCCAGAAGCCGGGGCACATGGTTGCGGAGTATCCGGAGAACAAGAGTAAACCCTCCACCTCCAAAAAGCAATATAAAAAGAAGGCCCTAAAAGCTACATGGGACTCAGAGAGTGAATCTGATGAAGAAGTTGACACGGCTCACATGTGTTTCATGGAAAATGATAACACAAATAAGGTAACCTCCGAATTATCTCTTGAAGATAGTGAATTATCCATGGATGAATTAAGAGAAGCTTTTGAAGAATTATCTCATAATAAAAAGAAATATTTAAAAATGAAAAAGAAAATGAAACTCTCAACCATAAAATTTTCATGCTCACAAAAGAAAAGGATGATTTGTTTTCAACTCTCACATCTACTCAAAAGGATTTTGATGCTTATAAGATTTCATGTAAAGCTAAATTTCCACAAATAGATAAAGATGAGATTTCTATCTTAAAGAATAAAATTAACTCTTTAGGAGAAGTTTTAAAGAAATGTGAATTTGACAAATTTAGGTTGGAGGCTATGTTTCCTAAGAAATATATCCCAAAGAAACAAACTCATGCTACACACACCCATACTCATAAGTCACAACATTTGCATTCACATCATGCTAAACACACAACACAAATCAAACATGTCCACACTCTACATACTCATCATGCTTTCATGTATGGTAAAATTTATGCATGCACTTATTGTGGCCGAAAAGGTCACTTGGTTAAATTTTATTTTGATAGAATAAATGCCTCAAATAATCATGTTTTGGTTCATAATGCTAACATTAAAGGACCCAAGAAAATTTGGGTACCAAAATCAATAAATATGTTACATGATGTAGGTACACTCTATAGCTCAAAAACGTAGAGAGCGGTGATATCTTGATAGTGATTGCTCAAGGCACATGATATAGGATATCAATAACTTTGCAACCTATTAAGAAACCATGAAGGTGGCACCGTCACCTTCGGGGATGACTCCAAAGGAAAGATTATTGGTATAGGTGTCATGCCCCTCTTCCCAAAATGTGGAATTCAGGTACGTGATGATGGCCAGCAGATACTCACGAAGAGTGAAATCTCTTCCATGAGTATCTTAGGCTGTCCATAACAAGCAGGATAGCACACATATATGCACATACAACCAAGCACAGGGATAAAATCACATATATGAAAAACTGAATCATAAACAATATCATCCAGTATATCTGAATAAAACAAGTCAAGAAAGAAAACTGAACTCACCGGAAAACAGCGAAACCAGAATATGATCTACGAACAACTCTCTATACCAGCTTCCTGATCTAAATACTGAAAAATAATATAAAGGTCCCTCAGAAGCGGACTAGCAAGAGTACACGAAACAGGAAGGAGAGAATATGAAAATGTAGTAACAGTAAGTAGGACATAAGCACAATATGTTAGGTAGTATCGAGAACTGAAAGTAATAACAGTAATAGTAATAATCGAGACGATAGATCATGTACAATAAAGTCGTGCATGCAGGGTGTGACATATATATAATGAACATGAGATGTCCTGGACAAGTAACTGTGGTGTAACATAATCATAAGAACTCGAGATCACAAGATAAAACATCATGATAGGTCCAGGAATGTCATGTAGTCAAGATAATGCATGTCACATGAGTCAAGTGTCAGTATCTTAAAAATACATCTAAGGTACTAGATCACTGAAGACAATGAAGGATATGATACAAGTGCATATATCTAGCATATTTTATTACTCTAACTAATGCAATCATCCTGTGCCCCATCCCACGGACAACTGCATATCAAACAAGTGATGCGTTAGTGGATCCTGATAGTAGGGAGAAACAGTTCACTGTACTCAGGTATCATGTAACATGTAATAACAGGAGCGCACATAAATAACAAGATCACGTGTGGCATCCAAACCCATAAGGGTCGCCCTTCCAAGCGCACCTCCCTTGATTTCCCCTGCTACAGTCTCCCCAATAACCCCGGCTTGATTAATTTTATTAATTAAATGCAAATGCAAACAGTGTATTACTCAGTGTCACAGGATCATGAATCGGTATCAAGAATATTAACATTAGATAGTGAACACAATGTATCAAAATCACGGGACGATGTAGACAGTGACAATATCAAGTGACAAATATATATTTGTGCAAGTGATACCAGATGCATGCAAAGTAGTGCAAGTAATGTCAGTGACATGTAATCTAAATGTTAAAGTAAAACGGTCAAGATCATGTGTCCATAATCTAATAAGATATCCTCGAATAATTACTCAGAATATAATGGTTAATTTCCTTAATTAATTTTCAGTAATATCAGGATCACAATATCAATCGATATTCAATCTTTAACTATCAATCTTTTTTCATTATTATCCAGTTAACCTAAGGGTCCAAATCACAGTATTTGTCATGATCAGTATAAACTTCACATCAATAAATTAGTCTACCACATGCAAGCAATCATGCAACTTTAAGTTGAATGTAGTTTGTACAGGAACGAGATGAGAATACGATATGTAAGGCAATGTAACATGATCACGAGACGGTACAGGTAATAATATCAAGAATACAAGAATAATTAGTCAAATAATCGGAAGAGAAAAGCTAATATGTAATTATGATCACAGGATAGTATTGACGATCAAGCAATATGATAACCATGATTCATAATTAAGAGGTAGAATTAAGATCAAGATGAAAGTCAACGAGAGGAGAATCGTGTACACTTTCCTGATGTCGTTGGAGTCTGGATTCCCGTAACTGCAACCGGGTCTGGGTAAAATTCGCGGCCTAAATATTATGTGAATTAATTAGAGACTTGACATGTTATTTATTCAATGATAAGTTAAGTGATAAAAATTAATTTTTACTATTTATTATAATTTTGGTTGGTTAATATTTCAAAATAATTTAATTTCTGAATTTATAGCAACTATTTAAAAATATATATTCACGATAAAATATATGAATAAAATAATAAATTGATGTATAATGGTTAGATATTACTGAATTATGAATTTCATATTTTTATTGCTTTGATCATTTTTAAATAAAATATCATTGAATAGTAATTACAAAAATATTAATTTCATGTTATTCTAAGTGATATTAGATAAAAATAATTTTATAGAGTTTCAAATTTAGTTTGTGATTTTCTATGAATTTTCTAGAATTTTCTGTGTATTTTATGGAATTTTCTGAATTAAAATAAACCTAAAATCAACAAAAATAAATAAAAAGCTTAACGGGTCTTTTGCTACAGTAATGGGTTTGGGTCTAGTTTGCAACTGTAAATGCTACAATTATTTTTTTTACTTATTTTTATTTTATTTATTCCTTTTATTTTTCTTTTTCTTTTACTTTTTTCCTTCCTTTCTTTTTCTCTTTTTTTTCCTTTCTTTCTTTTTCTCTTTTTTTTCCTTTTTTCTTATTGGGGTCGGGTTCGGCTCTGTAAAACAGACCCAAACCCGGGTCTGTTGGCCAGACCCGCTGGCCTGGCCTGACCAGACCTGGCCTGGTCCAGGTGGGGCTGGGCTGGCCAGACCAGGCCAGGTCTTGGCCTGGCCTGGGCCTGGCTGCTCTCGGCCAGAGGCCGAGAGTTTTTCTTTGTTTTTTTTAAAATAAATTTTAAAATAAATTAAAATTTAAGATAATTAGGAGACATGTCTTAAATGTCCCTATATATTTTTACTAAAATTTTAAAACAAGTTTTTCATGGTGAAATTGTTGATTAAACTAGGGTATGCTACATGTTCGATGAAATGCCAACAATAACTAAAATCGACGACAACGCAAAATAACTTATCCGGAACGCTTCTCTTCAATCTGAATCTTCTTCCAGCACCTTAGAGTATTGGGAGAGAAGGTACGCATGCTCATGCAAGGTGTGTGATCTGCCATGGGGTCATGCGCGGCCGTCGACGACGGATCTTGCGGATGACGACGGAGGCTCACCGGAGAGGATCGGCTGCTGTCGGAGATCACGGAGGCTGGAGAGAGGGGCTCCCGAAAGCCGCGGAGGACGTCGGTGACTTCTAATAGTTGTCAGGGTCGCCGCGGGTGCAATCGTAGGGTTCCGACACCGCGGTAAAGGCAGAGCAAGAGAAGTGCGTGCCTATACACCATGCATAAATATATATACACCTTATCATTTAGGCAACCAAGCAAGCATCAACTCACGCACGCACCCATTGATGCAAGTAAATAACCCACGCACACTACACAGCACAACCCACACGCTCATACTCACAACACACGTACAAAAAGGAAAATGAAGACATACCCATTAATATAACACAGCAACATATTTGTAATCACCTTAAATAATTAACACCTATATTAACACCCAACCAATACATTTTTGCAGAAAGGGGGAAGAAATCACTCACGTCATAAGCATCAAAAGCTGGGGTCCGGCCACCGCGGAGGTTGTCGAAGAGTGACGGAAGATGCTCCGGCAAGGAGGAGGAAACCGTGGGGGTTGTCACGTACTTCGGGGACGGCTCATGGAGTTGCCGCTCGCGCTCGCACTCGCCGGAGGTCAACCAAGAGAGGGGAAAGAGGCGCTGGTGGCTTGGTCGTGAGCTCGGCCGAGGGGGTTGTCTCCGGGGTGTTGGTTTTGACCAAAGAGGGGAGGCTCCCTGGTGGGTGCGGCAAGAGGGAGAGGGCTGTGCTCGAAGTAGGTGGAGAAGAAGAAGGGAGCTCGGTATGAGAGGGATTCGCTGCGCGCCAACCATGTGCTGCTCGGCCAGTGCTCGAAGAGGCGTGAAAGGAGGGAATATGTAGAGGTAGGGGAAGAGAGAGTGTACGGGTGAGAGGGTGTGTGGGATCGTGAGAGAGGACGTGAAAGAGGAGGAGAGAGTGGGCGATGTGGGAGAGAGCGAGGGAAAAATCGTGAGAGAGAAATTGGGGAAGCAGGTGGAGAACGTGTGATTGCGGGGAGAAAGAAGAGGGAGCAGGTCGTGTGGTGGAGAAGAAGATGAAGTAGCCAATGGTTTAATAATAAATGAGCTTATTCTCAACCACACGCCAAAGTGGCATGCTGGTCTGGGCATTAGGATGCTTGGGAGTGTGTCACGGTTTCGAAACTTATAGTAATGGAGGAGTTTGGTTTTTTTGTGTGTCGAATAAAAAGGGTAAGCCAAGGAAGTTCAAATAGAATTATTATCCTCTTGATAATAAGACCTAAAGTTGGCTGGCTGGTTAGAGCATTTAGTCTTATATGGCATTGGGCTTGGGTTTGAAACCTGCTATACACATGCGGGTTATCTAATTCTTTTATTTTATTTTAATTTTAATTTCTTTTTTTGAATAATATTTAAATATTATTTTATTGGATTAAACTCTATTAATTCAGGAGAATCCTCAAAAATTCTAAAAAATAGAAGATGCCATCCTGACCATTGTTGTGAAGTCAGATTTTCAAAATTCATTCCCGATTGTTAATTAAAAATCCCAGAGTCAGCCTATGTCACCGATCGACCCCAAATTGAGATTCTTCTCCAATAATTCCCAAAAAAATTCCAAAATTTTAGAAAACTTATAAATAATGGGAAATAATATCTTGAGTTGAAATTGCCTCAATCCGACTACTAGGATGATTAAATCATCACCAGATACGAGTATTGACATACGTATATCGGAAACCGAGGGTTACAATAGGTAACGTTAAACTTGGTTTATCTCGTATGATTGAGAACGTTGTTTTAGTTGATGGCCTCAAGCATAATCTCTTGAGTGTTAGTCAACTTTGTGATAAAGGTTTTAATGTGATTTTTGATGACTTAGCTTGTAATATACTTGATAGACAAACTAATGCATGTATACTTTCTGAATTTCATGAAAACAAAGTATACATGATTGATATGTCTAATATGTAATACAATGTCACTTGTTTGAATGCCTTCAATGATGACTCTTGGTTGTGACATAGGAGACTAGGCCATATTTCTTTTGACCATCTATCTATAATAAACAACAAGGAAGCGGTGAAAGGTATTCCTTATTTGAAATTTGAAAAGGACCGCATTTGCGATGCGTGTCAACTAGGGAAACAAACCAAGTCCTCTTTCAAATCCATCAAGGATATCATGACATCGCGATCCTTGGAGTTAATTCATATGGATTTGTTTGGTCCTACTAAAATCAAAAGTCTAAGTGGGAATCATTTTTACTTATGTATTGGTTGATGATTTTTCTCGTTTTACTTGGGTTTTCTTTTTACAATATAAAAATCAAGCCTTTTCACATTTTCAAATGTTTAGGAAAAGAGTTGAAAAGGAAAAAATTCTTCAATTTTACGTATAAGGAGTGATAGAGGTGGTGAATTAATTAACCAATCCTTTATCATTTATTGCGAAGAACATGGAATTAAACATGAATTATCTTGTCCTAAAACTCCACAACAAAATGGAGTAGTTGAGAGAAAAAATCAAACACTACAAGAGATGGCTAGGACAATGATAATGAATACGGTCTCCTTTAATACCTATGGGCCGAGGCCGTAAACACATCATGTTACATATCAAATAGGATTTATTTTGCAAAAACACTTCTAAAACTTTTTTCGAAATTTACTATTCAAGAAAACCAAATCTTTCTTATTTTAAGGTTTTTGGTTGTAAATATTTTGTTTTAAATACTAAAGATAATTTAAGTAAGTTTGATACAAAATCTTATGAAGCTGTTGGTTATTCTAACACTAGTAAAGCCTATAGAGCCTTCAATAAATATACTATGACTATTGAAGAATATATACATGTAAAGTTTGAGGAATCTAATGCCTTTATTGAGAATGTTGTAGAAATAGATTCCTTAGGTGAAGACATGATGAGGATAACCTTGAAGGACTCACCTACATAAGAAGACAAGCCAAAGATTGATGTGCAAAGTAAAGTTCAAGAAGTTGAATTGGAGTCAATACAACTACTTCCAAAGGATTGGAGATTCACTCCACATCTTCCCAAGGATCTCATTATAGGTATGTATCAAAAGGGGTAACTTCTCGTTTCCAAGCTCCATGATCTTTATGGCCATTATGCTTTTATTTTTCATTTTGAACCAAAGAACATCCTTAAAGCCGAGGGCGAATCATATTGGTTGCTTACCATGTAAGAAGAGCTCAATTAATTTGAGCGCAATCAAGTTTGGCATCTTGTCCCTAGACCCCATGATAAACCAACAATTGGCACTAAATGGATCTTTAGAAACAAGTTGAATAAGTCAGGCAATGTTATTAGGAATAAAGCTAGGTTAGTGGCTAAGGTTACACCCAAATCGAAGGTATCGATTTTGAGGAAACCTTTGCACCCGTAGCACGGCTTGAAGCTACACGAATAACACTTGCTTTTGCCTCCTATAAAGATTTCAAACTTTTTCAAATGGATGTCAAAAGTCCCTTTTTAAATAGTTTTATTGAAGAGGAGGTGTACGTTGAACAACCCCCCAGGTTTGTTGATCCTACACATCCGGATTTTGTTTTCAAACTAGACAAATCTTTATATGGTTTAAAACAAGCTCCTAGAGCTTGGTACGAAAGACTATCATCATTTTTTATTTCTAATGGTTTTGTTAAAGAAAAAAATAGATACCAATTGTTTACTAAACATGTTGATAATGATATTCTTATTGTTCAAATATATGTTGATGATATTATATTTGGATCTACGAATGAAACTTTGTAAAGATTTTGAATCATATATGAAGGATGAGTTTAAGATGTCTATGATGGGCGAGCTTAACTACTTCATTGATCTCCAAATCAAGTAAAGGAGTGATGGGATTTTTATAAATCAAGCCAAATACACGAAGGAACTCATCAAAAAATTTGGGTTTGAAGGGGCAAAGACAAGCAAAACTCCCATGGCTACCACAACTAAACTTGATAAGAATGAATAAGGTATAAATGTAGACATTAAACTCTATCGTAGCATGATTGGTAGTTTATTATATTTAACGGCTAGTAGGCCGGATATAATATTTAGTGTTTGTCTATGTGCTAGATTCCAATTTTGTCATAAAGAGTCTCATTTGACTACGGTAAAACGCATTATTAGATATATTAAAGGCATCATTGGAATGGGTTTGTGGTATCCGAAGACCGGACAATTTTCCATGATGAGTTTTTCGAATGCTGACTATGCGGGTTATAGAGTGGATAGGAAGAGTACAAGCGGAACCTGTCAGTTTCTAAGAAAATACCTTGTTTCATGGTCTTCCAAGAAGCAAAATTCTATAGCCCTCTAAACCGTCGAGGCGGAGTATGTTGTGGCCGGGGCTGGTTTTGCATAAGTCCTTTGGATGAAACATACTCTCCTTGACTATGATTTGCAATACGACCATATTAAAATATTTTGTGATAATACTAGAACTATTCATATGACTAAAAATACAAGTCAACATAGTAAGACAAAACACATAGAAATTCGATATCACTTTCTTAGAGATCATTATGAGAAAGATGATATTGAAATTGATTATGTTTCCACCGATTTTCAACTTGCGGATATTTTTACTAAACCTCTAGATTATAATATATTTTCAATTATTTGTGGTGAATTAAATGTTTGTATTATGGATTCATGAGATTTTTGCAAATACTCCTCAAAAATATTTTGTTGGCTTGACCCTTTTTGATGCATGACAAAAAGGGGAGAAATACTTTTGAGTTATTATTTATTTTTCATGCATATTTTTTAATTCATTTTTGTTATAATTTATAAATTTCATTTTTATTGTAAAGTACATATTCTTTTCTTATACTTAATAGATAGCATAATTTGAGGAGGAGCTTTTTCAAGCTTTTTTCACTTTTTTTTTAAATAACTCATATGTTTTGTCATCATCAAAAAAGGGGAGATTATTGGCCCAAGATTACAATCACCCGGTTTTATAGTTTTGATGATAACAAAATATATATGTTATATGTACTAATTAAGTTTAAGTGTTTAAGATTATTTCAGGGTTCTAAGGATTCAAGAGATTTCTTCCTCTAAAGGAGGTGTGTTGGACTCAAGGAGACTCAAATACGGGATCATAACTCAGTACACTCAAACGATGCAAATGGAGAAGCCCAATTGAAGATCTTATAGTCACCTAGACCCTTATAAGATTTTAGTATGTTAAAGAGTAACAATATGATAGAAGTGCTCAAGAAGTTACACACACAAAAATATACTTTCCAAAAATACAAGTTTGGGTAGTATTGATTTTATTGCATGTTTGGTATTTATACATGTTTCATAATTTTTCAATTTTTTATATCAAGTTTAGAACATGTATTTTATCTCCTATACTATGCTACATTACCCTCAAACTAATATAAAATATTTTAAAAATATTTAAAAGTTCAAAAATCTGTTTTAAGTTTATTTCAGGCCATAATGGTCGACCGGCCGGTCGACCGTAGATGTTTCAGGCCAAAACGGTCGACCGGGCCTTTTGGCCTTGGGCGTGCACGTCTGTGCACGTTTGTCGGTCAACCGGGTTGGTCGGCCGTCAACTGTGGTCGACCGACTGCATGGGCCTTACTCTCTATTTGTGTCGGTCGATTGGCCTGGTAGACCGACAGTTCAAAATTTTCTTTTTAAAATGACCTGCGGCCGACCGGGCGGCTTCAACGGCTATATTTTTAGTGACGTGCCGGTCGACCGACAGTCGTCCAGGTTAGCATTACGACTACAATTTCGAATTTGTTTTGATTTTAATATGTTCCAACGATCATTTTATGTTTCCAAGAGGTCAAACTCACCTCAAATCACCTGACTTCACTCTTGAATGTTGTTCATCCCTTGCCTAAAAATAGAGGGCATGGGTTTTGATTTTCAATAAGAAAAATATCCTAGTTTTCAAAAGTTTTCAAGAGAAGAAGTGTTTCATTGCTTTCCATTTTAAAGTTCTTACTTTTCAAAAGCTTTTTAGTTGGTTTTTAGGTCTTCGAAATCTCTTCATCTGGTTTCTTCTCTCACTTAGCTTCTTGAGCCTAAAATCATATTGCACTCTATAAGAAGTTGTAAGAGAGTGTTTGTGGTCTTGCTAGATCACCAAGTGACTTATGATCTATTAGCTTATGGTTCCTCTTGTGTGGAGGATAGTGTTGTTGGAGATGAGTACTCCGGTCTTGAGTAGACCAAGTTGTAATCCCTTTGGTGTAAAGTTCCTTTGTAGAAGTTTCCTTAGTGGATATAGTGAAAATCCTTCATAGTGGTGAAGGTGGGGACGTAGAGCAGTGGGTCGAACCTCGAAACAAATTCTCTTATGTTTGTGATTGATTTCTTCTTACTCTTTGTTGCTTTACATTCTTATACTTGTGATACTATTTGTCTTGTTTTTCAATATTGCATTCATTTTATCTTTTTGTATTTTCGGTCTATACTCATATCAATAAGGAAACAATTAAGCGCCTCAACCCATCATCTAGAGGAATTAAAGAGGAGAAGTTCGAGAGTCCTTCACTAGGAATTCGGCTTCAATTTCTTATTTTGAGTGACCGCTTGCATCATACATCTTAACTAAATTTAAAAGTGCATTTGATCAGCATAAACACCTATTTACCCCCCTCTAAGTGTTTTTCAATATGGTCAACCACCTTATCAACATTCAGCTTCATATACTTCTTATCAAGTTCAATCTATAGAAGAAAAATCTTCTTTAGAAAAGAGTTGTGAAGTCTTCTTTGAGTGCACAAGACAAATCTAACTCACAACAGACTCAAGTATCCCACAAAATTGTGAAATTCAAGATCCCTACTCTATTTTTCAAGTCCCACCACAATAAAAAGAACCTATTGACTTGGAAAGAGAATAAAAAACATGATTTAATACTAGAATAATTTCATCCAATTAAATCTTGATTGTACCCAGTCTATCAATAGGCTAAAAATACAAATGAGTTATTTGGTCAACACTATTAATGATAAGAATGAGTAAACTCTCCCTGCCCAACTTTTAACCATTCCCGATTCTCCTAACTATATTGATATGAATGAAGAATCATGGTGTCTTAGAGATTTAAACCTAGATTTCAATTCCACCATAACATATTGAACTTGACCAATCCCAAACCATTGACAAATTGTCAAGTTTTTATTTCAAGAAAATTAATTTAATCCACAATTTTATGATTCAATTCCAATTGTCGAATTTATGTTGATTCCGGTATCCTTACCCAATTTGGACCCATTTCCCGAGCCAACCCTGATCCCTATACCTATAGAGCTTGAATTTGGACCACCTATTTTAGATAATCACATTCCATTAATGGGAAAAGAATGTGAATTTTAATTCTTTGATTTGGATACAACTCTTGAAGCAAAACCGACTCTCGAACCCAAATTTGATTTTTTTCGAGTTAGTATTTGTTCCCGAACCTTTCATTTGTGAGCCCAAGTCAACCATTCTTCGAATCACATTCTATTGTTGGATCAAGCTATAAACCATAATGACTCTGAGATGATATTCTAAGATTGATCATATAAAGGGGATAATTTTCATGATAGGATTTTGCATGATCATATTCATATTGGGGATTGTAAATATATAAATAGAAAAGAGATCATAAAAGGTGGGTTCCGTGAACCACCACATTATCTTAGTTGGGTAGCAACGCTTTGCCTAATCTGACCACTACCGGAACCACCACCTTGAGGTAACATGTTTCCTTCCGTTTCTTCTTTTTCAGGCATACATACATTCATTCATACATTGAGGATAATGCATGAGATAGGTGTGAGGAAGGGTTCTAATATAATATAGATTTTCTTTAATTTATAAAAACAATAACATTTTCTTTACATTTAAAACTTTTTTAAAAGAGAAACAATATTTTGACCTATTTTTCGTAAGAAATTAAGTTAATTTTAAGAAATAGGATAATCATAATAAGGATTTCTTATACTTGATTAAAATAAGACTTTGTTTGATTTTGACAGTTAAGAAGAAAAATTAGAAAAGTAATTTAGTCTTAATTTTTACCTTAATCAAATATGCATACTTTATACACTTACACACTTGGGGTTCAAAAACAAAGATTCTTATGTTTTATATTAAAAAAAGAAAAAAGAAAAAAAGAAAGAAGAGAAAAAATAATATATATATAATCCTTGATTAAGTTGAGTATTTGTGCCTCATAAAACTTAAATATTTACGCCTAAAACTGGTCCATATAATTAATAAAATTCTTAAGTTTTATGGCCTTATTTGCTCGAGTCCTTAAGTTCTTAAAATGTTTTCTCACCCAGTGTCGTAAGATTGTTCGGTTTGGGAGTTAACACTAAAGGCTTGTTACATGAGCAGATTAGAAAGCCTAATAGATTAAGGGACAGTATCACCAAAAAATTGTAAACATAAAACATAAGAGTTAGAGTTGAAGAACCCTGAGTTAAAATTTCACGATCACAAATGTGCATATAACTTAGAGTAAAATAATAAACTAGATGAAAAATACAGTTTGACTACTTACCTTAATTGATAACAAGTTTTTGAATAGAGACTAAGTTTAGGAATTAAAAATTCAATTTTCCTGTAACTTATAGATTACTTAAATTTTTGCGAAAATTCTTCAAATATTCTCTCTTTCAAAATGCGTTTTCAAAATACTAACACATTATTTCTCTTTCTTTACAGATTTTGTGAGTGTAATTCACTGAAAACCCTCACGAGATAAAACTCGTCCTCTAGGGGGAACCTAGATATTTAACGGCTTGTTGCACGTGCTAAGTGCAATCATGATTCTTACGAAAATTGGACAGCTAATATAGTTTTGTCTTTTCTTTTTGCTCGAGGACGAGCAAAAGATAGGTATGGGGGTGTGATTGTACACGTATATTGCATATTATATCACATGTATCACATTTTCTTTTTTTTTTGTAATAAAACTCTACTATTTAATTCAAATTAATGTTAATGATATGCAGGATAATTAATAGAGAAAAAGGAGAAATGGACAAGTTTATCCAATTAAATTTGGAGTTTTAAAATATCAAGCAAATCAATGAAGATCTACTCAAATTCAGATGTTTATAAGCAATTCTATTTAAAAACTCGAGCAAATCAGAGAAGATAACACCAGATAAAACCAATTAAAATCAGATTTTTGAAGATCAACAAAGATAATCCCAAATCCAGAAGTCCAAAGGAAAATCTTATCAGAAAACATGAGATAACAGAGATGATATATCAAATCTATTCCAACTAAATCAGATTTATTTAGATTTATTATCTTTACTTGAGAAATCAATGAAGATAATCCCAAATTCAGAAGTCCAGAGATGAATTTATTAGCATATAAAGGGGTAACAAGGATAAGAATATAGGCTGTTGGGCTAGCGATTTGAGCTCATCTCTTCACCACCCCTAAGCACTTTTTTTCCAATAAATACTGCAATTTCTGAAGGCAAATGGGCATCACATTATAGAGAGAGATGCTAAGCTAGCTTTTTCTCTAGTTTAGTTTAAGTTTTTTTTCTTAAATATAATTTTAATTTCTTTGGTTGGCCCAAGGTTACAATCAACCGGCTTTTAAGTTTTGATGATTACAAAACATATATAGTTATTTGTACTAATCATTTTTAGCGTTTTAGTAAGTTTCAGGGTTCTATGGATTTGTGATGTGCACTTCCCTAAAGGAAGATCATTTTGACTCAAGACGGTTCATTTCGGGTTCAAAGTATCAAGCTATCTCAAGATAATGTCAAGCTATTCAAGATCATGAAGAAGCCCCCTTGAAGTCTTTGTAGTCACCTAGAACATATGTAAGACTTAGTTTGTTAAAGTTTGAGGTTGTGGTAAATTGGTTCAAGAACACACACACACTTTTCAAAAATACGGTTTTATTTTTTTTTTGTTTTAAGTTCATGCTTTGATCTCTATACATGACTCAAATTTTTACAAATTTTATATCTTGTTTATATCATGTATATCTATCTTTACAGCATGATACTTAGCCATATATGTTGGCCCAAGAGGTTACACTCTCCAATTGTTTTGTGTTTTGATGATGACAAACCAATTAGTGCTATTTGGTACTAACAAGTTTGTTAAGATGAGTTTCAGGTTTTGTACCATGTTTAGAGACCATTCGCTTAGCTATTGCAAGAACTTCTAAGTTCCACAAAGTAAGGAAGGCAAATTGCACATCAAGGAAGGATCATAGAAGAGAAGGCACTAGCAAGGCATTGGATGGCTCAAAGACTTGAAGATAGCACAAGAAGTCTTCATGTAATTTGTTTTTCAGTTTATAGTATGTTAAAGAATAGTGGATAGGTTTGAAGCTCTATCACACACGTTTTTGCGCACATGCTTATTCCAAAATAATTTCTTATAAATTATACAAAATATTTTGCCTACAAATTTTTGCCTACAGATACATCTTTGTATTTTATACTATTCCCTGTTCAAAAGTATTTTTGTTAAAATCAAAATCCTCTTTATTTTCTTTTCTAAAAATGATTTTTGACCTGATCCGGTCGACCGAGACAGTCGACCGAGTCTGTGTCAGTCTGGTCCGGTCGACCGGACCAGTCGACCGCAGTTCTGGCAGATGCACGTATCAGTGTGCATGTCTGTCAGTCGACCGGGGCGGTCGACCGAGATATTGTTTTTGCTCACAGGTTTTCTCAGTCGACCGGGTCGGTCGACCGCTAGCCTATAACGGTCGAATTTTTGAACTACCGGTCGACCGGCCCAGTCGACCGATGTGTCCGTTGAACAGTAACGGGCAGATTTTAAGTGAGTTGTTTATTTTTGTCTTTTGTGTTTAAAAATTCGTTTAAGGATATATTTTGATCTAATTACCTCCTAAACATCAGTAATTATGTTTTATCCCTAAACCCTAGCCCTCTCCTATAAATAGGGGTGTTGGGGAGAGATTTGTTACAACAATTTTTGCTAGAAAATTCAAAAGTTTAAGGCTTTCAAAAGAGACTTGTTTCTTGGTTTTTGTGCTGAATTTCTCACTGATTTTCTGAAGGGTTTTCAAATACTCTCTGATTTAATTTTCTTTCTTCACTTACAACAAGAGCTTCATTCCTACTCAATATTCTCTAAGGACCTTTGTAAGGGAAGAGATATTTGAAAGAGAGAGTTTGTGGTCTTTTGACTACCAAGGAAATTACTTGTACTTGAGATTGTAGGAGTTGGGTACTCCATTGTATTTGAGATCTTTGTGATAGTGGAAGTGGTCGGAATCCTTCTGGGGAAGGCGGGGAGTAGAGCTGGGTGCTCGAACCTCGATAACATATCCTTGTGTTTGCGATTGGTTTACTTTTCTTGTTCTTACACTCCTTACTCTACTTTGCTTGCACTTATTAATTGCTCATCATATTCATTGTCATACTTAATTGCTTGCATTCATCTTGTGATTCTTGATTGGTGATTGTTGTAGCTTTAAATTTTTAAATTGCCCTTTGATTAGCATTATCACCTATTCACCCCCCCCCTCTAGGTGATTTTCAATTGGTATCAGAGCTTAGACTCTAGGTTTGGCTTAACATCCATAGAGAGATCCTTAAAACTTGCTAATCAACATTTTCATTTCATTCATTCATCACTAGTAAACATGGCCGACAACATTAAATCCCCACCTAAATTTGATGGACTCAATTTCCCAATTTGGAAGGTTAGGATGACTATATTTTTGCAATCTTTGGGTAGCTTAGTAGCCAAGTCCTTGACCAAACCCTATGAAGCACCCGATGGCGATGAGAGCACTTGGACCGACCTTGACTTTAAACTATATGAGGCTAACTCCAAGGCCCAAAACTCCCTATTAACCGCCTTGAATGAGGATGACCTTACACGGGTAATTCATTGCCAATCCGCCTATGAGATTTGGCAACACTTATTGGTCACACACGAGGGGACTTCACAAGTCAAGAGAGCTAAGATAGATCTCTTGAGGTCCCAATATGAGTCATTTAAAATGCTTGATGATGAGTCTATTGGTAGTATGGCTACAAGGTTTACTAAAATCACTAATGATCTTTCTTCCTTAGGTGATGACATCTCCAACGATCAAAAGGTGCGGAAAGTAATTCGGGCTCTTCCTTCATCATGGGAGATCAAGGCCACCACCTTGAAGGAGTTGAACGACAAGGACGAGATGGACCTCATTAGTCTCATTGGGAACCTAAAGACCCATGAGATGGAGAAGAAGGCAAGAGAAGAGGCCACTACTTCAAAGAAGAAATCCATAACCTTCAAGACTTCATCCACCAATGATGACGATGAAGATGACAAAGAAGAAGATGAGGAGCTTACTCTACTTGTTCGCAACGTCAAGAGGATGTACCGGAAGAACAAGCTCAACTTCCGGAGAAAATTTGAAGGCAAAGAGGAGCGGAAGATCATATGCTACAATTGCCGCAAACCCGGACATATCATGGCGGATTGTCCGGAGTTCAAGAAGAAAATGACTTCCTCCTTCAAGCCAAAGAAGCCGGAGGAAAAGAAAGCTTACAAAGCTACGTGGGATTCGGAAAGCGAGTCCGAAGAGGAGGTGGATCAAGCTAATATGTGTTTCATGGCAAACACACCCAAGGTAACCCCTCAATCCCTTGATGATGAAGATGATGATGTAAGTAAGGAAGTTCTAGTGCATGCTTTTGTAGAACTTTCTGAAACTTATGATAACAAGAAACTTGAATGCATAAAATTACAAAAAGAAGTTGCTTTTCTTAAGAATCAACTTGCCATTGTTTCTAAAGAAAAAGATGATGTTTCTTCAAATTTCATTTCCATGCAAAAAGAATTTTGTGCCTACAAGAGTTCTTGTAAGGCAAAATCTCCTATTATTGATATAAAAGAAATTTCTTCTTTTAAATCTAAAATAATGATTTTGAAAAAGTTTTAAAGGATTGTGCTTTTAACACTAAGAAACTTGAGGACATGTTTTCTAAAAAGCACACTTCACATGCTAAGACTCCCCATGCTCACACTACAAATAACACTCCTCATGCTAAATCTTTTCATGCTCAAAATTCTCATGCTCACAAATCACACACTCACTATACTTTTAAATATGGTAGAGTGTATAGATGCACATATTGTGGTAAAAATGGACATTTAGCTAAGTTTTGCTATGATCAACTAAATAGAACAAATAATCTTGTTTGGGTTCATGACACTAACCCTAGAGGACCCAAGAAAATGTGGGTACCAAAATCAAGTCTTAAATTGTTTGATATAGGTACACACCAAAGCTCCAAGACGTAGGGAGCGGTGGTACCTTGATAGTGGTTGTTCAAGACACATGACATGGGACATCAACAACTTCACAACCCTATCAAGGTACATGGAAGGTGGCACCGTCACCTTCGGGGATGACTCCAAAGGAACTATCATCGGTATAGGTAACATTCAAATTGGTGCATCTCTTATTATTGAGAATGTTGTTTTAGTAGATGGTTTAAAACATAATTTGCTTAGCATTAGTCAACTATGTGATCGTGGACTTAAAGTTATTTTTGATGATTCTTCTTGTAAGATTTTTGATGTTAAATCCGATGTTTGTATTCTCACCGGTTTTCGTGATAATAATGTTTATATTATTGACATGCTTAATCTAGATTGTTCTACTAAATGCTTGAATGCTTTTGATGAAAATTCTTAGCTTTGGCATAGAAGACTAGGACATGCATCTTTTGACCATATTTCTAGGATTAATTCAAAGGAATTGGTGAAGGGTATACCTTACTTGAATTTTGAGAAAGACCGCATTTGTGGTGCGTGCCAACTTGGGAAACAAACCAAGTCTTCCTTTAAACCAATCAAGGATATCATGTCAACTAGGCCTTTAGAATTAATTCATATGGATCTTTTTGGACCAACTAAAACTAAGAGTTTAAATGGAAGTAGATTTGCATTTGTTTTGGTTGATGATTTCTCCCGTTTTACTTGGGTTTTCTTTTTGCAACATAAAGATCAAACTTTTTCTCATTTTAAGATTTTTCGAAAAAGAGTTGAAAAAGAAAAGGGTTTTCCGATTTTGAGAATAAGGAGTGATAGAGGTGGTGAGTTTGTTAACCAACTCTTCATGACTTATTGTGATGAAAAGGGAATTAAGCATGAAATGTCTTGTCCTAGAACTCCACAACAAAATGGAGTAGTAGAAAGGAAAAATAGAACACTTCAAGAGATGGTTAGGACAATGATAAGTGAATATGACCTCCCTCAATATTTATGGGCCGAGGCCGTAAACACCGCATGCTATATATCGAATCGTATTTATTTATGCAAAAATTCTTCAAAAACTTCTTTTGAAATGTATCATTCTAGAAAACCAAATGTTGCATATTTTAAAGTTTTTGGATGCAAGTGTTTTGTTTTGAATACTAAGGATAATTTGGGTAAATTTGATGCTAAGGCTTATGAGGCTATCTTTGTTGGATATTCCTCTACTAGCAAAGCATATAGAGTTTTCATTAGATCTTCTCAAACCATTGAAGAATCCATGCATGTTAAGTTTGAAGAATCTAATGTGGTTGTTGAGAATGTTGTAGAGATTGAACCATTAGGTGAAGACATGGAGAGACTATCCTTGAAGGACTCACCCGCTCAAGAAGAAAAGATAGATCCTATTGGTGAAGTTCAAGAGGATAAGGAGGAAAGCACTCAACCGCTTCCTAAAGCTTGGAGATACGCTACAAATCATCCTAAGGAGCTCATCTTGGGTGATGCATCTAAAGGAGTCACAACGCGCTCCAAACTCCATGACCTATGTGGTAACTTTGCTTTCATTTCTCATTTTGAACCAAAAGGCATTCTCGAAGCCGAGACGGACCCATATTGGTTGCTTGCCATGCAAGAGGAACTCAATCAATTTGAGCGCAGCCAAGTTTGGCACCTTGTTCCTAAGCCCCACGATAGACCAATAATTGGTACTAAGTGGATCTTTAGAAACAAGATGGATGAGTCCGAAAATGTCATTAGGAATAAAGCTAGGTTAGTGGCCCAAGGTTACACTCAAGTTGAGGGAATTGACTTTGAGGAGACCTTTGCACCCGTAGCACGGCTTGAAGCCATACGGATGACACTAGCTTTTGCATGTTTTAAAAATTTTAAACTTTTTCAAATGGATGTGAAAGTGCATTTTTGAATGGTTTTATTAATGAAGAAGTTTATGTTTCTCAACCTCCCGGTTTTATTGATCATGTTCATCCCGATTTTGTTTTTAAACTTGATAAAGCTTTGTATGGATTGAAACAAGCTCCAAGAGCTTGGTATGAAAGGCTTTCTAATTTTCTTATTTCAAATGATTTTATTAAAGGCAAAGTAGACACAACTCTTTTCACTAAGCATGTTGATAATGATATTTTAATTGTGCAAATTTATGTTGATGATATAATTTTTGGATCTACTAATGAGCTTTTGTGCAAGGAATTTGAAAAGGTAATGCAACTAGAATTTGAAATGTCTTCCATGGGTGAGCTTAATTTCTTCCTTGGACTCCAAATCAAGCAATTGCAAGACGGAACCTTCATTAACCAAGCCAAGTACGCAAAGGAGCTAGTAAAGAAGTTTGGGCTTGAAGGATCAAAGGCTTGCAACACTCCAATGGCAACTACAACCAAGCTTGATAAGGACGAACAAGGTAAAAATGTTGATATTAAATTATATAGAAGCATGATAGGAAGTCTTTTATATTTGACGGCAAGTAGGCCGGATATCATGTTTAGTGTGTGTCTTTGTGCTAGATTTCAATCGTGTCCTAAAGAGTCTCATCTTATTGCGGTAAAACGCATTATTCGTTATATTAAGGGCACTATTAGAATGGGTCTTTGGTATCCGAAAACTATAGATTTTTCAATGACTAGTTATTCGGATGCCGACTATGCGGGTTGTAGAGTAGATAGAAAGAGTACTAGTGGGACATGTCAATTTCTTGGTAATTGTCTTGTTTCATGGTCCTCTAGGAAACAAAATTCCGTTGCTCTCCCAACCGCCGAGGCGGAGTATGTTGCCGCGGGGGCTTGTTGTGCACAAGTCCTTTGGATGAAACATACTCTCCTTGATTTTGATTTGCACTTTGATCATATAAAAATATTTTGTGATAATACTAGTACTATACACATGACCAAAAATGCAAATCAACATAGTAAGACTAAGCACATTGAGATTAGATATCACTTTCTTAGAGATCATTTTGAGAAAGGTGATATAGATATTGATTATGTTTCACGGATTTACAACTAGCCGATATTTTCACTAAACCTCTTGATTTTGCTAGATTTTTGTTTATTTGTGGAGAACTTAATGTTTGTATTATTGAATAGACATGTTTTTCATAACCCTTTTTGATGTATGACAAAAAGGGGGAGAATAAGTTTACATGGACAAAAATAAGTTTTATGAATTTATATGTTTTGGTTTTATGAATTCTTGTGTTTGTTTTAGTTGTTTTGGTATTTTGGTATCAAGAGCAATTTTTGTGTTTTATATATTTGTTTTAATTAGTTTCAATAATTGGTGCATCATTTCAATTATTGGTATCTAGAGCATATTCTTGTGTTTTATGTATAGCATAATTTGAGGGGGAGTTTTCTCCTCCCTATATTTTTGTTAATAGCCTATTTGTTTTGTCATCATCAAAAAGGGGGAGATTGTTGGCCCAAGAGGTTACACTCTCCAATTGTTTTGTGTTTTGATGATGACAAACCAAATTAGTGCTATTTGGTACTAACAAGTTTGTTAAGATGAGTTTCAGTTTTTGTACCATGTTTAGAGATCATTCGCTTAGCTATTGCAAGAACTTCTAAGTTCCACAAAGTAAGGAAGGCAAATTGCACATCAAGGAATGATCATAGAAGAGAAGGCACTAGCAAGGCATTGGATGGCTCAAAGACTTGAAGATAGCACAAGAAGTCTTCATGTAATTTGTTTTTCAGTTTATAGTATGTTAAAGAATAATGGATAGGTTTGAAGCTCTATCACACACGTTTTTGCGCACATGCTTATTCCAAAATAATTTCTTATAAATTATACAAAAATATTTTGCCTACAAATTTTTGCCTACAGATACATCTTTGTATTTTATACTATTCCCTGTTCAAAAGTATTTTTGTTAAAATCAAAATCCTCTTTGTTTTCTTTTCTAAAAATGATTTTTGACCTGATCCGGTCGACCGAGACAGTCGACTGAGTCTGTGTCAGTCTGGTCCGGTCGACCGGACCAGTCGACCGTAGTTCTGGCAGATGCACGTATCAGTGTGCATGTCTGTCAGTCGACCGGGGCGGTCGACCGAGATATTGTTTTTGCTCACAGGTTTTCTCAGTCGACCGGGTCGGTCGACCGCTAGCCTATAACGGTCGAATTTTTGAACTACCGGTCGACCGGCCCAGTCGACCGATGTGTCCGTTGAACAGTAACGGGCAGATTTTAAGTGAGCTGTTTATTTTTGTCTTTTGTGTTTAAAAATTCGTTTAAGGATATATTTTGATCTAATTACCTCCTAAACATCAGTAATTATGTTTTATCCCTAAACCCTATCCCTCTCCTATAAATAGGGGTGTTTGGGGAGAGATTTGTTACAACAATTTTTGCTAGAAAATTCAAAAGTTTAAGGCTTTCAAAAGAGACTTGTTTCTTGGTTTTTGTGCTGAATTTCTCACTGATTTTCTGAAGGGTTTTCAAATACTCTCTGATTTAATTTTCTTTCTTCACTTACAACAAGAGCTTCATTCCTACTCAATATTCTCTAAGGACCTTTGTAAGGGAAGAGATATTTGAAAGAGAGAGTTTGTGGTCTTTTGACTACCAAGGAAATTACTTGTACTTGAGATTGTAGGAGTTGGGTACTCCATTGTATTTGAGATCTTTGTGATAGTGGAAGTGGTCGGAATCCTTCTGGGGAAGGCGGGGAGTAGAGCTGGGTGCTCGAACCTCGATAACATATCCTTGTGTTTGCGATTGGTTTACTTTTCTTGTTCTTACACTCCTTACTCTACTTTGCTTGCACTTATTAATTGCTCATCATATTCATTGTCATACTTAATTGCTTGCATTCATCTTGTGATTCTTGATTGGTGATTGTTGTAGCTTTAAATTTTTAAATTGCCCTTTGATTAGCATTATCACCTATTCACCCCCCCTCTAGGTGATTTTCAATATATCCTTACAAAATTATTTTGAAAATTTTCCCAAGTCCAGAAAATTTCCTTATTCAAATCTTTTTCAAGTCTGGCGGTCGACCGGGACGGTCGACCGGATCCATTCCAGGCCTGGCCGGTCGACCCACCCGGTCGACCGTGCCTTGTGTCTAGGGCGTGCACGTTTTTGTGCACGTCTGTCGGTCGACCGACCGGTTGGCCGACTGAAAGCAGCTTGCTCTCTATTTTTGGCCGGTCGACCGAGTCGGTCGACCGATAGCTCAAAATATTTTTTCCCCCTTGGCGTCCGGTCGGCCGACCGGTCGACCGAGTCCAACGGCTAGTTTCCAATTGGACTGACAGGTCGACCGGGCCGGTCGACCGACAGCCGTCTCCAGCCGCCAACGGCTAGTTTCTGATTTTCTGATTTTCTGGGGATTTGATTGGGATTTGAGTGTCAGTTTTTTCTGAAATTTTGAGGGTATTCTCTGAACCTATTACCTAGTTTTAATCATGTTTAGACCTCCTCCATTCCCTATAAATAGAGGGGATTGGTCATTTGCAAAATACAAGAAAATACCCATTGTTTTCAAGTTTCAAAAGAAAGAAAAGTGTTTCAAAAGCTCTCAATTCCTTTTAAGCATTCTTGGCTAGTGTTTTCAGTTGTGTTTTTCAACTACTTTCATTTACAACTGAATTTGTTTTTCTCGCTACACTTCTTAAGCCAAAAACCCTCCTCACTCTATAAGGAAGTTGTAAAGAGAAGTTTGTGATCCCTTGTTTGATCACTTGGTTACTTGTTCTTCTTCCTTTGTGAGTCCTCTTCGGTAGAGGATTGGATTGGTAGAGTTCGGTACTCCGGTCTTCGGTAGACCTCTTATAATTGGTGGAGTTCGGTACTCAGGTCTTCGATAGACCTTGTAATCCTCTGTGGATATAGTGGAAACCCTTCACGGCGGTGAAGGTGGGGAGTAGAGCGGTGGCTCGAACCTCGAAACAAATACCTTGTGTTTGCGATTGATTTCTTCTCTTTGCTATCCTTTATTGCTCTTCATTTCTTACTTGTGTTTTAATATTTTATTTCTAACTTGTGATATATTTTGTGTGCACTTCAACATTGCATTCATTCCATTCCTTGCCATATTGTCGATCATTACTCATACAACAAGATTGCAATACGCACCTCAAACTATTATCTAGAGGAATCACGAGGAAGGAGTTCAGAGCCCTTCACCGGGTATTCGGCTCTTAGTCTTGTTTTGGGTAATCGTTGCATCATTTATTCATACTTGTTTAATAAGATCATTAGATTAGCATTAACACCTATTCACCCCCCTCTAGGTGTTTTACAATTGGTATCAGAGCTTTGGTCTCTAGGCTCTTGGCTTAACAACCTTAGAGAGATCCTATTGCTAATCATCTCATTCATTTTTCATCCTCACTTTTAGTAAAAATGGCCAAAGATATTAAGACCCCACCTAAATTTGATGGCCTTAACTTTCCCATATGGAAAGTTAAGATGACCGTATTTTTGCAATCTCTAGGAAGCCGGGTTGCAAAGGCGGTGACCAAACCATTTAGTGTACCTACCGGTGATGAGAACACTTGGTCCGATATAGAAACAAAAGAATTTGATGCTAATGCTAGGGCACATTATCATTGCTTCAAGCACTTAATGATGATGATATATCTAGAGTTATTCATTGCAAATCTGCCCATGAGATTTGGACTCACTTTCTTGTCACTCATGAAGGGACTTCACAAGTTGAGAGGGCTAAAATAGACCTTCGGTCCCAATATGAAAACTTTTCTATGCAAGAGAATGAAACCATAGATGATATGGTTACAAAATTTACTAAGATTACTAATGGACTTTCCTCTCTAGGTGATGCTATTGACAACGATCAAAAGGTGAGGAAGATCATCCGAGCTCTCCCTCCATCTTGGGAAGTCAAAGCCACCACCTTGAAAGAACTCAATGACAAAGAAGAGATGGAGCTTATAGGTCTCATTGGGAACCTCAAAACCTATGAGATGGAACGAAAAGCTAGAGAAGAAATGGCTCCCTCCAAGAAGAAAACTATTGCCTTCAAGAGTCATTCCACATCCTCCAACGAAGACGATGAAGAAGAAGAAAATGAGGAGCTTTCACTTCTTATCAAGAACATTCGGAGAATGTATAACAAGGCAAAGTTCTAAAACAAAAAGAAATGGCAAGGTAAAGAAGACAAGAAAATCATTTGTTTCAATTGCGGGAAGATGGGTCATATTGTTGCGGAATGCCCGGATAAAGTCAAGCCCTCCACATCCAAGAAGCAATTCAAAAAGAAAGCATTAAGGGCTACCTGGGATTCCGAGAGTGAATCCGAGGAGGATCTCGATACCGCCAACATGTGCTTCATGGCAAATGAAAGCACAAGCAAGGTAATACCCAATACTCCTATTGATTGTGAGCTTTCCATGAATGAACTAGGAGAAGCTTTTGAAGAACTTTCACATAACTATGATTTTCTTAAAAAGAAGTATTTAAAAATGAAGAAGGAAAATGAATCTTTAAATCATAAAGTCTTTACTCTTTCAAAAGAAAAAGATGAATTGCTTTCAACTCTTGTTTCCACACAAAAGGATTTTGATAACTATAAAATATCTTGCAAAGATAAATTTCCTCAAGTTAATGAAAATGAAATTTCTATGCTAAAAGAGAAAATTAATTCATTAGGAGTTATTTTGAAAAGATGTGAATTTGATAAGAATAGACTAGAGGCTATGTTTCCTAAGAAACAAGTCCCTAAGAAATATTCACATGCTATTCATGTTCATACTCATAAATCACAACCTTTACATCATGCCAAACACCCTAAACTTGTACACACTCCACACACACATCATGCATACATGTATGGTAAGATATTTTCATGCACATATTGTGGCCGTAAGGGTCATGTAGCTAGATTTTGCTATGATAGAATTAATGCTTCACATAATAATATTTGGGTTCGGAATACTAACTTTCAAGGACCCAAGAAAATTTGGGTACCAAAGTCAACGAATTTTTTAAATGATGTAGGTACCTTCCAAGGCCCAACGACGTAAGGGATTGTGGTATCTTGATAGTGGTTGCTCAAGGCATATGACTTGGGATATCAACAACTTTGCAACCCTATCAAGATACCATGAAGGTGGCACCGTCACCTTCGGAGATGATGCCAAGGGAAAAATCATCGGTATTGGTAATGTTAAACTTGGTACATCCTCTTTAATAGAAAATGTTGTTTTAGTTGATGGCCTCAAGTATAACCTCTTGAGTGTTAGTCAACTTTGTGACAAAGGTTTTGATGTTGTTTTTGATAATTTAGCTTGTAGAGTAATTGATAGACATTCTAACACATGTATATTTTCCGGTTTTCGTGAAAACAATGTATACATGATTGATATGTCTAATATGTTTTGCAATGCTACTTGTTTGAAAGCCCTCAATGATGACTCTTGGTTGTGGCATAGAAGATTAGGCCACATTTCGTTTGACCATCTATCTAGATTAAACAATAAGGAAATGGTGAAAGGTATTCCTTACTTGAACTTTGAAAAGGACCGCGTTTGCGACGCGTGCCAACTTGGGAAACAAACCAAGTCCTCTTTCAAGTCAATCAAGGATATCATGACATCACGTCCTTTGGAGTTGATCCATATGGATTTGTTTGGTCCTACTCAAACCAAAAGTCTAAATGGGAATCATTTTGCATTTGTTTTAGTTAATGATTTCTCGCGTTTTACATGGGTTTTCTTTTTAGAGCATAAAAATCAAGCCTTTTCATATTTTCAAGCATTTAAGAAAAGAGTTGAAAAGGAAAAAGATTCTTTCATTTTAAGAATAAGAAGTGATAGAGGAGGTGAATTCAATAACCTACCCTTTATCATTTTTTGTGAAGAACATGAAATTAAGCATGAATTATCTTGTCCTAGAACTCCACAACAAATGGAGTCGTTAAGAGAAAAAATCGGACATTACAAGAGATGGTTAGGACAATGATTAATGAATATGGTCTCCCTCATTATCTATGGGCCGAGGCCGTTATCACATCTTGCTATATATCAAATCGAGTTTTCTTATGCAAAAATACTTCAAAAACATCTCTTGAGATCTATTTTTCTAGTTAGCCAAATGTTTCTTACTTTAAGGTTTTCGGTTGTAAATGCTTTGTTTTGAATACTAAAGACAATTTAGGAAAATTTGATGTAAAATCTTATGAAGCAATTTTTGTTGGATATTCTAATACTAGTAAAGCTTATAGAGTTTTCAACAAGTCATCTTTAACTATTGAAGAATCTATTCATGTAAAGTTTGAGGAATCTAATGTGTTTGTTAAGAATGTTGTAGAAATAGATGCTTTAAATGAAGATATGGAGAGAGCTACTTTAAGGGACTTGCCTTCTGTTGAAGACATGCCAAAGGAAGATGAAGGAAAAAATTTTCAAGACAATAAGGTGTAGGATCTATATATAAAGCAACACAAATACTAAACAAAGAAGAATTAAGTTAATCAAATAAATAAACTTGCAATAAAGGAAATCAAATCACAAAAAGTTTAGACAAACGCAAACACGAGAGATTTATCCTGGTTCGGTCCTCGTGACCTACATCTAGTCCCCAAGCCACCGCTTGAGATTTTCCTTTATCCTTGATTTTGTACACCCAAAATCACAACTATGCACACCACTTGACAAATCCCCTTTGCCAAATGTGTACACCTTCTCTTCCACCAAGAAAACACCTTCTCTTCCACCAAGAGAACAAACTTCACCTTGTACAATTGCTTCTACAGCAAGAAGACTCCCGTGTACAATGATTACTTTGAGTATTACAACACTTTCCTATAAGCCTTGGTACTGTATGTGAACGTGGACAAGGTCTAGTATAGGAGAAACTTCAGAGAACTTCACAAGAAAATCAGAATTTGGTGAAGAACTGAAGTGGGAACAGTTTTCAGGATTGGCAGAATTTTTGATCTTAGAAAACTAAAGATTAGTATTGGTATTTGGCCTTTAGAATAACAACCCTTTATATAGCGGCACTCTAGGGTAAGTTAGGGTAGTTATAGGTGCCTTTTGAATGATTGAATCGTTGGAAAACGTTGCACAAAAGACCAGATAATAGAAACTGTCCAACAGTCAGAAACTGCCTATAGTCGACTTGCCTTTTGAGTTAGTCGACTATACAAGGCAATTTTCCAAAGAGTAGTCAACTATGTTTGGGTATAAGTCGACTAGGTCATGAATAGTTCGAGTGACAGGTTTCTGGATAACTGAATCAAGTCGACTGCAACTACTTTATAAGTCGACTGGACTAGTGATTAGTCGACTACAAGGGTCTATTAGTCGACTAGGTCTTCTGTCAAGTTGACAACAGGACAAACAGAGAGTTGGGTTCTTTTGAGATACAACACTAGTCGACTAAGGAGTTTGGTCAAGTCGACTACACAATGGATTAGTCGACTATAAGAGGGTATAAGTCGACTAAGTATCTAAGATATGTGTGTGTACATCAAGCCTTTTGACATGCTATTTTACAATTACAAACCACATCATATCAACTCTCTTTGGGACATCTTGATCATGAAGAACTCTTGATTCGTCGTGTGTTAGAGCTCCAAATGAAATGCTTCATAAAAGTCTTCATCAAAACAAGTTCCAACATTCTCCCCCTTTTTGATGATGACGCTTTGTGTGCACAAATGCTCCCCCTGCAGAAAATATGTTATATTTTCCTCCCCCTGCAGAAATTGGGTTATAACAGATAGAGAAATACTTTGTTCTCCCCCTGCAACAAATATATCATTAAATATATATATATGAAGTATTATTCTTGACTTCTTATATGGTACCTGAAAGATAAACGTTAGATGGTACCAATCATAAAAGAACACATTAACCTTTAGGAGTCCAAATCCATTTTGAATTTGGTTTCCACCTGTTAGTATACACATAATTGCATGAATTACATATATCATGAATGTATGATGCAATATATGTATTTTTATCATTAATGCTTAAATTCTTAGGAATCCATATAAACTTTGTCTTAATTCTTTTTGAAACATTATTAGATTTTCTTTTCACAAAAGAATCATATGGATTACTAACATATGAAGATTTTTCAATATATCCAATACCATAATTATTATGTGACAACTTTTGAAAAGATAACAAGTCATTCAATTTTTCTTTTCCATGATTGAACTTAGTCACATTTTTCAAAATCTCTTCATATTTCCTTTTGAAAACTAACATGTCTTTATCCAATATGGAAATCCTTTCATTCAAAGACATAGTTTCCTTTTTAAGAAAAACATTTTCTTTTATAAACTTCTCATTATCATTTTTCAAAGATGATATTACTTTTTCAAACTCATCTTTTTGAGAGTTTATAGAAGAAACTTGTAAAGCATAACATGAATTTTCATTTAAAAGTTTTTCATTTTCTTTTGATAAAACTTTATTTTTCAGTTTTTCATTTTTCAAATCATTAAATAATTCATGAAATGCATCTAAAAGTTCAGTAAATGATATCTCATCATCTTCAAGTGCCATATAACAGAGGTTGACACGTTCAGTGGTTTCTTCTTTGCCAGAGGAAGAGAAATCACTGTTTTCCCATGATGCTTCATAGTCTTTCATCTTTCTGAAGTTTTTGCTCTTGTATTTACTTTTATGTTTGAGCAAAGGGCAATCTTTTTTCATGTGACCTGTTTTATTGCAATTAAAGAATTTAAATTTACCTTGCTTAAGAAATCTCATCATCTTCAAGTGCCATATAACAGAGGTTGACACGTTCAGTGGTTTCTTCTTTGCCAGAGGAAGAGAAATCACTGTTTTCCCATGATGCTTCATAGTCTTTCATCTTTCTGAAGTTTTTGCTCTTGTATTTACTTTTATGTTTGAGCAAAGGGCAATCTTTTTTCATGTGACCTGTTTTATTGCAACTAACACTCACTTGCATAATTCATGAAATGCATCTAAAAGTTCAGTAAATGATATCTCATCATCTTCAAGTGCCATATAACAGAGGTTGACACGTTCAGTGGTTTCTTCTTTGCCAGAGGAAGAGAAATCACTGTTTTCCCATGATGCTTCATAGTCTTTCATCTTTCTGAAGTTTTTGCTCTTGTATTTACTTTTATGTTTGAGCAAAGGGCAATCTTTTTTCATGTGACCTGTTTTATTGCAATTAAAGAATTTAAATTTACCTTGCTTAAGAAATCTCCTGAATTTCCTTGAAAGCATTGCCATCTCCTCTTCATCGTCATTTGAATCGTCCGTGTCGGAGGATGCACGGAAAGCAAGTTCTTTCTTCTTTGAGTGGTGTTGTCGTTCATCCTTCTTTCTTTCTTCCAATTGCACTTCATATGCCATTAGATTACCAATAAGGTTTTCTAACGACATAGTTGAGAGATCATTGGCTTCTTCAATGGCAGTTGTCTTCTTCTCCCATTCTGGTGTGAGTGCACGAAGGATCTTGCGAACTTTTTTGACTTGTGTGTATTCCTTTTCAAGGGATGCTAAAGAATTGGTAATGTCGGTGAATCTCGTAACCATTTCTGATATGGTTTCATTCTCCTCCATTTTGAATAATTCAAACCTGTGGACAAGAACAGATATCTTAGATTTTTTAACTTTATTTGTGCCTTCGTGTGTTACCTGAAGAGTATGCCATATTTGATGTGCAGAAGTGGCTGTTGACACTCTGTTGAACTCTTCTTTGGTTATGCACAGAACAAGGCATTCATTGCTTTGGCGTCAAGGTTCGCATTCTTCTTTTGATCATCACTCCAAGCGCTGTAGTTGGTTGTTGGCTTGGGGGCCGTTTGTTTCGCGTAAAACTCCGTAATTCGTAAATGACTTACTACCCAGTTACAACTACGTCGTTTGTTTGGACCGTAATTCGTAAAAGACTTACGTAATTCAACTAACACTCACTTGCAACTCAGTTACCACTCACTTACAGCCCAGTTACAGTTAATTTTGTGGTCATACAAATTTGTAATATTTTTTTATATTAATATTAAAATTTTTTAATATTTAACTTTTTTAATATTTATTTGCAGTATTAAAACTTTTAAAATCTCCAAATAGTTAATTTTGTGGTCAACTTTTTCACTTACGACTTATACATTACGACAACCAAACACCGTAAAGTACAATACACTTTCCCACTTTACAATTTTATATTACCAACCAAACACCGTAAAATTTACATACAAGTAACTCATTTACAATTGTAAAAGACTTTACCTATTACAACTACGAATTACGGCCAGTTTCGACAACCAAACAGACCCTTGGTGTACGATGCTTCTACGATGTTCCAAAGTTCGTAGTTGAGCGATTGCAAGTAGATCTTCATTCTACACTTCCAATAGTTGTAGTTGGATCCTTCAAATAGCGGTGGACGTTGTGTAGAATGTCCTTCCTTGAATTGTGACGAAGGGAACTCCGTTGCCATCCTTGTTTGTTGTTGACTAGGTATGCAGGGCCCTGATACCAAATGTAGGATATATATATAAAGCAACACAAATACTAAACAAAGAAGAATTAAGTTAATCAAATAAATAAACTTGCAATAAAGGAAATCAAATCTCAGAAAAGTTTAGACAAACGCAAACACGAGAGATTTATCCTGGTTCGGTCCTCGTGACTTACATCCAGTCCCCAAGCCACCCGCTTGAGATTTTCCTTTATCCTTGATTTTGTACACCCAAAATCACAACCATGCACACCACTTGACAAATCCCCTTTGCCAAATGTGTACACCTTCTCTTCCACCAAGAAAACACCTTCTCTTCCACTAAGAGAACAAACTTCACCTTGTACAACTGCTTCTACACCAAGAAGACACCCGTGTACAATGATTGCTTTGAGTATTACAACACTTTCCTATAAGCCTTGGTACTGTATGTGAACGTGGACAAGGTCTAGTATAGGAGAAACTTCAGAGAACTTCACAAGGAAATCAGAATTTGGTGAAGAACTGAAGTGGGAACAGTTTTCAGGATTGGCAGAATTTTTGATCTTAGAAAACTGAAGATTAGGATTGGTATTTGGCCTTTAGAATAACAACCCTTTATATAGCTGCACTCTAGGGTAAGTTAGGGTAGTTATAGGTGCCTTTTGAATGATTGAATCGTTGGAAAACGTTGCACAAAAGACCAGATAACAAAAACTGTCTAACAGTCAGAAACTGCCTATAGTTGACTTGCCTTTTGAGTTAGTCGACTATACAAGGCAATTTTCCAAAGAGTAGTCGACTATGTTTGGGTATAAGTCGACTAGGTCATGAATAGTTCGAGTGACAGGTTTCTGGATAACTGAATCAAGTCGACTGCAACTACTTTATAAGTCGACTGGACCAGTGATTAGTCGACTACAAGGGTCTATTAGTCGACTAAGTCTTCTGTCAAGTTGACTAACAGGACAAACAGAGAGTTGGGTTCTTTTGAGACACAACACTAGTCGACTAGGGAGTTTGGTCAAGTCAACTACACAATGGATTAGTCGACTATAAGAGGGTATAAGTCGACTAAGTATCTAAGATATGTGTGTGTACATCAAGCCTTTTGACATGCTATTTTACAATTACAAATCACATCATATCAACTCTCTTTGGGACATCTTGATCATGAAGAACTCTTGATTCGTCGTGTGTTAGAGCTCCAAATGAAATGCTTCATAAAAGTCTTCATCAAAACAAGTTCCAACATTCTCCCCCTTTTTGATGATGACGCTTTGTGTGCACAAGTGCTCCCCCTGCAGAAAATATGTTAAATTTTCCTCCCCCTGCAGAAATTGGGTTATAACAGATAGAGAAATACATTGTTCTCCCCCTGCAACAAATATATCATTAAATATATATATATGAAGTATTGTTCTTGACTTCTTATATGGTACCTGAAAGATAAACGTTAGATGGTACCAATCATAAAAGAACACATTAACCTTTAGGAGTCCAATCCATTTTGAATTTGGTTTCCACCTGTTAGTATACACATAATTGCATGAATTACATATATCACGAATGTATGATGCAATATACGTATTTTTATCATTAATGCTTAAATTCTTAGGAATCCATATAAACTTTGTCTTAATTCTTTTTGAAACATTATTAGATTTTCTTTTCACAAAAGAATCATATGGATTACTAACATATGAAGATTTTTCAATATATCCAATACCATAATTATTATGTGACAACTTTTGAAAAGATAACAAGTCATTCAATTTTTCTTTTCCTTGATTGAACTTAGTCACATTTTTCAAAATCTCTTCATATTTCCTTTTGAAAACTAACATGTCGTTATCCAATATGGAAATCCTTTCATTCAAAGACATAGTTTCCTTTTTAAGAAAAACATTTTCTTTTATAAACTTCTCATTATCATTTTTCAAAGATGATATTACTTTTTCAAACTCATCTTTTTGAGAGTTTATAGAAGAAACTTGTAAAGCATAACATGAATTTTCATTTAAAAGTTTTTCATTTTCTTTTGATAAAACTTTATTTTTTAGTTTTTCATTTTTAAAATCATTAAATAATTCATGAAATGCATCTGAAAGTTCAGTAAATGATACCTCATCATCTTCAAGTGCCATATAACAGAGGTTGACACGTTCAGTGGTTTCTTCTTTGCCAGAGGAAGAGGAATCACTGTTTTCCCATGATGCTTCATAGTCTTTCATCTTTCTAAACTTTTTGCTCTTGTATTTACTTTTATGTTTGAGCAAAGGGCAATCTTTTTTCATGTGACCTGTTTTATTGCAATTAAAGAATTTAAATTTACCTTGCTTAAGAAATCTCCTGAATTTCCTTGAAAGCATTGCCATCTCCTCTTCATCGTCATTTGAATCGTCCGTGTCGGAGGATGCATGGAAAGCAAGTTCTTTCTTCTTTGAGTGGTGTTGTCGTTCATCCCTCTTTCTTTCTTAAAATTGCACTTCATATGCCATTAGATTACCAATAAGGTTTTCTAACGACATAGTTGAGAGATCATTGGCTTCTTCAATGGCAGTTGTCTTCTTCTCCCATTCTGGTGTGAGTGCACGAAGGATCTTGCGAACTTTTTTGACTTGTGTGTATTCCTTTTCAAGGGATGCTAAAGAATTGGTAATGTCGGTGAATCTCGTAACCATTTCTGATATGCTTTCATTCTCCTCCATTTTGAATAATTCAAACCTGTGGATAAGAACAGATATCTTAGATTCTTTAACTTTATTTGTGCCTTCGTGTGTTACCTGAAGAGTATGCCATATTTGATGTGCAGAAGTGGCTGTTGACACTCTGTTGAACTCTTCTTTTGTTAATGCACAGAACAAGGCATTCATTGCTTTGGCGTCAAGGTTCGCATTCTTCTTTTGATCATCACTCCAAGCGCTGTAGTTGGTTGTTGGCTTGGTGTACGATGCTTCTACGATGTTCCAAAGTTCGTATTTGAGCGATTGCAAGTAGATCTTCATTCTACACTTCCAATAGTTGTAGTTGGATCCGTCAAATAGCGGTGGACGTTGTGTAGAATGTCCTTCTTTGAATTGTGACGAAGGGAATTCCGTTGCCATCCTTGCTTTTTGTTGACTAGGTATGCAGGGCTCTGATACCAAATGTAGGATATATATATAAAGCAACACAAATACTAAACAAAGAAGAATTAAGTTAATCAAATAAATAAACTTGCAATAAAGGAAATTAAATCTCAGAAAAGTTTAGACAAACGCAAACACGAGATTTATCCTGGTTCGGTCCTCGTGACCTACATCCAGTCCCCAAGCCACCCGCTTGAGATTTTCCTTTATCCTTGATTTTGTACACCCAAAATCACAACCATGCACACCACTTGACAAATCCCCTTTGCCAAATGTGTACACCTTCTCTTCCACCAAGAAAACACCTTCTCTTCCACTAAGAGAACAAACTTCACCTTGTACAACTGCTTCTACACCAAGAAGACACCCGTGTACAATGATTGCTTTGAGTATTACAACAATTTCCTATAAGCCTTGGTACTGTATGTGAACGTGGACAAGGTCTAGTGTAGGAGAAACTTCAAAGAACTTCACAAGGAAATCAGAATTTGGTGAAGAACTGAAGTGGGAACAGTTTTCAGGATTAGCAGAATTTTTGATCTTAGAAAACTGAAGATTAGGATTTGTATTTGGCCTTTAGAATAACAACCCTTTATATAGCTGCACTCTAGGGTAAGTTAGGGTAGTTATAGGTGCCTTTTGAATGATTGAATCGTTAGAAAATGTTGCACAAAAGACCAGATAACAAAAACTGTCTAACGGTCAGAAACTGCCTATAGTTGATTTGCCTTTTGAGTTAGTCGACTATACAAGGCAATTTTCCAAAGAGTAGTCGACTATGTTTGGGTATAAGTCGACTAGGTCATGAATAGTTCGAGTGACAGGTTTCTGGATAACTGAATCAAGTCGACTGCAACTACTTTATAAGTCGACTGGACCAGTGATTGGTCGACTACAAGGGTCTATTAGTCGACTAGGTCTTCTGTCAAGTTGGCTAACAGGACAAAAAGAGAGTTGGGTTGTTTTGAGACACAACACTAGTCTACTAGGGAGTTTGGTCAAGTCGACTACACAATTGATTAGTCGACTATAAGAGGGTATAAGTCGACTAAGTATCTAAGATATGCGTGTGTACATCAAGCCTTTTGACATGCTATTTTACAATTACAAACCACATCATATCAACTCTCTTTGGGACATCTTGATCATGAAGAACTCTTGATTCGTCGTGTGTTAGAGCTCCAAATGAAATGCTTCATAAAAGTCTTCATCAAAACAAGTTCCAACATTCTCCCCCTTTTTGATGATGACGCTTTGTGTGCACAAGTGCTCCCCCTGCAGAAAATATGTTATATTTTCCTCCCCCTGCAGAAATTGGGTTATAACAGATAGAGAAATATTTTGTTCTCCCCCTGCAACAAATATATCATTAAATATATATATATGAATTATTGTTCTTGACTTCTTATATGGTACCTGAAAGATAAACGTTAGATGGTACCAATCATAAAAGAACACATTAACCTTTAGGAGTCCAAATCCATTTTGAATTTGGTTTCCACCTGTTAGTATACACATAATTGCATGAATTACATATATCATGAATGTATGATGCAATATACGTATTTTTATCATTATTACTTAAATTCTTAGGAATCCATATAAACTTTGTCTTAATTCTTTTTGAAACATTGTTAGATTTTCTTTTCACAAAAGAATCATATGGATTAATAATATATGAAGATTTTTCAATATATCCAATACCATAATTATTATGTGACAATTTTTGAAAAGATAACAAGTCATTCAATTTTTCTTTTCCTTGATTGAACTTAGTCACATTTTTCAAAATCTCTTCATATTTCCTTTTGAAAACTAACATGTCTTTATCCAATATGGAAATCCTTTCATTCAAAGACATAGTTTCCTTTTTAAGAAAAACATTTTCTTTTATAAACATCTCATTATCATTTTTCAAAGATGATATTACTTTTTCAAACTCATCTTTTTGAGAGTTTATAGAAGAAACTTGTAAAGCATAACATGAATTTTCATTTAAAAGTTTTTCATTTTCTTTTGATAAAACTTTATTTTTCAGTTTTTCATTTTTCAAATCATTAAATAATTCATGAAATGCATCTGAAAGTTCAGTAAATGATACCTCATCATCTTCAAGTGCCATATAACAGAGTTGACACGTTCAGTGGTTTCTTCTTTGTCAGAGAAAGAGGAATCACTGTTTTCCCATGATGCTTCATAGTCTTTCATCTTTCTGAACTTTTTGCTCTTGTATTTACTTTTATGTTTGAGCAAAGGGCAATCCTTTTTCATGTGACCTGTTTTATTGCAATTAAAGAATTTAAATTTACCTTGCTTAAGAAATCTCCTGAATTTCCTTGAAAGCATTGCCATCTCCTCTTCATCGTCATTTGAATCGTCCGTGTCGGAGGATGCACGGAAAGCAAGTTCTTTCTTCTTTGAGTGGTGTTGTCGTTCATCCTTCTTTCTTTCTTCCAATTGCACTTCATATGCCATTAGATTACCAATAAGGTTTTCTAACGACATAGTTGAGAGATCATTGGCTTCTTCAATGGCAGTTGTCTTCTTCTCCCATTCTGGTGTGAGTGCACGAAGGATCTTGCGAACTTTTTCGACTTGTGTGTATTCCTTTCCAAGGGATGCTAAGGAATTGATAATGTCGGTGAATCTCGTAACCATTTCTGATATGGTTTCATTCTCCTCTATTTTGAATAATTCAAACCTGTGGACAAGAACAGATATCTTAGATTCTTTAACTTTATTTGTGCCTTCGTGTGTTACCTAAAGAGTATGCCATATTTGATGTGCAGAAGTGGCTGTTGACACTCTGTTGAACTCTTCTTTGGTTAATGCACAGAACAAGGCATTCATTACTTTGGCGTCAAGATTCGCATTCTTCTTTTCATCATCACTCCAAGCGCTGTAGTTGGTTGTTGGCTTGGTGTACGATGCTTCTACGATGTTCCAAAGTTCGTAGTTGAGTGATTGCAAGTAGATCTTCATTCTACACTTCCAATAGTTGTAGTTGGATCCGTCAAATAGCGGTGGACATTGTGTAGAATGTCCTTCTTTGAATTGTGACGAAGGGAACTCCGTTGCCATCCTTGCTTGTTGTTGACTAGGTATGCAGGGCTCTGATACCAAATGTAGGATCTATATATAAAGAAACACAAATACTAAACAAAGAAGAATTAAGTTAATCAAATAAATAAACTTGTAATAATGGAAATCAAATCTCAGAAAAGTTTAGACAAACGCAAACACGAGAGATTTATCCTGGTTCGGTCCTCGTGACCTACATCCAGTCCCCAAGCCACCCGCTTGAGATTTTCCTTTATCCTTGATTTTGTACACCCAAAATCACAACCATGCACACCACTTGACAAATCCCCTTTGCCAAATGTGTACACCTTCTCTTCCACCAAGAAAACACCTTCTCTTCCACTAAGAGAACAAACTTCACCTTGTACAACTGCTTCTACACCAAGAAGACACCCGTGTACAATGATTGCTTTGAGTATTACAACATTTCCTATAAGCCTTGGTACTGTATGTGAACGTGGACAAGGTCTAGTGTAGGAGAAACTTCAAAGAACTTCACAAGGAAATCAGAATTTGGTGAAGAACTGAAGTGGGAACAGTTTTCAGGATTGGCAGAATTTTTGATCTTAGAAAACTGAAGATTAGGATTGGTATTTGGCCTTTAGAATAACAACCCTTTATATAGCTGCACTCTAGGGTAAGTTAGGGTAGTTATAGGTGCCTTTTGAATGATTGAATCATTAGAAAATGTTGCACAAAAGACCAGATAACAAAAACTGTCTAACGGTCAGAAACTGCCTATAGTTGACTTGCCTTTTGAGTTAGTCGACTATACAAGGCAATTTTCCAAAGAGTAGTCGACTATGTTTGGGTATAAGTCGACTAGGTCATGAATAGTTCGAGTGACAGGTTTCTGGATAACTGAATCAAGTCGACTGGACTAGTGATTAGTCGACTACAAGGGTCTATTAGTCGACTAGGTCTTCTGTCAAGTTGACTAACAGGACAAACAGAGAGTTGGGTTCTTTTGAGACACAACACTAGTCGACTAGGGAGTTTGGTCAAGTCGACTACACAATAGATTAGTCGACTATAAGAGGGTATAAGTCGACTAAGTATCTAAGTTATGTGTGTGTACATCAAGCCTTTTGACATGCATTTTACAATTACAAACCACATCATATCAACTCTCTTTGGGACATCTTGATCATGAAGAACTCTTGATTCGTCGTGTGTTAGAGCTCCAAATGAAATGCTTCATAAAAGTCTTCATCAAAACAAGTTCCAACATTCTCCCCCTTTTTGATGATGACGCTTTGTGTGCACGAGTGCTCCCCCTGCAGAAAATATGTTATATTTTCCTCCTCCTGCAGAAATTGGGTTATAACAGATAGAGAAATACTTTGTTCTCTCCCTGCAACAAATATATCATTAAATATATATATATATGAAGTATTGTTCTTGACTTCTTATATGGTACCTGAAAGATAAACGTTAGATGGTACCAATCATAAAAGAACACATTAACCTTTAGGAGTCCAAATCCATTTTGAATTTGGTTTCCACCTGTTAGTATACACATAATTGCATGAATTACATATATCATGAATGTATGATGCAATATATGTATTTTTATCATTAATGGTTAAATTCTTAGGAATCCATATAAACTTTGTCTTAATTCTTTTTGAAACATTATTAGATTTTCTTTTCACAAAAGAATCATATGGATTACTAACATATGAAGATTTTTCAATATATCCAATACCATAATTATTATGTGACAACTTTTGAAAAGATAACAAGTCATTCAATTTTTCTTTTCCTTGATTGAACTTAGTCACATTTTTCAAAATCTCTTCATATTTCCTTTTCAAAACTAACATGTCTTTATCCAATATGAAAATCCTTTCATTCAAAGACATAGTTTCCTTTTTAAGAAAAACATTTTCTTTTATAAACTTCTCATTATCATTTTTCAGAGATGATATTACTTTTCAAACTCATCTTTTTGAGAGTTTATAGAAGAAACTTGTAAAGCATAACATGAATTTTCATTTAAAAGTTTTTCATTTTCTTTTGATAAAACTTTATTTTTCAGTTTTTCATTTTTCAAATCATTAAATAATTCATGAAATGCATCTGAATGTTCAGTAAATGATACCTCATCATCTTCAAGTAACATATAACAGAGGTTGACACGTTCAGTGGTTTCTTCTTCGCCAGAGGAAGAGAAATCACTGTTTTCCCATGATGCTTCATAGTCTTTCATCTTTCTGAACTTTTTGCTCTTGTATTTACTTTTATGTTTGAGCAAAGGGCAATCCTTTTTCATGTGACCTGTTTTATTGCAATTAAAGCATTTAAATTTACCTTACTTAAGAAATCTCCTGAATTTCCTTGAAAGCATTGCCATCTCCTCTTCATCGTCATTTGAATCGTCCGTGTCGGAGGATGCATGAAAAGCAAGTTCTTTCTTCTTTGAGTGGTATTGTCGTTCATCCTTCTTTCTTTCTTCCAATTGCACTTCATATGCCATTAGATTACCAATAAGGTTTTCTAATGACATAGTTGAGAGATCATTGGCTTCTTTAATGGCAGTTGTCTTCTTCTCCCATTCTGGTGTGAGTGCACGAAGGATCTTGCGAACTTTTTCGACTTGTGTGTATTCCTTTCCAAGGGATGCTAAGGAATTGGTAATGTCGGTGAATCTCGTAACCATTTCTGATATGGTTTCATTCTCCTCCATTTTGAATAATTCAAACCTGTGGACAAGAACAGATATCTTAGATTCTTTAACTTTATTTGTGCCTTCGTGTGTTACCTGAAGAGTATGCCATATTTGATGTGCAAAAGTGGCTGTTGACACTCTGTTGAACTCTTCTTTGGTTAATGCACAGAACAAGGCATTCATTGCTTTGGCGTCAAGGTTCGCATTCTTCTTTTGATCATCACTCCAAGCGCTGTAGTTGGTTGTTGGCTTGGTGTACGATGCTTCTACGATGTTCCAAAGTTCGTAGTTGAGCGATTGCAAGTAGATCTTCATTCTACACTTCCAATAGTTGTAGTTGGATCCGTCAAATAGCGGTGGACGTTGTGTAGAATGTCCTTCTTTTAATTGTGACGAAGGAACTCCGTTGCCATCCTTGCTTGTTGTTAGCTAGGTATGCAGGGCTCTGATACCAAATGTAGGATCTATATATAAAGCAACACAAATACTAAACAAAGAAGAATTAAGTTAATCAAATAAATAAACTTGCAATAAAGGAAATCAAATCTCAGAAAAGTTTAGACAAACGCAAACACGAGAGATTTATCCTGGTTCGGTCCTCGTAACTTACATCCAGTCCCCAAGCCACCCGCTTGAGATTTTCCTTTATCCTTGATTTTGTACACCCAAAATCACAACCATGCACACCATTTGACAAATCCCCTTTGCCAAATGTGTACACCTTCTCTTCCACCAAGAAAACACCTTCTCTTCCACCAAGAGAACAAACTTCACCTTGTACAACTGCTTCTACACTAAGAAGACACCCGTGTACAATGATTGCTTTGAGTATTACAACACTTTCCTATAAGCCTTGGTACTGTATGTGAACGTGGACAAGGTCTAGTATAGGAGAAACTTCAGAGAACTTCACAAGGAAATCAGAATTTGGAAGAACTGAAGTGGGAACAGTTTTCAGGATTGGCAGAATTTTTAATCTTAGAAAACTGAAGATTAGGATCGGTATTTGGCCTTTAGAATAACAACCCTTTATATAGCTGCACTCTAGGGTAAGTTAGGGTAGTTATAGGTGCCTTTTGAATGATTGAATCGTTGGAAAACGTTGCACAAAAGACCAGATAACAAAAACTGTCTAACAGTCAGAAACTGCCTATAGTTGACTTGCCTTTTGAGTTAGTCGACTATACAAGGCAATTTTCCAAAGAGTAGTCGACTATGTTTGGGTATAAGTCGACTAGGTCATGAATAGTTCGAGTGACAGGTTTCTGGATAACTGAATCAAGTCGACTGCAACTACTTTATAAGTCAATTGGACCAGCGATTAGTCGACTACAAGGGTCTATTAGTCGACTAGGTCTTCCGTCAAGTTGACTAACAGGACAAACAGAGAGTTGGGTTCTTTTGAGACACAACACTAGTCTACTAGGGAGTTTGGTCAAGTCGACTACACAATGGATTAGTCGACTATAAGAGGGTATAAGTCGACTAAGTATCTAAGATATGTGTGTGTACATCAAGCCTTTTGACATGCTATTTTACAATTACAAACCACATCATATCAACTCTCTTTGGGACATCTTGATCATAAAGAACTCTTGATTCGTCGTGTGTTAGAGCTCCAAATGAAATGCTTCATAAAAGTCTTCATCAAAACAAGTTCCAACATAAGGGACAAGGAAATGAAAATCACGAAGTTGAAGTGGAGCCTACTCAACAACTTCCAAAAGATTGGAGATTCAATCCTCATCATCCCAAGGATCTTATTATAGGTGAAGTATCTAAAGGGGTAACTACTCGTTCTAAATTTCATGATTTATGTGGACACTATGCTTTTATTTCTCACTTTGAACCCAAAAGCATCCTCGAAGCCGAGGCCGACTCATATTGGTTGCTAGCCATGCAAGAGGAGCTCAATCAATTCGAGCGCAATCAAGTTTGGCATCTTGTTCCTAGAACCCACGATAGACCAACCATTGGTACTAAGTGGATCTTTAAGAACAAGTTGGATGAGTCGGGAAATGTTATTAGGAATAAAGCTAGGTTAGTTGCCCAAGGTTACACTCAAGTCGAAGGTATCGATTTTGAGGAAACTTTTACACCCGTAGCATGGCTTGAAGCCATACGGATGACACTTGCATTTGCTTCTTATAAAGATTTTAAGCTTTTTCAAATAGATATAAAAAGTGCCTTCTTAAATGGATTTATTAAAGAGGAGGTGTATGTTGAACAACCCCCCGGGTTTGTTGATCCTACACATCCGGATTTTATTTTCAAACTTGACAAAGCTCTTTATGGTTTAAAACAAGCCCCTAGGGCTTGGTTTGAAAGACTTTCTTCTTTTCTAATTTCTAATGGCTTTAAGAAAGGAAAAATAGATACTACTTTGTTTACAAAACATGTTGAAAACGATATTCTTATTGTTCAAATTTATGTGGATGATATCATATTTGGTTCTACTAATGAAACTCTTTGCCAAGCTTTTGAGTCATGCATGAAGGAAGAATTCTAAATGTCTATGATGGGTGAGCTTAACTACTTCCTTAGACCCCAAATTAAGCAAAGAAAGGATGGGATCTTCATCAATCAAGCCAAGTACACTAAGGAATTAATCAAGAGATTTGGGCTTGAAGGAGCTAAAACAAGCAAAACTCCCATAACAACAACTACCAAGCTTGACAAGGATGAACAAGGTACATGTGTAGATATTAAGCTTTACCGTAGCATGATTGGTAGCTTGTTGTATTTGACGGCTAGTAGGCCGGATATTCTGTTTTCGGTATGTCTTTGTGCTCGTTTCCAATCGTGTCCTAAAGAGTCTCATTTAGTTGCGGTAAAACGCATTATTAGATACCTTAAGGGCACAATTGAAATGGATTTGTGGTATCCGAAGACCGGACAATTCTCCATGACGAGTTTTTCGGATGCCGACTATGCGGATTGTAGGGTAGATAGGAAGAGTACAAGTGGAACATGTCAATTTCTTGGTAATTGTCTTATTTCTTGGTCTTCCAAAAAGCAAAATTCGGTAGCCCTTTCAACCGTCGAGGCGGAGTATGTTGCGGCCGGAGCTTGTTGTGCACAAGTTCTTTAGATGAAACATACTCTCCTTGACTATGATTTGCATTTTGATCATATTAAAATATTTTGTGATAATACTAGTACTATTCATATGATGAAAAATGCAAATCAACATAGTAAGACTAAGCACATTAACATTCGGTATCACTTTCTTAGAGATCATTATGAGAAAGGTGATATTGATATTGATTATGTTTCTACCGATTTTCAACTTGCCGATATTTTTACAAAACTACTAGACTATGCTAGATTTTCCTTTATTTGTGGTGAGTTGAATGTTTGTATTATGGATTTATGAAGAATTTTTTTATACTATGTTTACCCTTTTTTTTGATGTATGACAAAACGGGGGGAAAAAGTTAGTTATTTTTAACTTTGGAATTATGCATTTTTGAGTTCTAATATTTTGGAGTTATGAATTTTTGAGTTTTTATATTTTGGAGTTATGCATCTTGTCTTTTGAGTAATAACAAGTTAGTTTGGAGTTATAACTTTTGAGTTTTAGCCCTTGAGTTAACAAAAGAATTTTGAGTAATGTGTTTTATACTATTTTATACTCCTTGTAATGTATTTTGCATATCTCTCTAAATTCTTTGTTTATATCTATTATGTATAGTCTTTCATTTATACATATAGTCATTCTTTTATACATAGCATGATTTGAGGGGGAGCTTCCAAGCTTTTTCCCCATATTTTTTTTGGAAAAATAACTAGTATGCTTTGTCATCATCAAAAAGGGGGAGATTGTTGGCCCAAGGTTACAATCAACCGGCTTTTAAGTTTTGATGATTACAGAACATATATAGTTATTTGTACTAATCATTTTTAGTGTTTAAGTAAGTTTCAGGGTTCTATGGAATTGTGATGTGCACTTCCCGAAAGGAAGATCATTTTGACTCAAGACGGTTCATTTCGGGTTCAAAATATCAAGCTATCTCAAGATAATATCAAGCTATTCAAGATCATAAAGAAGCCCACTTGAAGTCTTTGTAGTCACCTAGAACATATGTAAGACTTAGTTTGTTAAAGTTTGAGGTTGTGGTAAATTGGTTCAAGAACACACACACACTTTTCAAAAATACGGTTTTATTTTTTGGTTTTTGTTTTAAGTTCATGCTTTGATCTCTATACATGACTCAAATTTTTACAAATTTTATATCTTGTTTATATCATGTATATCCATCTTTACAGCATGATACTTAGCCATATATCCTTACAAAATTATTTTGAAAATTTTCACAAGTCCAGAAAATTTCCTTATTCAAATCTGTTTCAGGTTTGGCGGTCGACCGGGTCCATTCCAGGCCTGGCCGGTCGACCGACCCTGTCGACCGTGCCTTGTGTCTAGGGCGTGCACGTTTTTGTGCACGTCTGTCGGTCCACCGACCGGTTGGCCGACTGAAAGCAGCTTGCTCTCTGTTTTTGGCCGGTCGACCGAGTCGGTCAACCGATAGCTCAAAATATTTTTCCCCCTTGGCGTCCGGTCGGCCGACCGGTCGACCGAGTCCAACGGCTAGTTGCCAATTGGACTGCCGGTCGACCGGGCCAGTCGATCTCCAGCCGCCTCCAGCCGCCAACGGCTAATTTCTGATTTTCTGATTTTCTGGGGATTTGATTGGGATTTGAGTGTCAGTTTTTTCTGAAATTTTGAGGGCTATTCTCTGAACCTATTACCTAGTTTTAATCATGTTTAGACCTCCTCCATTCCCTATAAATAGAGGGGATTGGTCATTTGCAAAATACAAGAAAATACCTAATGTTTTCAAGTTTCAAAAGAAAGAAAAGTGTTTCAAAAGCTCTCAATTCCTTTTAAGCATTCTTGGCTAGTGTTTTCAGTTGTGTTTTTCAACTACTTTCATTTACAACTGAGTTTGTTTTTCTCACTATACTTCTTGAGCCAAAAACCCTCCTCACTCTATAAGGAAGTTGTAAAGAGAAGTTTGTGATCCCTTGTTTGATCACTTGGTTACTTGTTCTTCTTGCTTTGTGAGTCCTCTTCGGTAGAGGATTGGATTGGTGGAGTTCGGTACTCCGGTCTTCGGTAGACCTCTTGTAATTGGTGGAATTCGGTACTCCGGTCTTTGGTAGACCTTGTAATCCTCGGTGGATATAGTGGAAACCCTTCACGGCGGTGAAGGCGGGGAGTAAAGCGGTGGCTCAAATCTCGAAACAAATACCTTGTGTTTGCGATTGATTTCTTCTCTTTGCTATCCTTTATTGCTCTTCATTTCTTACTTGTGTTTTAACATTTTATTCCTAACTTGTGATATATTTTGTGTGCACTTCAACATTGCATTCATTCCATTCCTTGTCATATTGTCGATCATTACTCATACAACAAGATTGCAATACGCACCTCAAACTCTTATCTAGAGGAATCACGAGGAAGGAGTTCAGAGCCCTTCACCGGGTATTCGGCTCTTAGTCTTGTTTTGGTGATCGTTGCATCATTTATTCATACTTGTTTAATAAGATCATTAGATTAGTATTAACACCTATTCACCCCCCCTCTAGGTGTTTTACATCTTTATAGTTTAGATTTGAGAGAGTTTCTTATACAAAAAGAAAAGAATTGTATTTAAAGTAACACTAAATGTAATCTTCTTTAAACAAAGTTGTATTGAGAGTAATAATTAATGTAACTTTCTCACTTTTATTCATTGTTATTCAACTTAGTCGATTGCTGGTTCTATTCCTTTCACTTGCTTTACTTTATTTTACTCCAAGGTACGTTAATCAACAAAACGATCCAAGGTGTGTTATTCTTTTTAAATCTTTCCTTTCTTATTGATTAGTTTTAAAAATGACTTTAAATCGCTTTTCTTCTTCTCTATTCTTTTCATTCTTTCTTTTTAACATAGTTCTTCTTTCAGCTAAAACACCGAAACCATCCTATCTTTTACTTTCTTTCTAACTTAATCTATTTCTTTTCCTTTTCTTTTCAAAAATAAAAAATAATCTTTAACCACTTTTAGTAACTTAAAAGAATACCAAAAATATTTTCATCGCAATCCTTCCTTGTGGATCACGACCCGCACAGCCACTTGCTATAGCGATAGTATTGAGCAATCTTGCACTTATTAATTTTCAATCTAAACTTCTTTTTTTTTTGTGCACAGGTTAGACTCGATCAAGAAGCCTGCAATGTGCCTAGAGAGCGAGGCTCATTTGAGACTTTGCGGTATTTTCGCATGGATTTGGGGCTAACAGAGTACAATGAGAGAAGTTGTTCAAACTTTTCTTGGTCGAATTCGATGACGAGCAATTCAATAGTTGATCCTATCATCTTCAAGTGGGCTGGCCCAACGATCTTCTTGTCAGTTGAGAAAATATTCCCTAGCGGAGTCGCCATCTTATGTTTCTCAAGAAATTGGTGTTTAAAAATTCTTTAATTGAATTGAAAGAAAATTACAACAGATCAATATCCGATTATAAAAGAGGGAAGAACAATTGAATCTCCCCTCTGCTTAATGTTGGGTTCTTCGTGTGCGATAGAGAGTGAATCTTTTTCTCCTTTAACGAGTTGATTTGAAGCTTGGATCTTGGATCGCTTTGCTCTCTTTTGCAAAGTATTGAATAAGGTTTGAACCTTAAGCATCACTAAAAATCTCAAGAAGAGTGAGAAATAGTCTTCTCTTTTCTTCAACACCTCTCTAACACTATGGGTGTTCAGCAGTCTTGTGCTCAAGCTCTCTGTAGTTATCAAGCTTCCAGTATGCATAGCCTCTCCTACTCTTGTGTGTGTATTAGCTTTCTCTTAAGCCAACAACCCCTCTCCCCTTTTCATAGCTTTACATAGCTATTTATAGAGAATTTTGGGGTGTAACTGATCCTCTAATTCTCTGCATTAATGGGAATTAATCCCTCATTAAGTGGGAGAAAATGAATGTAACTGACCCAGTCTTTGTGGTTGTCAGCTACATTAGAAACGCGAAGCTCGCGTTGATGTTGAAAAGCGTTGCTCACAGGTTCACGTTTATGCTAAAACACGAAGCTTCACAGGTCGTGTTTATATTGAAAAACGACCTTTATTGAGGTCTACGTTTGCAGAAGGAATACAATCTTCGCGTTTGTTGATGGAACGCGAAGTTCGCGTTTGAAGAAGGAATGCAACCTTCGCGTTTGTTGATGACACGCGGAGTTCGCGTTTGGGATCCGAGATGCAACCTTCGGTTTGGTACGAGGCTTGCGTTTAAGGATTTGTCATCAGTGATTTTTTTTGACAGCCCACATATACTAGTTTAAATATTTATATATTCAAAATCGACTGAAGAGAGATTTCTCTCGTGACTCCTTTACGAATTTTTTTCGTTCGTTCGACACCAATTTCCACTGAGCTCGGTTTCCACCGTCAAAGTGGTATTCTAGTTAAAACCGATCGAAGGGAACATTCTCTCGTGACTCATGTTAAAATTTTGTGTGTCCGTCTGTCTATTTTCATCCGCAAGAGATATCAGTGTTGACGCCTTCCATCTTCTTCTTCTCTCAGTTCCCTCGTCTTTCCTCCTCGCCTCCTCTCTCTCTCCCTCCCTCTCTTTTACTAATTGTTCAATTTCTCACCGAGAACAACGATGTACCGGCCAATAATTTACATTTAGGGCGTGTTTGGTTGCAAGGAAGTGGGCGGAAGTAAGGAAATAGGGAAGTATAATTGCTCACTTCCCTATCTATCCAAATACTAGAAAAGAAAATAAAGAAAAACCCCTTTTCCTTTTTTCTTTTATCTTTTACACAACCATTTCCTCACTTGCAGAGTGCTACAGTTAATTTTGTAGTCGTGTAAATCTCATTTGTAATAAGTTGTAGCATAAAACAATTAATTTTTGAGTCATGTAAATCTCACTTGCATTCTAATTACAGTCCATTTTTTATTTTTCTTAATTAATTTTTATTTTAATATTATTTTGCGGTCAACTTTGTGGCCAACTTTTTCACTTCCACTTCCACATTACCTTCTAAATATCAAAAAAGACATAACATTTTCCAAATCACACTTCCTAACAACATCCAAACACCAGAAAACTTACTCACCAATCCTCAAGTTTTAAAGGGAACTATTACAACTTTCTCACTTCCATACTTCCTCACTTCCACCTAGGCCTGTCAATGGGTCGGGTTCGGGGCGGTACAGGTGATACCAGAGCCGGACCCGTTTACCCAAGAGGGTACCATACCCGTCCCGTTTACCCGCGGGTCCAGAAGGTGGGTTTCCATACCCGGACCTGCTTTACCCGCGGGTCCAGACCCGTTTACCCGCCGGTTTCCATAACAAAAGAAAAAAAAAGATATATAAACAAATATAGTAACAAAAACACATGAAAAGAGGGGAAAAAAACTTTTATAAAGAGAAAGAAATCATGTTTTAATATCAATAAAAAATGAAATGCAACCAGGTGCAAGAGGTGGAGGGAAAATTTTTGATGAAAGACTCTAATAAAGAAAAAAATTTAAAGTAAGGCCCCCAAATTTATTTGGGAAAACACAACAATAGGATCACCCACTAATCAACCAACGGTTTTCAACACTTAAAGCATAAAGAGATCATTTACTGATAGAGTATTGAGCCTAAATTTCTAGGGTTTTAATTCTATTAGTATTATTTATATTTATGTTTTAAAATGGGTAAATGGGTAATCGAGTCTGCTTCAAGTAAAATCAGGCCCCTCCGATTTAATAATCGGGTATACGGGTAAACGGGTATGAGTCCAGAGCAGTCCTTTTTATACTCGCTTAATCGGGTAGGATCCGAGTCTGGACCTGACCCATTGACAGGCCTACTTTCCCCCTTAGCCAAACAGAGCATACAGGATTAAACTTTTTTTCGCCCGCTTCGCTCCTATAAAAACTCGAGAAGCTTCTCTCTTGTGACGTATTTTGATATTACGTTGGCTTTGCTCAGACTGTGTGAGAGAGAGAGAGAGAGACAGAGAGAGTAAAAAAATGGCAGAAGAACAGAGCATTGATCAATTCAAGGGCCAAGCTCGACTCCCCAAATTCGCGGCTCCGAAGCGCTACGATCTGAAGCTCACTCCTGACCTCACCGCCTGCAAGTTCACCGGAGCCCTTCAGATCACCGTCGATGTCGTCGCCGCCTCCAGATTCCTCGTCCTCAACGCTGCCGACCTCTCCCTCGACAACGATTCCATACGTTTCAGTAATCAAGAGTCGTCCGAGGTAAAACCCTAGTCCCAATTACCCTTATTGAAGAAAAAAGTTAACTTTTGCTTGATTTTAGGGGGTCCGCCCTTCAGAGATTGTTACTGTGGAAGAAGATGAGATCTTGGTGTTGGGTTTCGATGGGGTGCTTCCGATTGGTGAGGGTGTTTTGAAGATTGCGTTTGTTGGAACGCTAAATGACCAGATGAAAGGGTTTTATAGAAGGTAAAGATGGAAAGTTTACTCTAATTTCTACCACTTTAGCTGTTTGTTTTATGTGTTTTGAGATGGTATTGGTTGTTGTTGCAGTACTTATGAGTACAATGGAGAGAAGAAGAACATGGCGGTTACTCAGTTCGAGCCTGCCGATGCCCGGAGGTGTTTTCCCTGCTGGGATGAACCTGCATTCAAGGTATTGGTGGTTATAATGTGGTTTTGAAGTGTTTGATATTGCGAATATCTTTTAATGAAGTCATGCTAGTATCAGTGAATGTTGGCTCATTGGGTTGGATGATTCTTTTATAATTAGGAGTTAGCACTTCATGTGTTATTGGCGGTTGCAAGATTCCATTGAAATGCTTGAATGATGACCTGTATGCATCACACAACCAATATATGTCTTCTTCAGATTTATGAGTTGAAATGTACATGAATTATGTCAACCATCTATAGATGGATTCAAGGCATATTGGTTGTAGTTATGCTTATTACACTTGCTTCCAGAATGGATGCTAAACCCATTAAATATTATTATTCTGCTTGTGATTTGAAATATAAGCATGATTATATTTCGTATTTGTTCAGGCTATGTTCAAGATAACGCTGGAAGTACCCTCTGAGCTGATAGCATTGTCCAATATGCCAGTCATTGAAGAAAAGGTTGATGGACCGGTGAAGACTCTTTTCTTCCAGGAATCTCCGGTTATGTCAACCTATTTGGTTGCTGTTGTTGTTGGTTTATTTGATTATGTAGAGGCTTTAACACCAGATGGTATGATCAATTTATGTATCACCTGCTCTTCCTGCTTCCTACTTTCCTAATTCTTGATCTCTGAAGCCCTTGTCTTTTCTTTTATCGCGTGATGCATGTTTAGGGGTCATTGTTCGTGTATATTGTCAAGTTGGTAAGATCAGTGAAGGAAAATTTGCTCTAGATGTTGGTGTGAAATCTCTGGATCTGTACAAAAGGTACATTTATTCTTACTACTACTTATTTATGTAGTAGGTGGCAGCAATTACAAGGCTCTTTTCCCCAATTTTGGGGCTGGCTTAGTTTTTTAGTAGGTTCCTCTTCTATTCTTGTAAAATTATTTCAATTATTACTTCTATCTCTCTTCATTATGATATAACTGTGTAATAAATCTAATTTCAAGATCCACTACTGGTTCCTTTGTGTGATCAAAGATGTGACAACTGTTGATGAGTTACTGTTTGTTGTTGTCACCTAGATATTTTTCTGTGCCTTATGCACTTCCCAAATTGGATATGATTGCTATTCCTGATTTTGCTGCTGGGGCCATGGAGAACTATGGCTTGGTTACATATAGAGAAACAGCTTTACTTTATGATGATCTTCATTCATCAGCCTCAGGCAAACAGTCGGTGAGTGTGCTAATTATTTCCATTGCACTTGATTATTTGATATGCTGATATGCATTTGATCATTCAATTTGAGATGTATGATTAATTTACATTATGAAGTGTCTGTCCTCTAGACAGTGGTACTTTGTGTGCTCTTATTTCTTAGAATGCTTAGGTGCTTCAGCATAACGGTAATTAGGTTTGATATGATCTTTATGAAGCATTGAAATAATTTTCCTGAATCAATATGGCAATAGTTTTTTCCTTTTCTTTTAGGTGGTCATTACTGTTGCTCATGAATTGGCACACCAGTGGTTTGGGAATCTTGTAACAATGGAGTGGTGGACACATTTGTGGCTTAATGAGGGATTTGCATCATGGGTAATGTTGATTACCTTTATTCAGCATTCAGTAATCTTCAATTCTCTCATTGGTATATGCCTGGGAGCTAATATTCCTTTTATGAAACTCCTTTGTTTACAGATGAGCTATTTAGCAGCAGATTCTTTATTTCCTGAATGGAATATTTGGACTCAATTTCTTGATGATACTACCTCAGGTCTTAGGCTGGATGCGCTTGCCGAGTCACATCCTATCGAGGTACATCCCTTTTTAAGAAGCTGTCGCTGGGTGGAAAACATCTCAAGGCACCCTTAGCTCCTTCTGAATTTATAGAATATTGTTATTTCAGCTCTCAGCTAGCTAGCTGAAGTGTCTGAAAGATGAAACATGCAATGCAAGTTTTATTAAAAACTCTTAAGATGACAAGTTGACTTATATCCTATTAATTGTTGATAATGCTTTGCTTTGATAGAAATATTCATACTTTGTATTGAACAGAACCACAATTTATCTTAAATATTGATTGAAGCAACATAATCTTTGCCTTTTGTTGTCTAACCAGCATATGCTTGAACCCACATGTGTGGCTTGGTTTAACAGATTTTTGATGGTCTTGAAGAAATCTGTTCTTTGTTGATAACATCTTTGCAACTCCAAGATGTTCCTCATTGTTTGTTCAATGCTACTCATTGCCCTCCTTCTCTAAGTTTGGCAAACATTTGTCCATGATGTCTGATGTGTAAGCTTGATGCCTATATTCTCCTTACCTGCAACAAAAAGAAAGATAAGAAGTAGAAAAAGTAGAATCCACCAGTAGAAACTTTCTGAACCCAAGGGGAGCTGTCAGCACACCTGCCACCCCTTGTTTCTTCCACTGTCTTTGTGGAAGGACTGGAATCAGGGAACTTTGCATTCTGGAAATCCAAAAATATTCTTAGAGTATAACCAATCTGCAGAAATCAACTTCTCTGACTTCTTTGCCCTACATCTTTTCTCTCACTTTAAGGCCTCAATATGATTAGCTTTAGTCTTAACAATGCATATTCCTTCAACGTTTTTGCTTATTAAATACTGTTGCCTTTTGTTTCAGGTTGAAATAAACCATGCCAATGAAATTGATGAAATTTTTGATTCGATAAGCTATGACAAAGGGGCCTCTGTTATTCGTATGCTACAAAGTTACCTTGGTGCGTCATGCTTTCAGGTCAGATATATGAGTTTATTCTCTCTTTCTATGTTATATAACTGCTTGATTATTTGGTGACCTATGCATTCCAGAATCCCATTAATTTTAATTGGAAAGAGGGAAGTCCCACTTTTGTCTGTTTGTGGTTACTTGATGCACAAGCATTAGATAAAGATCAACTTGTGTTTTTGATTTCTCAGTTTTGCCTAAAATTATATTTGAATGTAATATCTGAGGAAATGAGACTTTCTTTGGGAAGGATTCGAAAGGAGCCAAACCTCTCAGAGAGAGAGAGAGAGAGAGAGAGAGAGAGAGAGAGAGAGAGAGAGAGAGAGATTGCTGGTCATGCTATTGAAATTATCACAAGTGATGGTAAATTGCTAACTTTTTACCATTGGGAAGAAAGTACATAAATATTACCTTTTTTGGATTATCTGGATTCAGGTCCATAACTTCATTATTTATTTTTGTCAAGAACTTATCTGAAAACTACTTCGAACCTAACCGGTAATAATAGCTGAAGCTATATGACATTATACAATCAATTGATTTCATTTTCCTTTCCCCCCCCCCTTTTAAACCCTAAGGATATAACTGATAATATAAAATCAGAAATCTTCTACTTTGCGTCATTGTTCCTGACTCAATTTTGTTTCAGTACTATTTTCTTCGGACATGCAACAAATGCCAATTGTATTGTTTCCTTATCACTGTTAGTATCTCATTTAGCTTCTAATATTGTAATATTTCCCCCTCCCCAGCGATCACTGGCTTCATATATAAAACAATATGCTTATGGAAATGCCAAGACTGAAGACTTGTGGGCTGTTCTTGAAGAGGAGTCTGGTGAACCTGTAAACATGTTAATGAATTCATGGACAAAGCAAAAAGGATATCCTGTTGTTTCTGTAGCAGTTAAAGACCATGCGCTGGAGTTTGAACAGGTTTGTCTATGAATTCTTGCCTTTCTGTTTCTGTGCTCAAAATGAGTGAAGCATAGAATTCTCACTGTTTTAGATGTTTGTCATGCCATAGACCAGCTATAGTATAATTTAGCTGATTTTATTAGCACATTGCAGATTCATTTCTATTGTTGGAGGTAGTTACAATAATGACTACAAGTTTTGTCTGGGCTCTGTTATGTCACTTGATAATCTTTAATGAGTTCAGATAAGTATGATTTATATGAAGATTGTCCTAAATTTTCGTGGGCTGTTATTCAGTTGTCAACACAATCAACAGGTATGCCATGTAGTGTTTTTGAACGTACCGACCAAGTGTGGCATAAAGATAAGCTAAAATGCAATAATGAAACTCTCTTAATAGTTTTTTAGCCCATGCACAATAACTTGGTTCTTTACCAGAGTCTGTTTTCTCATTGCAGTCACATTTCCTGGCAAATGGATCCTCAGGTGATGGACAGTGGATTATTCCGTTGACATTATGTTGTAATTCATATAATAATCAGAAAAAAGTTCTACTAAAAACAAAGTCTGATAAGCTGGATATTGGGGAGGTAATTGGTTCTCTAAGTGCTAACACTAGCTTGATGGATAAAAGCACTGACGAGAAAGGTGGAAACTTTTGGATTAAGTTCAATGTTGACCAAACCGGCTTCTACAGAGTGAAATATGATGATGGGCTTGTAGCTGGACTTACCAATGCAGTAAACCAAAACCAGCTGTCTACAACAGACAGATACGGTAATATGATGGCATTTTATGCTTTTCTCTGTTTTTCAATTTACCCAACTGGTTTACCTATAAACATTTCCAATTCAGGCCTTTTAGAAGATTCATTTGCCTTGAGTATGGCCTGCAAGCAGACATTATCATCCTTGGTTTTGTTATTGGATGCTTACAGGAAGGAGAATGAATATACTGTGCTGTCTCACATAATCACTGTATGTGCTACTCTGTATCCATGCCATTTCTTCTCTCTTCTTGTTGTCTCTTTCAGCAATCTGACATTTTTTTTGGCTCCACAGATAAGTGATAAAGTTGTATATGTGGCAGCTGATGGTTGCCCTGAATTGTTAGATGACATCAAACAGTTTTTTACCAATCTTCTCCAATTTTCTGCACAGTAAGTTTCTATAGTCATTCTAAAACCAATTATTGTTCTATCTTATTAATCTTATTATTTAATGATGTTGGTGAAGTTTATGACCCCGACTTTTTTTTGATCTTTTCTTATTTCATCACATACTTCCTTTGCTAAATTATAGAAAACTATCACGAACTTTTACATATTTTGCAGAAAACTAAGCATGTGCTAAGCTTTATTATAGAAAGCTTTTAGAAACTTTTGATGGGGACATCTAGTGCTTTACTTAGCTTATTTGAGTTCTCTTATTAGTTATTTTGTTTTAAACTTGTTTAGTTTTCTTTTCAGTCCCACATTGCCTGTGGTGGGAAACTTCCTGTGATTAATGATTGATTATGAAAATTACTGTTTGAGTATTTTGTGTAGTTAGTGTCCTTCGGGTGAGATGCCCAAGGGAGAGATTTTCGAATCCTATCTTGGGTGATAAACTGTTGAGATTTTCTATTGTTCGTCCTCCATCATTTTGGTATCAGAGCTATATCCTACTCTTTCCCTCTTCTTTCACAAAACTCTACCTCTTACGAAATCCTTTTCCCTCCACAAAATCCACAAATTTTCAAAATTTTCAAAACCCTATATCTACTCTTGGTTTAGTTTTTTTTTTAAAATAAAATAGAAAAAAGAGAAAAGAAAAGAAATTGAAAAAAAACAGAAAAATGAAAAGAAACACCATCTGTTCATTGTCTTCCCCGATTGCCTCCAACAGAGCCGTCGCCACACCCTCATCTTCATCATCATCAACTTTGACGTCATCTGTAGCCCTCATCGAGCTGTCCTCGCCATCCTCGATCTTGTTAATCTGCCTTCGTGACGACAATAACCCTCGAGATCGCCACAAAATCGCCTCCATCTTTACGAGATCGCCACCAGACAGCTTTCGTTGCCGCCACGAGATCGCCGTCGCCGCCACGAGATCTTCATCTTTCTCTCCTACTCGTCTTCCTCACTCGGCTGGTGCTCCACCCTTGCCGCAGGCCACTTCCAGCCTCATCATCGACACCCTCAAGCACGCCGACCACTCCTTTCGCGCTGTCACGACAGCGCCTCGATCTTCACGCATTTTCAACCACCTCACTGGCCTTGTCGAGTAGCTGTCTTCTTCCCCACCATCTCTCTCGCCGTGATTTGTTCCTTCGCGTCTCATCGTGGGGGAGATCCTGTCGCCGTCGTGGGCGAGACCCTGCCGTCGTCTTCATCTCAAGATCTGTTGCCAATCACCTCCGCATCACTTCTCTGAAGATTGCCATCCTTCATCGCCATTCAACACTATACTGGTCAAAATCTGACCCACGCCAAGATCAAGACATGTATCACTCGCCTTTAGAATTTTTTGATGACACTCGCAAGGAAAACCTCTGAACAAGAGCAGCGTTCAGAACATTCCCGTGACTATTCTCTTCTCCCGAGGAAATTAACTTTCCCGAAGGTGTTCATCCTCTCGAAGTCAGTTCTCCAGACTTGAGCAAAACAACCTCTGCAACAGAATATCAAATCCCGCCTATATTTGTGAAGGCCGTTACGCCACCATGACATTTCATATCTCAAATATGGTCCATGATCTCTATTTCAACGCGAGCAGTTACAGAAAGCAGCGGATATCACTCCCGCAATCAAGAGCATAATCCATGCCTTTACGAAAGATCGCAACGTATAGATCGTGTGGTTTTTTAATCCAGCATGACTCGCACCTTCAACAGAAACCCCATCGGTATATAAGACATCTAGAGGGACATCTTTAGGAATAGACATTTTTCGGGACTGGAGATCTAGCTAGAACATAGTTCACCTATGTAGAAAACCTTGTAATCCTTTGAAAATAGTGAATTCTCCTCTGTGGTTTTTCTCAAATTGGGTTTCATGTAAAACTTGAGTCTTTGCGTTTGTTTCTTCTACTCTTATATTAGATTCAGGTTACAATTTGAAGTGTAGATTAATTACCTCTAAAAATTTATCCCTACATTTTTGGTGATTCCATTGAGATCCGAGTCTAAACGCTAAGATTTCTCTTCTATCAAACCTAAGCCTCTCCAACAAGCTATGGTTCTGAAAAATAGCCGACCATCGACGAAGGGACCACCTCCAAGGGCAAATCTGCCGCCACCGCTAGGGACCCCGGGTGGTCTCAGCCCCATTACAGAGATACTGTATCTATGCCTTCGCAGGGGGCAACCAGAGACATCCACCCGCCGCCAACTTACGCCAGCTCTAAATATTCGCTGACACGAAGGAGGAATTGGCCAAGCAGCAAGCTCTGTTCGACAGCGAACAGGGGCAAGCAGAGCAAGATCCAGAACGCCCGAGTACCACTTCCATCGCCTAAGAGGCCTACCACCACGGAGGCCACAAGCGGCGAGTAATCTTAAAGTTGGAGGCGTCGTAGAACGACCTTCCCCATTCCATCAGAGCAATCTGACGGCAGGTCGAGTTCTCATCCCCGCACGAAGGATAGACATGATCATTCTCAGAGGAAAATTGATGTTCGTCCGCGCCCAAGATCTCGACAAGCTCGTACAAAAGCAAGTAGGAGCTAGTATGCCACATCTCTGCAGATTCAGGGCCATCACTGCTGATGCATCCAATTCTCCCTAATCCCGGGACACTGGAATATGAACTTCCTAAGTTCATGATTCTGACTTTTGATTGCTACTCCGGTCAGAGCGATCCGGATCAACATCTTTGCTAGTATCAGGATAAGATGGTTATTCATTTTAAAAATGACTCCATCTTGTGTCGGATCTTCCCCTCCAGCTTGAGGGGGTAGCCTCTGACTGGTTCTACTCTTTTTCACAACGCTCAGTTCATAGCTTCGGAGATTTCACCAAGTTGTTTTTCACTCAATACTCTTCTCGTCAGGAGTTCAAGTAGAGCAACCATCACCTCATCCCCGTTAAGATGAGGTCCTCCGACATTCTCAAGACGTACATTGGCTACTTTCAGAATCAGCTGGCCAAAGTACATAATTGTAGCGAAGATGCGTTCGCACTCGCATTCATTAGTGGGCTACGGATCACTCACCCATTGTACAAGCATCTAGTGAAATACGTCACACGTTGGAGCGAGATATACCGAGCCCAACCATACATCCAGTTGGAGGAAACAATGAGAAACTCTGCCAACCCATCTTTCAGCTGTGACGATGACAGTACGAAATCGAAGCCACAGTACGGAGGCCCCTCCATTGCTTTCCAGGGTCGCGAACATGGCGTTCTCAAGAAGCAACCATTCTCGCACCCTCAGCAGAGCCAATCCCGGGTGTATTAAATATCTGACAGCTTCACCCCGCTGAAGCTCCTAATCCAGGACATCTTTGAAACCATCAAGGGACAACCCTGGGTGAAGCGTCCGGAAGCAAAAATACATGACCCTGCTTGTTCCGGAGAGAGAAACTATTGTTCCTTCCACGAGAGCCAGGGGCACCAAACTTCTTAATGTCGATCTCTTCGTAAGTATCTTGAAGATCTTATCCAGCAGGGCTACCTCCGAGAATACATCCTCTCACCCGGAGCCTCCTCCGAGACAGAGAGACAGCAGGAGATCCCATCTCCGAGATAGGAATCGACCGCAACACATGATCACTCAATACATGACGGTTGCCTAACACTAATCTGAGAAATAAAAACTGGGAAGCTCCTCTAACGGATAAGAGCCCTATGTATTTCATTTACTTTTATGTATTTTTGTCATTCAATAAAAATGCCTTGTTATAACTTTCCTGATATCCTTCTAAGGGTCCGCGAAACTTGCTCATCGGCCTTAGCTCATCCAGTCTGCAAGCTCTCTTCTATAGAGTTGTAGCAGAACCTCTGAGAAAGGATTCCCTTACTCGAGATCCTGCAGGCTCTGACTTCTGGCCCCGACTTTCTACAACCTCCACAAGATCTTTCATCCGCTCACCGACCCTCATGTGGCCTACTCGCAAGCACGTCTCCATGAAAACTCTCGTCTGTATATTCCGAGTAAAATTCCCACTCGAGAAGGACAACACGAGCATCCATTCCAGGTAACATTCTGAATCATCTCTACTTAGGCTACTGGCAATATTTCCTCCGTGGCTGGAGGCTCCCCTTACCTGGAGACCTTTATCTGTTTGTTCCGAGAAGGGAAGCCCCACTCGAGAACGATTACACATTCACCTCCGGGCAATCCTTCATGCTTATCCCTGATTGAGCAACTGCCTTCAGAAAGGCTCATCCCCAATCAGGCAACTGCCATCATTACGGCTCGTGCTGGTAGGCAACTACCGTCTGGAAGGTTCATCCCCACCGGGCAACTGCCATGGCTCATCCTCAATCAGGCAACTACCTTTCGGGAGGGTTCATCCCCGATTGGGCAATTGTCAGTTTGTATTCCGAGGAGGGAAGCCCCCATTCGAGAATCACATTGCAAACACCGATCTTTGGGATCCAAAGGCTCATCCTCAATTAGGTAACTGCTCTGGAAGGCTCATCCTCAATTAAGCAACTGCCTACTTTAGGCTGTCTAAAAATTACTAAAAGACAAGTCATCAAAAAGCAGAGTCCAAACTCCAGACGCAGTTGTAATCATAGTCATTACCGCAGCATCAAGACGCAAGGTCGAAACCCGCGTCTCAGTATCACTGCAGCATCAAGGCGCAAGGGTCGAAACCCGCGTTCACTACAGTATCAAGACGCGAGGGTCGAAACTCGCGTTCACTGCAGCGTCAAGACGCGAAGGTCGAAACCCGTGTCTCAGTATCACTGCAACACCAAGACGTGAGGGTCAAAACCCGCGTCTCAGTATCGCTGCAGCACCAAGACGCGAGGGCCAAAACCCGCGTCTCAGTTATAACTGCCCTCGTTATTGGGTCAATTGCCCACATAATGAGGAAGTTAATCCCCATTATGGAGCGTTTTTAGGGGGCACGTTCACCCCTGAAACCTCTATAAATAGCCCCTTTTGCTATGGAAAAGGGGTCAGTTGATCAGATAATTCTTGGAGAAGAATTTCGCTTGTGAGCTGTAGAAGCACCGAGACTTCCACCGAAAAGAAAGAGTTCAACTCTACAAGCAACTTGCTGCGTACAAGTTAATCTTTGCTTACAATCTCTTTGAGATTCCTGGTCGACAGGAGCTGTGTTACTCCGTCTGCCATCCAAAGAGAGGATTCCCAAGAGGTCCTGACGTTCACCCGGTCAATGGAAAACAAGATTCACTTTCCACCGCCACATCAAGAACCCGGCATTAAACAAAGGGGAGATTCAAGTCTAAACATCTTCCCTCCCTTATAGTCGGAGTGTTAATCCGTTGTAATCTTTCATTTGATTCAAGGAAGTCTTGTTTGGTGGGAGAAGAAAGTTCCTTGTAAAATTTCCTTGAATCAAATGAAAGATTACAACGGATTAACACTCCGACTACAAGGGAGGGAAGATGTTTAGACTTGAATCTCCCCTTTGTTTAATGCTAGGTTCTTGATGTGGCGGTGGAAAGTGAATCTTGTTTTCCGTTGACCGGGTGAACGTCAGGACCTCTTGGGAATCCTCTCTTTGGATGGCAGACGGAGTAACACAGCTCCTGTCGACCAGGAATCTCAAAGAGATTGTAGGCAAAGATTACCTTGTACGCAGCAAGTTGCTTGTAGAGTTGAACTCTTTCTTTTCGGTGGAAGTCTCGGTGCTTCTACAGCTCACAAGCGAAATTCTTCTCCAAGAATTATCTGATCAACTGACCCCTTTTCCATAGCAAAAGGGGCTATTTATAGAGGTTTCAGGGGTGAACATGCCCCCTAAAAACGCTCCATAATGGGGGTTAACTTCCTCATTATGTGGGCAATTGACCCAATAACGAGGGAAGTTATAACTGAGACGTGGGTTTCGGCCCTCGTGCCTTGGGGCTGCAGTGATACTGAGACGCAGGTTTCGACCCTCGCGTCTTGACGCTGCAGTGAACGCGGGTTTCGACCCTCGCGCCTTGATGCTGCAGAGCCTTGATGCTATGCTGAGACGCGGGTTTCGACCCTCGCGTCTTGATGCTGCAGTGAACGCGGGTTTCGACTGCGGTGATGGCTATGATTACAACTGCGTCTGGAGTTTTGGACTCTGCTTTTTGATGACTTGTCTTTTAGTAATTTTTAGACAGCCTACAGAACCCCCTCCAAAGTTTTCGATATTCCGCGGTTGACTGGGACGGATTTCGAAATACTTTGGACTTTGGTTGAGTTCATACTTCTCATGATTGGACTGACAATCATTTGAGATGCTCTGAGCTTGATCCTGTCTGGAATATGGTCTTCGTGAGTGTACTGTGAAACCCTTTGAAGCCGCCAGAAATGATCGTGGCGAGTATCTAGATACACAGTCTCAGTGTTTTAAATATCCTCGACCCCGATATTGCGCCGATATTGCGTTTACGGCACCTAGCCGCAATGATTGGCACATCCAAACCGATATAGCGATTTCCACCTAAAATTGCCGATAAATCGGCATAGACCCGATATATCTGCCGCAATTTCGCCGATTTTGGACCCGATATAGCGTTTTACACTCAATTTGTATGTTAGGTATTTGGGTAATTCGAGCGATGTGACAATGTGACATTTGTGAAGATTCTACACTTAGATAGTGATTATGCATTTATAAGCTTAATGCAAGTTATCGAGTCAAGTATATGTTAAACATATAAGTATGATGTTTTATGTAGCTTTATATAATTTATGAATATATTGTCTTATTGAGATGCAATTTAAGACAAGAAGATATGTATATTTACAGTCCGATTTTGACATCCGATTTTTGAAATTATCCCCGATATGTCCCCGATATATCCCCATCCCCGATAAATTTTCCCGGCCGATGTAGCCGCTGTGGCCGCCATTTAGAACACTGCACAGTCTAGACCTCCCCAGTGCTCTGAGTTTGTTGTTGGTGTACTTTGAATCAGGGGTAAACAGTCATCTGCTTGTGCCAATGTACTGTTGAACTGAATTGCAGAAGCAAGGACTGAATGCAAGTCCTGTAGACACAGTGGTCATGCTGCTTTAAAGACGCGCCTCTTGTATGGATGCGTCTTTTGGGATGAAGACGCAGCTTTCGCTTTGTGAAGTAGGCGCGACTTTGGCCTAGTTGAAGAGGCGCGATCTTCGGAGGGACGCAATTTTCTGTTGAACACGAATCCGTGTTGTGGGCGCGTTGCCACGCGTCCAGCAGAATTGAGGGGACATCTCCTTTTTGGCGCGCGAATTGTACGCTGCATTTAATAAGCATGCCACGCGTCAGACGGGGATTAGGCCTCGAGCCAAGCGCCGCGTATCTCTGCGAATCACTGTGCCTATAAAAGACAACAGTCTTTCAAGAGTCATCATTAAACTCTTCTTCTTCGCTGAGCCTTTTAGGGTTAAGAAAAGCTCGAAGCTTTTTTTTCGTTTTCACCATCTTCAACAGTGATCTTACGGTCGAAATGGCGCCCAAGACTAAACCCACTTCTTCATCTTCGAGCGCTGTCGCTCCGGAGGTTCAAATGGGTGGTTCTTCCATGCATGAGGCCCCTATTTCAGGTAGTAAAACCATCTGATTTGGTTTCCGCCATTGAAGGGGCTTATAGAGTTTTTTCAACTCTTAAGTCCCTTTTGAACGTGAACCGCCAACGCGGGCTCATGCCCGTGTTTGATCTTCAGGCGCGGCTCTCGAATTGATAAATAAGACGCATGTTTCACGACCTCTGCATCCTTTCTTTATCAACTTGAGTCCATACCTGCTTGTTGAACGCAGGGCCTCATTAAACCTTGCATTTCAGACTTGACGCTCAGAATATTTCTAAATGTGGGGAGTTCAGACGCAGACTTCTTATAATTCTTGCGTCTTGTAAGATCAGACGCAAGTTTTAATGAATCTCGCGTCTGAGTCTGATACTTAAAATTTTTTCTAAGTCGTGGATTTTGAAGTGCGGGTTTCATGCTAGCCTCGCATTCTTTGAGTTTGGACGCTGATTTTGATGATCTCTGCGTCTGGATTCATTCCTGCGTTTGAGTTTCAAACACTTAACCATTTTCTTTCAGATTTCTGATCAAGTGTTGTTCTCTTTGCAGTACGATACTCCTCCAACCCTTTGTCCAAAAAGTGCCACTTTGGGCACGTAGGTGGCGCTGATCGTAATCTAACCTTCGTGCTTCAGAGAACTGCTCCTGTGACTACTGGTAAGTCGAATGAGCGAAAGGAGAGGATTTCTAAGGCCAGTATGGTGACCCTCCGAGAGATTATCTCTGATGGACTGTTTGAGACGGATTCTCGCACTCCATTACGGAAGCCTGTCTTCTTCTTTGGTGACGACATTGACGAGGAAGATAGGATTTTGCACGACGGAGATTATTAGTGGCTCCGTCAGATAGGGGATAGGAGATTCTTTCTTCCCAATATGGAGAGGATGTATCCCCTATCTTATCTTCAGCATATGTCTGTTCACCGTGCGATGGACTGGGATCTTTCCCGATTTGTCTCCGGTGTCTCGCTTGGCAGACAAGGTGCCAAAGAAGTATACTCTGCCGGCCATGGGAAAGAGGTCTTTGGTTTATTCCCCGGATTGGTCAGGTCTGAATATCCGAGAGGGGAAACCCCTCAGCTTGGCACCACCTTCATCAACCAGTTTATGAAGGCCAGGGGTGATTTTCCCGTCGACTTTCGCCCGCTCGGGTGGGTTCATTCTTCCAACCGATCCTGGTGGGGCAGGATGGTTGGATTTGTCCTTGTCGAACTTGAAGCTCTGCTGGAACAGGTGGGGCTGTACCACTCGGTCAGGGCTGTGCAGTATGGCCTCCCGCAAAGCTCCCATAATTTCTATGGCATCATAGAGCACTATAATCCTTTGACGGGCACATTTTTTACTCCGATCAGAGAGATGGGGTTCGCTCTTCATGAGCTGTATGAAGTCTCGGGGCTTGTTATGGGAGATGCCCCTTATGAAGAATACGTTCTGACTTCTGAAGAATTTCATCTCTTGAAGAAGGAAAGCCCTCAAGTATATGAGACATACTGGGAAGTGTTGTTCACTTCCACATTTGCGGTCAAATAACCTCCTGGAGAACCAGGGGTGTCAAGCAGATGTCCTGGGCGAGTTACCTATTCAATGGTATAACTGAGAAGGACAGCCCAGTGACCAGCCTGGCTCCTAGCACTGATGAAGAGTGCGAGTTCTTACACCACGGAGTCAAATGAAGATACTTTCAAACCTGATACGGTTTTTGAAAGTTTTCATCATCAGGCTCGAGTTCCTATTTCTGATCGGGCGTTGTTGGCGGGCTTCCTTATGCTATGGCTGAAGCGTTGTGTAGTGCCAACACTGCCACATGAAGTAATTGTTGCCGATGTGGTGTATCCGGTGGTTTTGTTGGCCTACGGAAAGTCTATCGTCCTCCTTTCAGCAGTGGTGGCTGGAATTCAAAGTGGATTAAGGGCTCTGGTTAAAAGCCTGTGCCAAGTGGAAGCCATTGTCGACTCCAAAGGTAGACCGGAGGTTGACTCGGAGGGAAGGCCAAGAGTAAAGACCCCTAACCCCATGATCGAGCTTCCATATACGTACTTGATGGCTTGGTACGTTATGCACTGCCCTTCACTGATGACGGCGGTGCCTCTGTCTGAGGGGTTTGTCCCTTTTGTGCAGAAGCTGGAGAATTCGAGCTGGTCCAACTATTATATGTTCTTCGTTCGGAAATGTATTCTGAATGCTTCGAATTACCAGCTCGACCGTTGCTTCCCTGAGATTACTGATGCATCTTACGGGGATAAATTTTCCGACCTTGCGGGACCAGATGATTTCACGAGGCTGCCATCGGGAGTCTTCTGGTGGCTGATTAACATTCGGCCTGGGTATCTGCTCTTTCGGTAAGGGAACTCATGTACGATCGAGCCTTATATGCCGAGCCGTTTTGCTCGACAGTTCGGCTATGATCAATTATATATCGGTCCCAATGCTAATCTCTCCTTCAGCGGGAATTTGTTTGAAGGTGTTCGGGCATGGTATTATGCGTGGCTGGAGGGACAAAAGCTGTTTTCAGCTTGCCTCACAAGACGCCCAACTGTTACACTAGTCTTAGCTTCTGTATTTGGTACTCCCTGGCTAGCAAGATGCCTGGTTTCTCAATAAATATCTCATGCATTAAGAGCATCAAGGCGTCTTATAAGGACAAATTGGAGTCCAACAAACGCGCGCGAGGTATGGAGGAATATTATGCAGCCGAGAAAGAAGCAGGAGGGGAAACAGGGGCGGGACCGAGAGCAGCAGCACCCAAGGAGCAGTCCATTAAAAAGAGTCGGCAGGCTGTGTCCAAACATTCCCATGGCTCTACTTCCAAGGGTGAGCCTATCCTGAAGAAGGCTAGGAGGGAATCGGAGGCTGAAGCTCCAATGTCCGAGGTAGTCCCTTCTGGTGTTGAGGAGCAGAGGAAGAGGAGATCCCTCCTCTTCGTCCTCTTGGTCTACGCAGCAGGGGCCCCATGATCCTGAAAGAAGGGGAATTTGCAGGTGAAACCATCATGGCTGAAGAGGCTGAGCGACCTGAAGTTGACTTGGTCGGGAGGGATGACGTTGAAATCCCAGGGGTTTCAACTCAGCCTGGGCCTTATTCAGTTTATGAGAGGAGGGCTGAGATGCAACAGCCTGGGTCTCCCAGTGTATTGATGCCCACTTCACGGGTTGTTGATCCCAGTCCTATTACTAGGGTGCTCAGTAGTAAGTCTTGATTGCTGAGCCCGCTTGTGTTGAACTGTCATCTTCATCGTCCAAAGAACATGGGTATTATTCTGGCGAAGAAGTTGATTTCGGCGATGAACCTGCTCTTCCTGATACGAGCAAATTTTCGCATATTTCAGAGGAAGAGATACAAGGATGCGACCCTGTGACGGCTTCACCGATAGCAATAATATCTGCTACCGAAGGTACTTCCCTTGTTTTCTTGAACCGTCTCCTTCTCAAGTTAGGAAAGGGTTCTGACATTCACTTTTGATTTTCAGGGCTGGCTGTCGACAGTGAAGCCGCCACCACCTCTCATATCGAAGAGATGATTCAAAAGCTTGCCCAGCAAGAGGGCCCTGAGGCTCCTATTACCGGGATGCCTCAAGAATGTGCGACCGTCGGGGTCGGAGAGGCCTCAATCTCACACGACCTATCCAGGAACTTGCCATCTTCAGGCGCTCAACTTGGTAAGAGAATACTGACGTATTGAATATTCTCCTTTTTATTGTCATCACTGACATTTTAGTGGCTTGCAGAGAGCACTGGGGTAGCTCAAGTAGAGGATCCTGCGGTAAGCATTGGTGCGAAAGATAGTACAGTTGAAACTTCAGCTGGGGAACCTGATGCCGCAAGGTTTGCTGTTGCTTTTGTTGCAGTGGAGGCTGCTACGACAATAACCGTCCCGGAGGTATCGGTGACTACCTCAGTACCTGACGAACCTATCGTCGGCCTCACTCCTGTACAAGATGAACTGATTCCCGTCTCTCACACTGTCATGGAAAGGGGTCCGGGAGTACATCAGCAGGGTTATCTCTAGCTAACGACATGATGGAAGAGCTGGCACGTCAAATGGTGCAACAATTTTTTACTTCCATGAGATCTTGTATTGACCTCATCCTTTCTGGGGGTAGCTCTTTCGAGTTTGTCCGAATACTTCTCGAAAATCAGATCGAGAACATTGGTCATACTGGGAGTCCTTCGCAGGCTAAGGCATGTCTGATGCTGGTGGAGCAGCTGGGAAGCCATCTGAGGGAGCTCAAGTCTCTAGAAAATGCTGGTTCAGTAGATGGGGCTCGGACAACCCTGAATAAGCTTCTTGCCGCTCAAGAACATGAGCGAAAGGAGATGGAGGAACAAATAGCTGAAGAGATCCACCATCTCCAGCATTTCCAAGCTGACCGCCAAAGGCTGATTGGTGATTCCAAGGAATCTGAAATCATCATACAGAGTGCAGAGCAGGTTATTGCCACTGCTCAAGCTACCATAGCCATGCACAAGCCTTGATCGAGACCAATGAGCAGAAGCTTGTCGCTGCTAGAAAAAGGCTGGAGGAGCTGGAAACTGCCAGGACACAGGCTGAAGAAAACCTCTCTGCTCATTCCTCCAGGTTGGAGTCTATTCAAGCACAACTGGCTGCGAAGAGATTTTTGTCTGAGGAGGAGCTGCGGGTCCAAGCTTTGATGGAGACTGAAAAGGCACGTCAGCATGAGATGCATCGTCTCCGGGAACAAATCCGTTCTTTGGCGAAGCAAGATTATTAGCCTTCTTCTCCTCTTTGTATTTGTTCACCCTTTTTTTTAAACACTATATTTGTCAAGAGTGTCTGTATCACTTTTACCATTTTTGAATCAAATAATAAAAGTCTTCAAATTTTTGCTCTATCTCCATCCTTTCAAATTTTTGCTCGCTGTCGATGAACTTAATTTTCATAACCGTAGTCTTTGACTATTTATAAAACGTAGTCTTTAGTCGGCCATGAACAACAAACTCAGGCTGTACTGAGTTCTTGAGTGAGACGCGGTTTTCATTCATAATGGAGACGCGACCCTGGGGGACGCGGCCCTAAGTCATTACTGAAGACGCCGTTCAAGCTTATCAAGGAAGACGCACGAACCTTCCTTTCCGATTAAGGGCGCAGCTTTGGCTTAAGGACAAAAGAGCGTTGTTCTGAAATGCAAATTTGTGTTCTTCAATAAAGGGGACGCGACCTTCATATTTATGAAAGGACGCAAACCCATAGACACGGCCCTTTATTCTGTTAGGATGCAGTGGAAGCGCGATCTTAGGCTCCTCAAAAACTGATGCATGGATCCCAGATAATTGATGGGGACGCGGCACTGGCTCAATAGAGACGCGTCTCTGGACCCTTGATAAGGCGCAAACTCAGGTTGTATTGAGTTTATGATAAAGACACGACTGTCATCTCGCAATGGAGACGCAGTTTCGGGCTCCTCGTGAATGACATAGGCCTTCTTTGGTCTTTGAGGACGCAAGCTTCGGAACGCAGCTTTCAAGTTGATGCAGACTCAAGACGCAATTTTTGAATGGATCCAATTCACTGAGGAGACGCGGCTCTGAATCACTCTCAGAAACGCGATCGCGGGTCTCTTAGCAGAAAAGAACGCAGCCTTTGGGTTCATGAAGGGACGTGGATTTTAGGACGCGACCTCTCAAGTGTCACATGCAACCCGTTTTAATGATCTGGTTGAACCTTTAAATGCCAAGTCGGCGTTGACGATTGGGGACTCGTGTCCTCGACGTTTCTCGAAGCGGCAATCCACGCGTCAGCTCTTCATTGGGCTTTGACGTTAATATCTTTAAATGCCAAGTCGGCATTGACGATTGGGGACTCACGTCCTCGATGTTTCCCGAAACGGCAATCCACGCGTCAGCTCTTCATTGGGCTTCGACGTTCGCGCGGGAATTAAGGCTGATGGCTCTGATTTTTACGCCATTTAATTACAGGCCTTATGGGTTGCCTATAAATAGGCCTCGCCCCTTTAACAGTCCATTGCTTAGATTGTTTCCCCTTAAGAGCAGGCGCTCTAAGGGACTTCATCTTGACTTAATCTTCTTCCTTCAATGGGATGTGCCTCCATGGACAGCGAAGACCCAAAGCTTTCATGCTTTCCTTTAATCTTTCCTGAAGATTATCACTGTCAAGTGATTTCAAGATCAAAAAGCGTCCCTCTGAGCACCTTTTATAGCCGCGCCTTGATGCAGAAAGTTCAACCTCTAGCGGGTTCTTCTGCGGGTAGGAATTGTCACCATGACATACTCAGCCCAACACGAGTTTCGGTTTTGCTGTCCCTTGAAGAGATTCACTCTCTTGACCTTCTCTTGAGGTCTGACTGGTGTACCCATTATTTGGAAGTCACACCTTTTAGATTTTTTGATGAAGCGCGAATTGACTGAGTCTGAACTCTAACTTAAAGTCCTTTGGACGCAAGTGTGATGAACTCTGTACCTGGACTGTGAGACGCGAGCTTTGCATATAGAGCTCGCGTTTGAGGTTGTTGACTTCAAAAACTTTAATTGTGGTCAAGGGCTTCAGACTTGAATGTAGCAACCTTGTTTCTCGAACAAGGATGTGGCAACTTTCGCGTCTGGTTCCCTTTGCGTCAATTATTTTGGACGCAGGTCTAACACTAGACCGCGTTCAGATCTGTGTATCTAAAATCCACAACTTCGATCGCGTCTGTTTCTGTCGCAACAGGATTTTGACTTTCTGCGCGGGTCATCCTTGCGTCTGAAGTTTACAGCTATAGCCGCGTCTGTTCTTCAATCTTTCTGTTTCAGAATTCTAACCTTCTGGTTTTTACTTCTCGCAGGTAGCCTCAATCATCCTTTCGCATATTCGCTGGGGCCTTGGGAGAATATATCGGTTAGTGAACTTGTTCGATGGTCGACCATTGGAGAAGTCACGGCTCCTGTTTATGGGAGACGAGGATTTGCGCGACTGATGACATCCGTCAAGACCTCATTGGACATAATGCATCGACAGTACCCCCGGGCTCGTCATGGTCACAGTGGGTATGGCGGTGGATATGGTGGTGGGTATGGTCCTCGTGCAGGTCACTGGAAAGAGGACGTCACCTGTAAGGTCTCGGATTCTCCCTTCACCAGTCTTAACTGGTGTACCCATTATTTGGAAGTCACACCTTTTAGATTTCTTGATGAAGCGCGAATTGACTGAGTCTGAACTCTAACTTAAAGTCCTTTGGACGCAAGTGTGATGAACTCTGTACCTGGACTGTGAGACGCGAGCTTTGCATATAGAGCTCGCGTTTGAGGTTGTTGACTTCAAAGAACTTTAATTGTGGTCAAGGGCTTCAGACTTGAATGTAGCAACCCTTGTTTCTCGAACAAGGATGTGGCAACTTTCGCGTCTGGTTCCTTTTGCGTCAATTATTTTGGACGCAGGTCTAACACTAGACCGCGTTCAGATCTGTGTATCTAAAATCCACAACTTCGATCGCGTCTGTTTATGTCGCAACAGGATTTTGACTTTTTGCGCGGGTCATCCCTGCGTCTGAAGTTTACAGCTATAGCCGCGTCTGTTCTTCAATCTTTCTGTTTCAGAATTCTAACCTTCTGGTTTTTTACTTCTCGCAGGTAGCCTCAATCATCCTTTCGCATATTCGCTGGGGCCTTGGGAGAATATATCGGTTAGTGAACTTGTTCGATGGTCGACCATTGGAGAAGTCACGTCTCCTGTTTATGGGAGACGAGGATTTGCGCGACTGATGACATCCGTCAAGACCTCATTGGACATAATGCATCGTAGTACCCCCGGGCTCGTCATGGTCACAGTGGGTATAGCGGTGGATATGGTGGTGGGTATGGTCCTCGTGCAGGTCACTGGAAAGAGGACGTCACCTGTAAGGTCTCGGATTCTCCCTTCACCAGTCTTAACCCAGAAGTGACATCGACGAAAAATCCATGCTCATTGGATGACTTTCTGGTGATAGAGATGTTCATCAACAAAGGGTCATGACCTATATCAGTTGGTCGGGTGGAATCAGAAGGCTTTGTTGCATTTCGACCTCAAGAAACACCGTTGTTCTTGGCCAACGATGGACTCCTTCGATGTTTACGTCATGCATCATGATGTAATCAGCATCCAATCATCACTATAGTGCTCACCCTTCTTTGGCGTCCTTCCAAACATCTTGTATTTGGAGTGGTGAGCATGCTTCAAGGAGTGAGTGCAACCTTTTACTGAGAGAGAGGGACTTCTTTATACTCCTTTATTGTAACACTCAATCTTATTGTATAAGAGAGCGTATTGTATCACTTTCATATCTCTGGACATAAATAAAAGCGACACTTTTTTTTTTCTTGTCTCCTTCCATTGTCTTGAATTCCCTTTTTGTATTGAAAGTCAGACGAATAGAAGTAATGATCTTTGGCTTGCTAAAAATATGATAATAATCTTAACGAGTCAAAGTTTGTAGAAAAATCCTGTTTCAGGAAATTCGACAATGCTGTCAGAGGTGTGATATTAACTTGACAGAAGTAAGATAATTCTTGTGGACCTGTCAATCTATAAATGAGAATGACAAGTGGAATTTGTACCCCAGGGAGGATGAGTTTTTATCAGAGGTTTGGAATTAACTTGACTAAGACCCAGCTGGAAAATTAGTGAAAACACTGTTAACGGTGTAATGTTAACCTGACAATGTTTTTAAGTGGACTTGTTATTCTGTTGACGAGAATAGCAAGTGAGACTAGACTCACGGGGAATTTAGGAGGACTTTTTCCGTTAGAGGTGTGATATTAACTTAACGGGTTGAATACAGTCTTGTCAGAAGTGTGATGTTAACTCGACAAGGGTGTGAGTCAGAGGTGTAATATTAACTTAACTCAAGAGTGTTCCAGCTTCATTTGGGAAAACTGAAAGTGTCACTGTCATAGGTGTAATGTTTAACTTGGCAGTTAGGGTAATGCTAGAGGTATAATTTTGAACTTGGCATTGGTCATCTCGACTTCACAAGGAAGTCCGAGGGAAAGTCATGGCCATAAGTGTATTGTTGAACTTAGCAATGACGTGGACGCTAGAGGTTAGTGTTAAACTTAGTATCGTTCATTTCAGCTTCGATATGGAAGTCTGAGGGAAAATGACTGTCAGAGGTTTAATATTGAACTTGGCAGCAACTTAATCACTGTTAGAAGTGTAATGTTAAACTTAACAGTAATTTGTCAAAGGTGTGGTATTAACTTGACAGAAATTGGCTCGTGATAGGAGCAATTTGAGGACATGTCATACTACTGATGAGAATTGACAAGTAGAATTTGAAATGTCAGAGGTGTAATTTTAACTTGACAGTGATTGATTTGCGATATAAGCAATTTTGTAGACTTATCATTCTATTAATGAGAATTGACAAGTGAAGTTTGAAGTGTCAGAGGTGTAGTGTTAACTTGACAAATTTGAAGGCTTGCTACTCCATATAGAGTTGAGACAAGTAAGGTTTGTACTTGTTAGGGAGTATTGAAATTTTCATTGCCAGAGGTATAATGTTAACGTAGTAATGATTGTATTTTGTGGACCTACCATTCTGTGTATGAGAATTGGTAAGGGATTTTGAAAATTTGCCATTAGAGGTGTACTATTAACATAGCAGCGAGGATTTTTAAAGAGTTTTGTTGTCAGGGGTTTTAATATTACCTTGACAGGGTTCACTGGGGATTGGAAAAATCTGGCTTGTCAGAGTTTTAATGTTAACTTGACAGAATCCAATCCATTTTATTAGGGAGATGAACACCGGCGTTTTTATGGTCCTACCATTCTATGGGTAAGAATTGGTAAGAGACTTTGGAGAGAGAGTGAGACCAAGTCCACTTAGGATTTTTAGCAAACCCTCAGCTATCAACGGATTTGGTGTGCCTTCACCAACTACCGTTTGAGTTGGACTAGCCATGCTATTCCCCTCAGCATGATGAGTTGTCGAAGACTTATGTTGGGCTTAGAAGCCAACATTTTCCTCTGTCCTTAGCCGTCGGAGGCGTCGGACGTTAATGAAGAGAGCAATACTAAAACCCAAGTTTCGCCTTCTGTTTCTTTCTCAATATTTACACCATGCATCATGGTGCAGTCAGTGACCGATTAGCTTGTCACCGATCTATCGTGATGTGACCTAGTAAAGGAAAGAAATTTTTCTTAGATCTGGAGTTTTGATCAAAGGTGTAATATTAACTTGATCAGAGGAAAAGTACGATTAAGGATATTACTTCTTCAGGAATCTGCCATTGATTGGCATCATGAGTGTATCACCGTTGAAGTTATGAGGCGATATGCTCCATTTGAGTAGACTGACTCTACTACAAATGGTCCTTCCCATTTGGGCTGGAATTTTCCTTTTGTCTTATGTGTCATCACCATAGGTCTTCTGACGGCTAAGACAAGGTCACCTTTCTTGAAAGTTCGCGCCTTAACTTTCTTGTTGAAGGCTCTGGTAATTCGGGCTTGGTAGAGCTCGATTTGTTGTTGGGCCTGCAGACGTTTATCATCTAAGGCTTCCAGTTCTTGGAGTCGCATTCGATGCTTCTCCTCCTTTGTCATCTCTGCTGTCAAGGCGACGCGTAGAGATGGAATTTGGATTTCTAGTGGAAGCACGACTTCACACCATATACCAAAGAAAATGGCGTAGCTTTAGTTGGTTCGAACAGTTGTGCGATAGGCCCATAAGCATTCACTTAACTTGTCGTCCCAGTCACGCTGACTTTTCGAGACGAATTTCTTGAGAAGCTTGCCAATGGTCTTGTTGAAAGCTTCTGCGAGACCATTAGCGGCGGGGTAGTATGCCGTTGAGGACACACTCTGGATTCTGAACTTAGTGCAGAACCTCTGGAAAGCCTGACTGACGAACTGGGGTCCATTGTCATGGACGATTTGCTGAGGTACACCAAAACGGTAGATGACGTGATGTTTAATGAATTTGATCACATCAGATGACTTTACCTCCTTCAAAGGAATGACTTCAGCCCATTTAGAGAAGTAATCGGTTATGGCTAAAATGACCGATGTCCTTTTGATGATGGTGGGCTGATAGGGCCAACTACGTCCATGCCCCACATCTCAAATGGCCAGGTAGAAGTTGTAGAGTGGAGGTATCCTGGTTCTTGATGGATAAAATCACCATGCACTTGCAGGCGTGACATCTTTTGGCATAAGTGATAGCGTCAGTGATCATCTTAGGCCAATAATATCCCAACCTTTAGAGTCGATCCCCAAGTTTTGGGCCAGGTTGATGGGCTCCACACATGCCGTCATGGGCTTCTTTCAATACCTCCTGTGCCTCTTTTTGTGATAGGCAGCGAAGCAAGATCCCGTCATGCGATCGACGATACAATGTTCGTGTGATCGCATTATAGTAGAATTTGGGGGCTTTCCTTCTAATGGCAGCCGCTTCTTTGGTATCATCAGGCAGGATGCCGTACAAGACATAATCAATGTAAGGGAATCGCCAGTCTCTAGGCTCTGGCCGGTGGACGACTCAAGAGCTTTTTTGACTTGACAATCTCCTGTCGGCTTCTGGTAATCCTCAGAAGCGACTCTTGGGTAATACAGGTCGTGACTGTGGACAAGTATTTTCTCTACTACTCCAGCTGGAAGGGCTAAAGAGGCAGCGAGAGACGCCAGTGCATCTGCATGCGCATTTTGCTTGCGTGGTACATGGTCGATGTAAAAGTTTATGAACTTTCCGGTCATGTGGACAGTTGCGTTGTAATAGGGTACTAGATCTTCATGTCTGACTTCGTACTCCCTACGAACTTGGTTGACGATAAGTTTAGAGTCACCATATGCCTCGAGATTTTTAACGCCAATCTCATCGGCGAGTTGCATTCCAATCAAAATGGCATTGTACTCCGCTACATTGTTGGAACAAGGCTCGGTTAATGAGATAGCTCGAGGAATCATATAGTTCTGTGGGGAGACGAGTACTACCCCCTCCTGCTATGATATGTCCTTTCGGGCCTGTTCTCTATGCACCGTCAAAGAAAAGTCGCCACACTTGTCTTTCAAAAGTTGTCTGGGTCAGACAGACTTCAGCGATCTCGTCTGGGAGATCCTCGTAAAGTTCGGCTGCCCTCGGATCTGGATGCTTAGTCAGGAAATCCGCCACCGCTTGTCCCTTCACGACTTTTTGTGGTAAAAAGCGCATTTCATATTGGGATAGCAGTATGGCCCATTTTGCCAATCGGCCGTTTAACGATGATGGCTTTGCATGAGTAACCTCAAAGGGTTAACCTTTGATATGATGTTTATAGTTTGGCCTACCAAATAGTGTCGCATTTTCTGAACAGTGAACACCAATGCCAAACATTCCTTCTCGATCGGGTTGTATCGATGTTCGGTCCCGATCATGGTTCTACTCAAATAATAGTGCTTGTTCGCGTCCTTGATCATTATTCTGGGCTAGTAAAGCTCTTAAGAATGATCCATTGCTCGGACGTATATCAGGAAAGGTTTTCCGGACACCGGAGCTGTAAGGACTGGTGGTTGTGTGAGGTACTGTTTAATTTCCTCAAACGCTTGTTGGCAAGCATTGTCCCAAATGAACGAAACACCCTTTTTCATTAATTTGGTTAAGGGTTGGCATCTTCCGGAGAGATTTGAGATGAACCTTCGGATGTATGCCAATCGTCCTTGCAATCCCTTGAGTTCTCTGAGATTCTGTGGAGGTTGCATCTCCTGAATGGCGCGAACCTTTTCCGGGTCCAAATGAATTCCTGTGGAAGTTACCACAAACTCTAGGAATTTGCCGCTGGCCACCCCCAGGAAGGATTTGGTGGGGTTCATCTTCAACTGATGGGTCCGCATGATGTCAAAGATAGCCTTTAAATTGGATATGTGATACCTTTGGCGCGGCTTTTTACTGCAATGTCGTCAACATAGCATTCACCGTTTTGCGCATGTGTTTGTGGAAAATGGCATTCATGGCCCTCTGATATGTCGCCCCCGCATTCTTTAGTCCGAAGGGCATGACGGTGTAGCAGTATACCCCTAGTGGTGTCCTGAAAGAGGTATGTTTCTCATCATCAGGATACATTTTGATTTGGTCATACCCTGAGAATCCATCCATGAAGGACATTCGCTCGAATCCACACGTATTGTCAATTATGACATCCGTGATTGGAAGTGGGATTCGTCCTTGGGACAGCCTCGTTTAGATCGCGAAAATCAATGCAGATCCGGATCTTTCCGTTCTTTTTGGCAACGGGGACGATATTGGCTACCCAATCAGGATGTTGTTCTTCCCTAATGAAGCCAGAGTCTATAAGTTTTTTGACTTCTGACTGAATTACCTCCATTACTTCTGGATGGAACCGTCGGCTGTTGTTTGACTGGCTTTACATCCGAATTAATGTTGAGGCGATGCATAGTCACTTGAGGATCAAGTCTAGGCATGTCCTCGTAATTCCAGGCGAAAACATCTATATATTCTCGCACAAGAGATATTAAATCTTCTTTCTCGGAGGGCGACAAGCTTTCGCTTATAAAGATGGGCTTAGGATTAGCCTCATCTCCTAGGTTAATTTGAACAACCTTATCCTCCGTGGGTGGCTCGCACTGCTCAAAGCGAGTATCCCAAGAGCATTTAAGTATTTGATCCAAGGATCTGTACAGATTGGATCATTTCTTCATCTCTGTCTTTCAGGTGGCTTGTTGAAATCATATTCACTGAAAGTTCTCTGAAGATGTTGCCGATACTAACATCTGACTCCCACGATGACGTGCCCGATGAGTAATTATGGCGTAATGACTCTTCAGACTCAGAGGCTGATGGGATCGGAGTTGACACATAGCCCAACCCCCTGCGAGTCCGATGATAATAATCAGGGGTTTCCCTTTTGGCACAAAGATCGGAGTAGTATCCTTTCCTTTGCCGAAGTTCAACCCTGGAGCGTTTGTCAGATCATACCCCATGCTTTCCATCATTCTGAGTGCATTTGGCTCATAATGACCGAACTGGGGGGTTCCTTCTCGCTTTCTGATTCTTCACGAGACATCGGCTCGGATTTGATTTGTCCAAAAAGAATTGGTTTATGGCCTTTCTGTCTTGCTGGAACATGAATATTGATTCTTGCGCATCACCGGCATCTTGGTGCGTTTCGAAGGATGACTTCACTGGTACATGCAATGATGTCAAAGCATCCATTGCCGACCAGAGGTTATCATCCACTTCAGTACTAGTGTCTGACGGCACTGAATCAGAAGCGAACACAGAAAAATACGCCAAATCTAATTCTTCATTAATATACCATCCGCCTACATCATTGGCGGTGTTATCAACATCGAGCTTATTAATGTTTGTTACAAGTGGATCTAGTTCCCACATGCACTCTTCTTTCTCTGGCTCGGTGTCAGTTTATTACCAGAGTCTGGCTCCTCTAGTTGCGGGATTTCGTTTGTTTCCACAGTCCTGATACAGAGAGAGTCTGTGAAATAGTTCTCGACTCCCTTGAACGGATGCCTTTCGGCAATCAACGTTCGTACCTTTCCAATCCCGTCGATGTATTTCATGACTTGGTGGAGAGTGGAGGGAACGATAGAATTACGATGAATCTATGGTCATCCCAGCAGCAAATTGTATGAGGTGTCGGCATCGATCACGTAGCATGTCACTTCCGACTTTAAGTTCTCAATTTGGCATTTGAGCTTGATCTTCCCTATTGGACGGGTACCATTGGCATTGAACTCATAAATGGTAGTCTGGGTGGCGCTCAACCGGTGAGTAGGAATCCCTAAATGTTGCATGACCCGGCGAGGCATAATGCTCAATGTGGACCCTGAATTTACCTGAATGCGGCTTACTTCAGATGAACCAATATACCCTGTGAAGTATAGGGGTCGATCATGTTTCCCCTTAACCTGCATATCATCTGCCGTGAAGGTGATGCAGGGAGCATTTTGGGAGGCATGGAGGCAATCCTCTACATCTTCCTCCTGTGTTCCAACCGTACCTGGGTCATGAAAACCTCAGCATTAGCTAGAGCTTCTCTGGTTGACTTCGATAGCCTCGGGAGCTCGTAAAGAGTGATTCGGGCCGGGATATTGGCCAGTTGAGTCAGGACGTCAAAGCGGTAAGGTATTGTGGATCCTTCCGTGATGTCTTTTGAGAGAGCTTTGGAAAATCGAAGCTCTTTCTGTCTCTCCACGAGTTGTTTTGTGGAGGGCTTGGCTGACTCTGTAGCGGGTTTTGGAGGGTTGCCGCCATTTCGTCATACTTTTTCAAATATGACTGACCCGAACGAGTTTCCGCCACAAGTTGGTTGGGTTCTGCAGTGAGAACTATTGTTTCCTCTTCTGAATCAGTCAGTGAGGGAACATCAGTTTCCGCTTTCTCGGGAAGAAGCGCACACCACATTACAGGACGAAGCTTTCGCTTTGCCTTTGGACCTTCTGCTGGTAACAGTGGTCCATTGCTGGCCGTCCACAAGGTCGGGATGAACCCACATAACTTCTCCCTGAGGTGTGGGGACAGGTACAAGACCCTTCTCTTGCTGATGGTGAGGGTCTATGTTGATCATTCTTAGCTCCCTTTTGGGATAGGGACTACTCCAGAGGGTGTTGGAGGTTGTCTTCCAAACTAGAGAATGATGTCATATTGGCCGTCACTTTCTTCTGCTCTGGACGGAGTTTTAATACCTCTGCGTCAATCAAAGCCTGAAGGATGTCTTTAAAGACATAACAGCTCTTGGTGGGGTGTCCCAACATCCTATGATACAGGCAGTAGTTGGGATTATCGGTTTTACCGACTTCTTCAGGGCGTCTAGCTTCAGGAAGCTTCAGTCTGTTGCTCTTGTTAAGTAACTTGAACAGCGAGTCAACATGTTCGTCCTTGAAGGAATACTGCTTGCTGGCGCGTGCTGACTTGAAGAGCCACCTCCCTTGACTGGTTGCGGTTTGACAGGGGATTTAGTCTCTATCGCCAGTTATCCTTCCTTTTTGTTGAAGGGACGCGTCTGGCGCTGCGCACGCCTTGTCGACCTTTCGGGTCTGGGTTTGTTTTCTTCTGCCCTAACCCGGCGACAATCTCTTCAGCCTGTTTCTCCTTACTGGATCAATTGTTTTCAGGTGCGGCTTTCAGCAACTCCTATTTGGGGCGAGGAGCGAAGTTTGTAGATTGTGGAGGCATGTTTCCACCAGGGTGACCTGGGTCATATCGCTTGGACATCAGAGTGCTACATTCCGAAATCTTTCTACAAATGATTTGACGGACTCCCCCTTTCGCTGCTTTGTAGCCAAAAGAGTAGGCATTGTGACCTGTGAGTCGTCTTCAAAGAAGCGTGTCAGAAAGAGCTTCTCCAAATCACCCCAATTTTTAATGGAGCCTTCCGGGAGCTTCATGAACCATTCAAGGCGAGCCCTTTTAGGGTGCCGATGAACAAACGTGCCAGGATGGCATCGTTATCTACCACATTCCCTGTCTGAGACTTAAAGTAGTAGATATGTTGGTTCGGTGACCCTTTGCCGTCAAATGCTTGGAGGGTCGGAGCTTTGAACTTGGGAGGGTATGGAACAAGGTCCCACTCGGTCGGATATGGCCAGACCACTCCTGCTTCTTGAAGGCCTTTCCGATTAGTAAGGGCCTCAAGACGTTGCTCTAATTGATTCATTCTTTTAGAATAAATCCTTCCCTGGTCTCGGTTGTCTTTTTCCTGAGATGAGGATTTAGACGAGCCAGAAGTAGATTGCTCTTTCTCCTCATATGTACAGAAGATGAGCTTTCTCCCTCTTTTCGTTTGCCTTTAGACTTTTTAGAGGAGGCTTTGTCGGTTGACTTCCTCTTGTCTTCAAGCAATTGTGCCATCATCTGCTTGAGGGAATCGATAGATTCTTGTTGAGCACGAATCATCTCGAATTGTTCCTTCTGGACCTGGGCTTGCTGCTCCAAGCGCCTGGCTGTCTCAGGAGTATTTGTCATGTATATAAAATGCCTCCTCTATGGAAGAGTTCGAAGCCTGTGACTCTGCAATAGCGGAATGCGAGTCATTTACTTCAATGCACCGAGTCAGGGCACTGTAATTGATCGGGGAATTACCCCAGTCCGAGTGCGAGTATGTCGGTACACTCCTTCCGGTTCTGTGTCAGACTCGTCGGAGCTGACCACAGGTTGCTTTCCTCTACTCCTGCTTGTCATGTTTGCAGTGAGTTCAGGGTATTCAGTGTCAGAGAAAGTCCTCCTGTGGGAGCGATTTCTTTTAGCTAATCGGGGAGTTAGAGTCAGCTGTCTAAATTTAGACTGCTGGCTTGCACGTGAACTGCAACGGCACTCAGAGAGCATTGTGATAAGCCGTTCGCAGCAACACGATGGAGTGATCCGACTAGCACTTCTCTTCCTTATCAAATAATCCCTTAGATCCGCGGGAGGGGGATCGAAGAGATTAGCCTCGGATTGTCGAGGGCTTTTCAACTTGCGAGAGTTCTTGCTTCGCACAGCTGAGACGCAGGGTTCTGAGACGCGGGGCTCATGAACGCAGCTTTTACGTCGCGGCTCTGGAACGCGAGTTTGGCGTCTCTGTTGAGAAGAGACGCGGCTCTCGTGTTGCCGATTATCACATCTGACAGAGATGCTTGATAAACACAGGGCTGCTGGGTCCCGCGTATAGAGGCGCGTGTCTCGTGTCTTTGACAAAGCACGAATTTCGCGTTGGCGTTTGGGAAGCGGTGCTTCAGAAACGCAAGCTTGGTGAATCTCGCGTTTAGGTTGCCAAACACGGACTTCACGTGTCTGATACGTACAGAAGAGACGCCGGTCTGAACTTCGCGTCCTATCTCTGTTGGACAAACAGTTGTTCCAACTTGTAGTTGACGCGCACGCCGCCTCTGTCGCCGCTCAGCGTTCCGGTTACGTCGTGTGTGTTAAAGGGAACCCCGGTAACCTGGCGCTGAGGAAGGGGATGAACAGGCTGAACGTCAGGGACGTTAACCATGCGGGCCTCCTGAGAGGCGTTCGCGCGGGCGTTACGCATGATGCGATTAGCCACTACATCCTTCTCACCAGTCGCGTCTGAGAGAATCTCGGAGCGAACTTGAGAGCAAGTACCCGAAGAGACTTTTCGGTAGACCCTTGCCTTTGGGCTCCTGGAGCCAGAAGAGAGGAACTCTTCATACTTCGCCTGGTCGAATTCTACGACAAGTGATTCGACCGTTTTTTCCCATACAGGTGACGTCACCTTGCGCCACAACTTGCTCGTCAGTAGAGAAAATAGTCCCCAACGGAGTCGCCATGTCTTGTTTAGTGGGAGAAAGTTCCTTGTAAAATTTCCTTGAATCAAATGAAAGATTACAACTAATTACACTCCGACTACAAGGGAGGGAAGATGTTTAGACTTGAATCTCCCCTTTGTTTAATGCTGGGTTCTTGATGTGGCGGTGGAAAGTGAATCTTGTTTTCCGTTGACCGGGTGAACGTCAGGACCTCTTGGGAATCCTCTCTTTGGATGGCAGACAGAGTAACACAGCTCCCTCGACCAGGAATCTCCAAGAGATTGTAGGCAAAGATTAACTTGTACGCAGCAAGTTGCTTGAAGAGTTGAACTCTCTTTCTTTTTGGTGGAAGTCTCGGTGCTTCTACAGCTCACAAGTGAAATTCTTCTCCAAGAATTATCTGATCAACCGACCCCTTTTCCATAGCAAATGAGGCTATTTATAGAGGTTTCAGGGGTGAACGTGCCCCCCTAAAACCGCTACATAATGGGGGTTAACTTCCTCATTATGTGGGCAATTGACCCAATAATGAGGGCAGTTATAACTGAGACGCGGGTTTCGGCCCTCGCGCCTTGGTGCTGAAGCAATACTGAGACGCGGGTTTTGACCCTCACGTCTTGTGCTGCAGTGATACTGAGACGCGGGTTTTGACCCTCGCGTCTTCGACCCTTGCGCCTTGATGCTGCAGAGCCTTGATGCTGCAGTGATGCTGAGACGCGGTTTCGACTCTCGCGTCTTGATGCTGCGCTGATGGCTATGATTACAACTGCGTCTGGAGTTTTGGTCTCTGCTTTTTAATAACTTGTCTTTTAGTGATATTTAGACAGCCTACACCTGCCCAGTTCCACAACTGAGGGTTTCCCTCAATCGGAACTTTATGCTTGAGTGGTCCGAGAAGGAAAACTCCCGCTCAAAATAATAGCACCATGTTGGCCTCTGAACTCCCATCACTCCGCAACTGAAGTCCTCACTTCACTTGGAGACCTGCGCCTCTCGGCCCAGCTCACTCCGCGGCTAAAGTCCTCCCTTCACTCGGAGACTAGCGCCTCTTGGCCTAGCTCACTTTGCAACTGAAGTCCTCACTTCACTCGGAGATCAGCACCTCTCGCCTAGCTTACGGCTGAAGTCCTCACTTGACTCGGAGGCCAATGCCTATTGGCCCAACGCACTCCACGACTGAAGTCCTCACTCGGAGGGCAAATGTCTGTACGCACGAAGATGAGGACGCTCTCCGAAGGTGGTACCACATACATGTTAGGTTCTTGTTGTTCTGAAATTCGGGCCTCCGAATGGGCATAGTTATTCACAAGACAAGAGGAGGCAAGATCTGAACAAACTTTCATTTCAAAATTTTAGTACTTCCATTACAAATTTTCCCAATTACGTCCATTCAGTTACATGCTCGGTTACATCTTACAAGAGTGACACGAGGTCCATTACATGTTGGTGTTTGCTTTTTTTTTTTTTTGAAAAGAAATATAGATAAAACATGTCTTGACTTAGATTCGCCAAATTCATGATGAAGCAAAGATCCTTCAATCGGGGAGCGCTTCATGCATGCGCGATCCTATTGTTCACGCCACCATCCGCAGTCCTCGAGGAAGCCTAGGGAGGCTCCTGCGCAAGAATAGGTCTCTTAGTGGAGAACCGCCTCTTTCTCCCCGAATAGAGCACGCCTCTAAGGTAGCCGGACTATTCCATCCATGATGTGCAAGACAGTGATGATATCACGCCATGCATTCTGACTCCGAAGATGAACCTGAAGAAGCGAAAGCAGGCAACAATCCCCCATGCAACCCCTGCCAGTCGCTAAGCTGCAAGGAAAAACTCTCACCGGCGAAGCAACGTTCAACATAAATGCAGATGGCCAGACAAGGGATTGTACCCATCATCAAGCGCATCTTACATTCCTGCATCCTACACGTTATAAGGAGAGCCCCACCCCTTCCAATTTGCCTTGATCGAGGACCAGGCAGACCGACCAGATTGAAGCAAGAGCCACAGCCTCCCTTCCCACAAGCAAGACCTTGTCACGAGAATCGACATTCCATGACCAGGTCATCACGAGAACCGAAATTACATGGCAAGGGGGCTATATGACGCAATCACCATCTTCATCATTGGCATCCTCTCCATCTTCTCCATCGAGCGAAGCGAGAAAAACAACTGAATCCACCAGAGCAAGGAATATCGAGGGCAGAGAAAGCCTTATGAAGATGGGCTTCCCATTTCTAAAGTACTTCCTATTTATAGACGCAGAAGTCGAATTGCCTTAAATTCGAAACTCACATCTACAAAGATGGTTTTGAATCCTGGATTTTTCGGCATGTTAAATCAACCGGATTCGATTCAATCCTGCCACATGATCTCCATTATGATGTCAAGATTTCGGTCATTAATTACTCAGCCTGTCTCACCAGTTTCCGAAGAGGGCCCAGAGTACTAAATTGACCAAGACCTTTCAGATTACAAGCGACGCTTCAACCTACCGAGCCAATTCATACTCATTCCGCTACACTCTTTTCCCTCGAAATCGGGAGAAAGAGGAAGCGGTTGGGGCATCTATAGTGGTCAAAATCTGACGCACGCTAGGATCAAGACATATCTCTCGCCATTAGAATTTCTCGAAGAGACACTTGCAAGGAAAACCTTCGAGCAAGAGCAGCATCCAGAACATTCTCGAGACCTTTCTCTTCTCCTGAGGAAAATAACTTTCCTGAGGGTGTTCACCTCCCAAAGTCAGTTCTCTCAACTTAAGCATGACACTTCTGCAACAGACTCCATCAAATCCTGCCTATATTTTTGGCGTCTGTTACGCCAGCAGGACATTTCATATTTCAACATGGTCCACGATCCCTATTTTGACACGAGCAGTTACAAAAAGCAGTAGATATCACTTTTGCAATCAAGAGCACAATCCAGGCTATTACGAAAGATCGTAACGTGTAGATCGTGCGTTTTTGAATCCCGCGTGACTCGCACCGTCAATAGAAACCCCTAGGTATATAAGACATCTATAGGGACATCTTTAGGACAAACATTTTTGGGACCGAGATCTAGTTAGAAGAACAGAGTTCACCTTTGTAGAAAACACTGCTATGCTTTGGACATAATGAATTCTCCTCTCCGTGGTTTTTCCTAAATTGGGTTTTCCACGTAAAATGTGAGTCTTTGCGATTGTTTCTTTTACTCTATCTTAGATCTAGGCTACAATTTGAAGTGTAGATAATCCTTCTGGGAATTTACCCCCATAGACACCTTTAGATTTCCTCTGACAAGGCCAGGCCTCGCCGACATGCTTCGAGCATCGCGACACGGATCCACACGCTCTGAGCACCGCCGAGCGTCGTCCGCTGACATCCTTGCTGACACCCACTCCTGCAAGGAAGAGAAGAGTTTAAGTTATTTTACCCGCTTACTACAGTACGCTGACCTGCTCTGGCATGCTACAATACTGAAACAAATCCGTTAGTCCAATAGACTTGATAAGCAATCTAAACTTGGCACTCCGGAATCCGATTTGATGATTTTCAAGCCGTTGAGTTCGTGACAGCGTGAGCTTCGCTCCAGGATCTTGTGCGTGATTTTCAACCTTTGGTTTTTGGACATTTCTTTAAAGAATCCTAGAAGAATCTTCCATTGGGCGTGAACGACTCACTCCCTCAGGTGGAATCTGTCTTGATCTGATTTATCAATTGTGAATTACTTGCTATACTAGTAGACTGCTGTAGTTTTATGACTAATTTGTAGTTTGCTTTCATGTAGTGTTTACATCATTGTGTGTTATCTTAATCACTGCTAGATTTCATCCATCGCATTTATAAGCTAAACCTAGGGTATTTTAATTTCTTTTTCTTTTCTCAATTAATGCATGCATTTAGTTTTATTTGAGCCTAGGATTTTACGCTGCATCCGCTTGATTGTTTCTTGCATTTGTGTCTAGATTGGTGCATGTGTCCCTAACACAAAATCCAACATGAATAATCTAGATATGCTTGACCGTGTGATTAGGCAACTTCGAGAGGATAGAATTAGATTAGTTATACAAACCCCGACAGGTGATTTGTCCGTTAGAGATTACATAGATTTGAGGACTTAACCCGTCGTTGTGATGAGAGAGCACCATTCCCAGACCATCACCAGGTATTTCTCAGGTTTAAGGTTCATATTAGGTGTGCTATAATTACTAGCTCTTATGGTGCGGACTCTGTCAAAGAAGTTTTTTATTTTAGTTGTGTAGGTTGAGCATGAATGATGGTCATTGCAAGTACACAAGTGTGTTCATTTTAGGTTTGGGGAATATCTCAACACATCTTATTACTTGTGCTACAAATCTGGTATACTCGATCCACTCTGCTTGCTTTTGTTTTTATTAATTAAACCATTGAGGAAATGTTTCATTTAGGTGTGGGGAAATGCCTTAAAAACTTTTTTTTTGAAAAATTTGAAAAAATTTAGAAACATAACAAGTTATAGATTAATTCCATGTTTTGAGTCTGCCTTATATTAATGATGTATGTTATAGAAAAGCCGTAAGAAAATGTGCATGAGTCAATAGAATAAAGTGTAACCTTAACAAGTAAAGTATTTTGAGGTAAGAGTGAATTTTTCTAATAATAGTTAATTTGACTTAATCATCTTCATCTGTCACCT